>CM045770.1:34593765-35193765 GCA_025200525.1 Camellia lanceoleosa | reverse complement strand
GGGTCAGCTTCATTCTGCTGCTCTCTAGTTGTTGAACATAAGCCTAAAAAATGACATAGGCACAATTTAATGCAAAAATTAGACATAACTTTCCAAAGAAAACGTCGCATAAGGCAGACCAACACAAGATGAAGTATATAAACATGCACAAGCACACTGAACCTTTTTATTTTCTCCATTTGCTTAGCTGGCTTTGTTTGGGCCCTTTGCAGGTTATTTCTTTTTTGTGTTCGTTACATCGTCTTGATACTTTTCCAACAAAGTTTGATTATTTATCCAAATAAATAAATAATTCTCCATTTTCTTTTCTTTCTTTCTTTTTTTTTCTATATTTTGTTCCCAAACACAGCCCATCGGCTGTTCTCTTGCCCCCCACACCAGTCCCCCTTGCAAGAGTTGAGCCCTGCCATGTCCTATGCAGATTCAAAAAAAGATCCAACTAGGCTAACTAGCAAAGAAAATAAAAAGGAAAAGTAGGAGAAAAAAATACACCTACATATACATTGATGTCTCGCATATCTATGTATCCTAAATTTATATCCATATACATAACCAAACCAAACCAAACCAAGCCAAGCCTTAAGTCCCATCAAATGGGGTCGGCTACATGGATTCTTCTTCTCTACGCAAACCCTATCAAAGGCCATTTCATTAGTCAAATTAAGTAAATTCATATCTTTATTTATAAAGCTAGCCAACGTTAATCTAGGTCTACCCCGTCCTCTAACACTTCCATCTACCATTACAGTATCGTATCTCTTTACTACTGCTTCTGTTGGTCTCCGTTGAATATGACCAAACCATCTCAATCGATTTTCTCTCAACTTATCTTCTATCGGTGCTACTCCTATCCATTCCTGAATACACTCATTCCTAATTACGTCTTGTCTAGTCTTACCGCACATCCACCTTAGCATCATCATCTCAGCTACACTCATCTTATCTACATGTTGTTTCTTGGTTGTCCAACACTCCGTCCCATACAATATTGCCGGTCTAATAGCCGTTCTATAGAACTTACCTTTTAGTCTAGTGGGTATTCGTTTATCGCACAATACCCCAGACACACTTCTCCACTTACACCATCCACCTTAATCCTATGAGCCACATCTGCATCAATCTCCCCCACTATTGTGATAATCGACCCTAAATAACGCAAATGTTCACTCTTAGGCCGTTCTTGGTTCTCAATCTTCACTTCTCCTTTACTTTCATTGTTACTGTTACTAAATTTACACTCTATGTACTCTGTCCTAATTCTGCTTATCCAGAATCCTTTAGATTGAAGAGATTTTCTCCAAATCTCTAACTTTGTGTTAACTCTTTCTCTAATCTCATCCACTAGCACAATATCGTTTGCAAAAAGCATACACCATGGCACGTCATCCTGAATATTTCTCGTCAACTCATCCATAACAAAAGTAAAAAGATAAGGACTTAAGGTAGATCCTTGGTGTAACCTTACAGTGATAGGAAATTCATTTGTTTCTCAAGCTGGCGATCTAATAGTAGTCACTACCCCTTTATACATGTCCCTAATCATATCAATGTAACATTTTGTCACACATTTCTTCTCTAACACCCTCCATATTATATCCCGGAGCATTCTATCATATGTTTTCTTAAGGTCGATAAATACCATATGAATATCTCTTTTCTTTTCTTTATACTTTTCTATTACTCTCCTCGCTTCCATTGTTGACCTACCAAGTATTTTATATTCATATATATAGTAAATAAAAATATATAAACAAAAAAAAAAATTTGCCATATCCCCGCAATGTCAGTGTCCTTGTCCTATTTTTTTGAGAATCCCCATGTCACGTGTATGTGCTTCTGAGCTAACTAGCTTGTTGTACAGAATCATATTTCCTGGGTATGCATCATGTACCACACCAGCTAGTTAGCCTAGAAAAATAATGTATCCATACCTATATCATATTTATTACTACTCAGTTCGCAAATTCTTTCCTTCACAGATATATTATCTTCTTTTTGTTTAGTTTTAAAATAAAAATATATATATATAAAAAAATGTTAAACTGAGAGAAAAGATCTGCCACTTGTAGATGTGCTGATCCTATTTCAAGGATGCTGCACATATGTTGTTGAGAAGTGCCAACCACGTGTCTACATCTATGAATTTATATTGTAGCATTATCGTGTATTGTATCGGCTTGCATTAATGCAAGTACTTGGGTCAAAGAAAAACCCCAAAAATATCTCTTTGCATGTTGGAATGTTAAGGTGAGCTTTAATTTGGAGTTATCTAGATAAAGAAACACTGAGTTTCTAATCTCTTAACTGAGTACTGTCGATCTCCCATAGCAGGAAAGTGAAGAGGCAACAAGCATTATATATTAAGCTTAAAACTTTAGAAAGTTTCTGGAATGCTTGATAGATATGGGGGAAGGGGCAGGTTATACTATATTTAAGCTCATTATGTTTTTATTTATTATTATTATTATTATTATTATTATTATTATTATTATTATTATATTACAATGAAAACTGATGAATTACGATCATAATGAAGTCGAATACAACATATCATTATTACAAAGAAACTGCCAAAGTAAGAGAGTAAAACCCCAAACAAATACAAAAGAAAGGGAGATTCGAACTCTTGACCTCCTAGTGAAGGGTTTTTGCCAATGAGCTAGCAAGGAAAAAGTTAAAAATAAAAATAAAATAAAGTTATTAGAGTTATTGAATTTGAAATACTACCAAACTGCACGAATCAGAAGATTTGCATACGATTTGGATAGATTCATTAAAATTAGTTAGATTTGAGTCGCCTGGGGTCCGATTGAATCAAATAGTAAGATACAAATTGTGAATCCTAAGATTCTCACAACTATGCTTCCCCATGAAATTATGTATTGAAAACTATGTTCTTTAAATAGAATAAAGAGAAAACCTAGTCTAAAAAAGTAAACTGATCTATTATTGCTATCTGTTCTTAATTATATAGAGCACTCATGGATGTAAAGATAAATAAAATTTTAGAAATTCATCTCTTGAATTTGAATAATTATTTATACAATATATGTTAATTCCTCAAAATATAAAAAGATAGAGGAAAGCAGAGAACATCATTGTACATATTACAAAGAAACTGATCTAAATGATAACTTCTTTGCACAATTTAAATCTTCCAAAATAGTTTGCAACATGTCTGGCCTGCACAAAGAAAGACCGAGAGAATCACTAACTTTTAGCTTCAGAGGATATTGCACAGGAGAAATACACTGCAATGTTTGTAGTATCTTGCAATAAATTGCACTGTGGCTTAAATTGCAACGCATCCACATTAATCGTGATGCCATATCAGGTTCATGGATGTCAAAATAATATGCATTATATGTGTAAACCATTCAAGGAAATTTTGGTTGATTCTTGAATATGTACCACATAGAATGACAATCACAACATGTCCAATAATGTCTTGGGATACTGCAAATCAAGAATAAAACCCTGCATTAAATAAATAAATACACATTACAAGGTAACCTACTTTTTTCCTTAAACGACTCTTTCTAGCAGCTTCGCGATTTTGAGCGAGCCTACGAAGCGTCTGCAAAATAATTTTTTTAGCAAGCAAATTAGAAAGAAGACAAGAAACAACTCAGATGTTATACATATTATACATTGAAAAAAAATAGTTATAGATAAATATAACCTTTTGATCCCTTGACTTGTCACTGGTGTCGGAACCCAACATTGCTAGGGATTGATCACTTTGAAACTGTACCCATGAATGTCGAATATCAGTATGATATCAAAACATACATCAATGAGTTATCATAATTCCCAACAAAGAGAGTTCAAACTGAAGTTTAGAACAAACATTTAGGTACGAATTTGCAACAAACTTTTGAAAAAAATGAAAGGTTAGAGAAATCACCCTCATATTTTTATCATCAGTGTCTGCATCTGTTGAAGTATCAGTCCTAGGACTGATATCTGCCATATTGGACTCTCCTTAATCCTTAAAACAACCACTATTCAAACCAGATTTGGTTGCTGACTCTTCTGTGACGGAAATCAATTACAACCCAGTTCAATTGCAACAAAAAAACACTTACTGAGATACATATGCTTAGCTTTGACTTGGCTGAGGGTAATCATATACAGAAGAGTATATGTATGTCAGTCTAACATGGAAAAAATAAAATGAAACTTGAGCTTGAGCTTAAGCTTAAGCTTGGAATTAATTTTTGAAGCAAAACATATACAAAGAATATGCATATAATAACCCAAAACTTTATGCAGAGAATTTTGAATTTGAGACAAAACCCTTTTAAAGGAACCCTTGAACATTAAAATTTCTTCCACTACGCAAATATAAACATATATGTGTAAATACATGGGGTTGGGAAGTAAATGAATCAAACCCCAGTTCAATTGCAACTAAAAAACACTTACTGAGATACTTATACTTAGCTTTGACTTGGTTGAGGATAATCATATATATATATATGCATGTATGTATGTATGTCAGTCCAAAATGGCAAAAATCAAATAAAACTTGGAGCTTAAGCTTGCAATTAATTTTGAAGCAAAACAGATACAGACAATTATGCATATATATAATAACCCAAAAGTAAATACAGAGAATTACGAATTTGAGAGACCTTTGAACACTGGAATTTCACACACACACACACACACACACACATATATATATATATATGTATGTATCAAATCATGGGGTTGGGGAAGGAATTGAAGAACTTACAGTGAATAAGAAAAGGGTAATCGAGAACCAAAGCAATGAAACAAGCCCTCAACTTTCAACATATATTTTTTTTTCCTGTACCATACCAACACAGCTTTCGCTTCACTGTTCTGTTCTGTTCAGTAGAAGAATCCAGAAACGAGTGAGTAATCAATCACAGCCACAAACAAGCTTCAAGAACTCTCTCACACACACACACACACACACCAAGCACAGCAATCAATTCGAAGCGAAATAGGGGTTCGAAACGCTGATGACTCTCTTCCTCAGTTCGACACAAAAAAAACCCAATTTTGACTTTTTTGTCACTTGATATTCCCTACGGTTCGTGCAGTTAGTAACGTATTATCCACCACGGGTAAGGCTTGATTTGGGTAGGCGATTATAAGCAGCGTTTTAGCGTTTTGTCTAAAGCCAAACGTGGCTTCTTTATTTTTTTTTCACAGAAACTCATTTGGGAAGCTGTTGAAAACGTCAGATCATAGTTTTGTCTAAAAGCGGCTGAAATTACAAGACTGTCCTTCGTGTTTACAACTTGAGGGTAGGAATGGCAATGGGACAGGAAGGGACCGGGGACTACACTTCCCGTTTCTGATTTCTGATAGTGAGAAACTTCCTGTCATCGGTCCCGATCTCCGACAGGGACCCCAATCACCCCCTGGCCCTGCCCCGGATCAGGGATCGGGTATCCCCGACCCTGCAAATTCTCCGATTTACAATTTTTTATTTTTAAAAAAATAAAATAAAATAAAACATCATTTTAAGAGAATCTGTACATATTTTAAAATTAAAAGAATCTGTACATATTTCAAATAATCAATACTTATTTTAAAATTAAAAAATGTTGTACATATTTTCAATAACATAGCATAATTTGTAATCTTGACAATACAACCTTTAAGAGATTCTATCAAGCTAATCTGTCAATATGAACTCAATAGCATAGCATAGCATAGCATAATCTGTACATATTCAATAGCATAGCATAATCTATACTCAACAAGTTATCTGTCAATAACATAACATAATCTATACATATTTTCATGCTATCTGTCAATATGAACTCAATAGCAACATAATCTGTACATAGCATAATTTGTCAATATGAACTCAATATAATCTGTCAACATAATCTGTCCAACATATTCAAATAGGATAGGCTATTCAAAAAATTCAACATGTTGACAGATTCATCCAGCAGCCATAATCTGTCAACTAAAATAGCATATTCAGTCCAGCAGCCCACAGAAAGAAAAATTCAACAAGTTGCAAACATAATAATTAGTCCCCAAGCATAGCCCGCATAGGATAGGCTACCCAAAAAATAAAATAAAAATAAAAAATAAAAAAATCCATTACAATATAAAAAATAAGATTGTCCAATACAACTTTCATCATCTTTCAAGCCACATTACAACTTTCATCATCTCCTTTAACTTGAATTCCTATTAAATAACAAAAAGGAAAAAAAAAAAAATCAATACTATTAATAAGATGTAAAAAATGTTGACAATTAAAATAAAAAAAAAATAACAACTAACACAAAAGTGGCACACGACTTATCTGACTCCATTTCATCATCATCATATATAGTCACATAACCCACCGATTCCAATGTTGAATTTTCTAAAAAGTAAAGAATATAAATTCAATATTAAAATTATTCCATGATAATATAAAAGTAAAATAATAATATGTAGATTGGATGAAATAATAATATGAGTACCTTTCATCTCTACACTCCACAACCAACTTTGTGCATACATTAATGCGTCTAATGTGTTTGAATGAAGTCTACTACGATGTGGACTCATTAACCTTCCACTAATACTAAATGCTGACTCAGAAGCAACGGTGGATACAAGAATAACTAAAATATCCCTAGCTATTGCCTGTAAAGTCGGATACTTTGGTCCATTGGCTTTTCACCAATTCAAAACATCAAAATCTGAAGTTCTTGGTAAAACATCATCTTCTAGACAATGGTCCAACTTTGATCTTACATTCTTCATTTTTTTACTTCTCTTCTTACAAATAAACAAGTCATAATCTGAAAGAGTCTCTGTAACAATTTCTGGATAGTTAGAAGAGTCACCAACAACATCGGTCTTCTTACCAACTCGGTACTAATACTCTTGCAACAAATCATAACAAATCTAACGAACCCTATCAACTTCATATTCAGCTTTGTCTCCATAAAGTTTTTCAAAATAAAACTCCAATACACTCATCTTATACATATGATCAAATACAACAACAATTCCAATAACACTATGTATCACTAACCAATATTTATCAAATTTTTCCACCATTTTTTATTCCATTATTATGATCACTTCAATTTCACAATAGAGCCATTGAGACAATGTCATCCTAATCTCACATAAAGCTGGGAAACAAACATTGGCAGTGGGATACTTAGTACCAGAAAATAACTTTGTGATAAAAAAAATATCTTAAACCTCCCATTAATCTCTCTAGCAAACTCTCATTCTTCCTCACTTGGCACGGTCTTATATTGGGGCTCTCTATTTTTTAACCGAAAAATACACATACTTATACAATAAGGCAGTCTGAAGCATCAAATAGGTTGAATTTCACCTAGTTGCACAATGAAGTCCTAATTTCTTAGTATGTGGATTACGCAATTGATTGACTGTTTCTTCAAAAAAAATTTGCCGTTTTGGTGTTGCTGTCCAATAAGCTACACTCTCTTGAATTTTCTCCACACCTATTCGTATGACATCCAATCCATCTTTGACAATCAAATTCAAAATATGCGCACAACAACACATATGAAACAAATTACCATCCAACAAAAGCGAGGTATTACTCAACTTATCCATCGACATAGTAATCATGGCATCATTTGTGGAGCAATTATCAACAGTAACAGTATAGATTTTTCTATCAATATTCCAATCCATCATACATACAAGCAAAGTATCACAAAGAACTTCTTTTGTGTGTGGACATGGAACATAAATAAACCTAAAATATAATATTCATGAACAAGTATTAATAATATGCAAATTGAACTGAATAAGATAGAACTGTTAAAAGATTTGCAAATTTACAAACTTAATGCAAATTTACCTTAAAATACGACTTTGCAATGTCCATGAATCATCAATAAAGTGTGCGGTGACAGCCATGAATCCTTTCTTTTGATTGCTAGCAGTCCATGTATCAGTTGTGATTGTCACCCTACTTTTAATATGCTTTACCAAACTCAATGTCTTCACCCTCTCATAATCATAAAATTTTAAAATATCACTCTTTATCGTATTTCGAGAAGGTACTTTAAACAATGGTTAAAATGCTGCTGAATATCGTTTAAAACCAACATGATCTATGATAGAGAGGGGGTATTTATGCAATATTATAGCACGTGACAACTCTTTCCTAGCAAAATCTTGATAAAAAATATAAGAATTCATCTTTAGACTCTCTGTATTAAAGTTGTTAGTTAAAACTTTTTGTCTAATGTCCAACACTTTTTTCCTAGTACAACTCTTAAAGTGATCATGCAAATGCCTAATTCCATTTTTTGAATCACCTTGAAGATGCTTATTACAATAATTACATATTGTCTTCCACACCCCATTGACTTGTTGTTTCTTAAAATGTTCCCACACAACACTAGTTTTCCTTTTAGTTCTTCCACAAGTATTAAACTCTTCTTCTGAGTCAATAACATTTTGATTAGAGAGGGGAAAAGGTGAGTTGGTAGGTGGCAACGATTGTTGTGATGCCTCGCTTTCAAATGGTACTTGAGAGTTAACTTCTGACATTTTTAACCTTTACAAAAATAACATGAAATGAATAACCAAAGGCAGCCCATTATAATATAAACACTAATCACATCCAAATATCCAAATATCCTAAGAATTCTAATCTTTCAATGCCTCGAATTGCCAAGACAACCATTAGGTAATGGCAGTTTAATTAAAATGATTCTTTGACAGTCTATCTAGCCATCAACCTTATAATAATACCCCACATCCAATGAACAAAGCTTTAGACGTTCACAACGAAGACCATATAATACAACAATCACAATGGCATTCTTTAAAATAAATCAGATTATTTTTTAACACAGATCAGATCATTTTTAAAACAATAATCAAAACACCGATTCCCAAATACAGATCAAATTATTTTTAAAACAACAACAAGAACAACAATCAAAACACAATTAGAACACCAATTTCCAATCAGAACAACAATCAGACCAAATGATCTGTTTTGTAAACAGATATAAACATATTTACAAAGTGACATTCTTTTTCTAAACAGATATACAAAGTGACATTCCCAATCAGAGTGACATTCTTTTTATAAACAAATTTACAGATCAACAATAAACATATATACATTAATGATGTGTTTTGTAAACAGATAAACACAAAAATAACAAATCAATAATAAAACCGCCATTATAGATAAATAAGTAAACAGATATATTAACGATCTGCTTCCTGATAAATAATAGATCTATTATTTATCAATAGATCAACATATATATATTAATGATTTGCTTCAATAATATATAAAATAAACAGATCTATAAAATGAATATTAACGCTAGACAGATATATAAATGATCTGCTTCATGATATATAAAATAAAGGTTGAAGAAAATGACCTGCTTCATGATAAAATAAATTATCTACTTCATAATAAATAAATATATAAACAGATATTATATATATATATGTATATAATAAATAAATTTAGAAGAAAAAAAGAAGAAAAAAAAAAACAGAGGTTGAAGAAAATAAATTTAGAGGAAAAAAAAGAAGAAAAAAAAAACAGAGGTTGAAGAAAATATATATACACTCAGATATATATATATATAATATATATATATATATATGTAAATCCTAGATCGAAATCCCTAGAGAGAGGGAGAGAGACCTAAACAAAGAGAGCAACGATGGAGGAACGGTGGTGAGAGGGAGAGAGCAGCAGCCCCGTCGTGTATGAGAGAGAGAGGGAGAGGGAAAGGCGAAATGGTAAACGACAGAGGCGGTGAGGGAGGATCGGTGGTGACAGAGGATTGCTGGTGAGGAGGGAGGCACGGTGGTGAGAAAAAGAGAGAGGAAAAGACCAAACCAATGTCGAGCGAGCGAGCGAGAGAGAGAGAGAGGAGTGGAGCAGAGCAAAGCAGTGCCGTGTGTGAATGAGAGGCTGAGTGTATATGTGTCAAACCCTAAACAAACACAAGCATATTATATATACCCAATGACAAAATGGTAAATTTACCTTGGGAACTAAACGGGACCGGAGCCGGGTCTGGGCCGCATCTGCCTGGGTCTGAGGCTCAAACATCTATCTCCATTCCCGGCCCGAATGTCATCGAAGATGAAATTTTGAATACCATCTTCAGCCCATCGGGGATATTTTTCGATGAATAACCACTGAATTCGGGATCAGGGGGTCGAGTCCCTGTCGGGTCAGGTTCAGATTGCCATCCCTACTTTAGGGTAAATTTCTTAATTTGGGTAGAGGTATTTTAGTTATTTTATTATGATGTGACATCATAAATAAATATTAACTCAAAAGGTCAAAAAGTAACTAGGAATGACAAAGGGGCGGGGCGAGGCCGAGGACTACACTCCCCATCTCCGATCCCCGAAACTTATATACACCCCGTCTCCGGCCCCGATCCCTGACGAGGACTCATAGCCCGGGCCCATCCCCATCCCCGTCCTCGAAAAATTCCCGATTTTTTTTTTTTTGAGATCTGTAAGAATCTGTAAATATGGATTAAAAAATATTTGCCAACTTATTTGCCAATTAAAAAAAAAATTGCATATTACATCCTGTAATACACAACCTGTAGCATGTGAAATTGCATATTACATCTGCATATTACATCTAGTAGCATACAAAACCCACACACAAAACCCACACAGTGCCATACAAAACATTGAGAATTGAGACACTGCCACACACATTACATCCTGCACACAACCCACACAATGCCATACACAAAACCCACACAATACCATACATCCTGTAACATTGAGACTGCCATACAAAACCCATACACAAAACATCATGTAGCATACAAAACATTGAGACTGTCATCATTGAGACAGTGCCATACAAAACTCATAAAATAGCATCCTGTTTCTCCAAGAAAATTCAGCAGCCCATACACAACCCACGCATAAGAAAATTCAACAAGTAACAAAGAAAATAATTAAGCCCAAGCACAACTCGCAAATGATAGGTTATCCAAAAATCGAAATTAAAACTTAAAAAAAAAATTATCCATTACAAGATAAAAAATCAAATCCATTGTTTCTCCAATATCCATTCAAACCACACAACAACTTCCATCATTTCCTTCAACTTAAATTCCTGTTAAATAACAAAAGGAAAAAAAACAAATAATTAATACTAATAATAAAATGTAAAAAAATGTTAACAAATAAAACAAAAACGATGACAACTAACACAAAAGTAGCACATGACTCATCCGACTCGATCTCATCATCATCATATATAGTTGCATAGCTCACCGATTCTAATATTGAATTTCCTAAAAAGTAGAGAATATAAATTCAGTATTGAAATTATTCCATGGTAATATAAATAATAAAAGTGAAATAATAATATATAGATTGGATGAAATAATATCTTTCATCTCTGCACCCTACAACCAACTTTGTGTACACATTAATGCTTCTAATGTGTTTGGATGAAGTCTACTACGATGTGGACTCACCAACCTTCCACTAGTACTAAATGCTGACTCAGAAGCAACAGTGGATACAAGAATAGCTAAAATGTCCCTAGCTATTGCCTGTAAGGTCGGATACTTTGGTCTATTAGCTTTCCACCAATTCAAAACATCAAAACCTAAAGTTCTTGGCAAAACATCATCTTCTAGATAATGGTCCAATTCTGATCTTACATTCTTCATTTTTTTACTTCTCTTTCTCCTAATAAACAAATCAAATTCTTAAAGGGTCTCTGTAACAATTTCTGTATGAGTAGAAGAGTCACCAACAACATCGGTCTCTATACCAACTCGGTGCTGATACTCTTGCAACAAATTTATAACAAATATGACGAACCCTATCAACTTCATCTTCAACTTTGTCTCCATAAAGTTTTTCAAAATAAAACTCCAATACGCTCATCTTATACCTAGGATCAAGTACAACTGCAACTCCAATAACACTATGTATCACTAACCAATATTTATCAAATTTTTTCACCATTTTTGATGCCATTGTTCTGATCACTTCAATTTCACAAGAGAGCCATTGAGACAGTGTCATCCTAATCTCACATAAAGCTGGGAAACAAACATTGGCTGTGGGATACTTTGTACCAGAAAATAACTCTGTGATAGAAAAAAAAATCTTAAATCTCCCACTAATCTCTCTAGCAAACTCCCATTCTTGCTCAGTTGGCACAGTCTTATATTGGGGCTCTCTAATTTTCAACCTAGAAAAGACATCCTTATACAATAAAGCTATCTAAAGCATCAAGTAGGTTGAATTCCACCTAGTTGCACAATCAAGTCCTAATTTCTTAGTATGTAGAATACACAATTGGTTGACTGTTTCTTCAAATTTTTCTAATCTTTTTGGTGTTGCTGTCCAATAAGCTACACTCTCTCGAATTTTCTCCACACCCACTTGTATGACATCCAATCCATCTTTTACTATCAAATTCAAAATATGCGCACAACAACGCATATGAAACAAAGTACCACTCAACAAAAGCAATGTATTACTTAACTTCTCCATCAACAAAGTAATCATAGCATCATTTGTGGAGCAATTATCAACAGTAACAGTAGAGATTTTTCTATCAATATTCCAATCCATCATACACTCAAGCAAAGTATCACAAAGAACTTCTTTTGTGTATGGACATAGAACATAAATAAACCTAAAATATGATATTCATAAACAAGTATTAATAACATGCAAATTGAACTGAATAAGATAGAACTTTTAAATGATTTGCAAATTTACAAAAATATACCTCAAGATACGACTTTGCAATGTCCATGAATCATCAACAAAGTGTGCAGTGACAGCCATGAATCATTTCTTTTGATTGCTAGCAGTCCACATATTAGTTGTGATTGCCACCCTACTTTTATTATGCTTCACCAAACTCAACGTCTTTACCCTCTCATAATCATAAATCTTCAAAATATCACTCTTTATCGTATTTCGAGAAGGCACTTTAAACAATGGTTGAAGTGCTGCTGAATATCGTTTAAAACCAACATGGTCTACGATAGAGAGTGGATATTCATGCAAGATTATGGCATGTGACAACTCTTTCCTAGCAAAATCTTGATAAAAAATATAAGAATTCATTTTCAGACTCTCTCTACTAAAGTTGTTAGTTAAAACTTTTTGCCTCATGTCCATCACTTTTTTCCTAGTACAACTCTTATGGTGATCATGCAAATGCTTAGTTCTATTTTTTGAATCACCTCCAAGGTGCTTATTACAATAATTACATATTACTTTCCACACCCCATTGACTTGTTGTTTCTTAAAATGTTCCTACACAACACTAGGTTTTCTTTTAGTTCCTTCACAAGTAGTATTAGACTATTCTTCTAAATCAACAACATTTTGATTAGAGAGGGGAGACGGTGAGTTCGTAGGTGAGTTTGTAGCTGGCGATGAATGTTGTAACGGGTCACTCTCAAATGGTACTTGAGAGTTAACGGGTACTTCAGAGTTAACTGGTGCTTGAGAGTTAACATCTGATATTTTTAACCTTTATAAAAATAATATGGATTGAATTAATATTAACAGAGACAACATAAAAGTAGATTACTAGAACTGAGAAACAAATTAATAATAACTACGCTAATGGATTGAATTAATGGAATCATCAATATCATCATCAACTAAGCTAACAAATATGGTTTAACTTTAACAATCCCTAATGTATCCAAACCAATCAAAAGTCCCAATAGAATCAACAAACTGGAGCTAAATTGCCATTTTGGACAACTATTCAAAAGGTTTCTTTAAAGAATAAGCATGAAGCATGATACTGCTTGCAACTAACAGTGATTATATTCCAATCCCAGTTAAGTACAAATGGGAACCCAACAAAATAGCATAAATGAATTAGTACATGCCTTGAATTAATGATTCACACATCAAGATAAAAAGTTGATTAAAAGCATAAAAATTTCCATAACTAAGGAAAACTACTAAAACAAAAAGAGGCGTATATAAATACTAGACAAGTTGGAGACATGTTTAGATACCAAAAACAAACTCCCATTGGCAAAATGGCAAAATGGAGATCAATTACATGGAGATCAAAATGGCATAATGGAGATCAAAATTGCATAATGGAGACATGTTTAGTACTGAGAAACAACACTTCCTAGTTTAAAGATATTTGAAAACAAATCACATTCTCTGCTACAATTTATTTCCCAAGATAGCTTAACCAAGATGACATTGCATCCCCATAAATCAAAAAGGGAATGATATATTTAACAGATATATATATATATATATATATGTATATTTCCCAAGATCAATTATATATATATTTATTTAACAGATCAAGAAAAAAAACCAGATCATATATATATATATATATATGTAACAGATCAAAAACTCAATAACAAATCAACTCATATATATATATATATATGTATATATTTAAAATAAATAAATAGAAAGGATATGTATGCTAAGCTAATGTATAATGTAAGGTTTAAAGGATAGAAATTGAATTACTCACCAATTGCTTCTAAAAAAAGGCTGTCGTGTTCGTCCACAACAGAGAGGCTGGTATGAGTAGTAGTACTAGACAGATCTGCATGGGAAAAATAGATCAAGAAAAAAACCATATCATATATATATATATATATGTAACAGATCAAAAACCCCCTACATACACTTACAGATATATATATATATATGTGTGTGTGTGTGTGTGTGTGTATGAAAACCCTCATATATCCGAAATCCCGAGAGAGAGAAAGAGAGAGAGAGAGAGATACCCTTGAAACCCAAGCATGAGGAAAGATCGCCATGAGGGAGGGAGTGAGAGTGGGCGAGCAACAATACCAATGTCGCTCAGAGAGAGAGAAAATGAGGCAGAAGGGCAGTAGAAGGGAGGAGGATCGACAGGAGAGGTCTGCGACGGTGAGGAAGGATCGGGGTGAGGAGGATCAAGGACGGATGATCGGGCCATTGTGTGAAAGAGAGAGAGAGAGGAAGGCGAAACCCTAGATGGAGAGAGAGAGAGAGCAAAAGGAGAGGAGACGGCTCTGTTGTGTGTGTGTTCTCAAACAAAACCCTACATACACCCACAAATGTTAATATATATAAGCGGGGTTAAAAGGGTAATTTCATATCGGGGGGAACCGGGCCGGAGCCGGGGCGGTGCCGAGGTTGAAACATGTGTCCCCGTCCCCGGCCCGAATGTCATCAGGGATCTAATTTTTAATACCATCCCCGACCCGTCGGGGGTATTTTTCGAGGAATAACCGTTTAATTCGGGATCGGGGGATCGGGTCCCCGTCGGGCCGGGTTCCGATTGCCATCCCTAAAAGTAACATTTTACCAACTTTCTAAATTACTTTTCAAAAAAGTCAAAAATTTTGTTAAAGGCCAAAAACTAACTTTTAACTATCTTCCCAAAATACCCTGGAGTGTATGGCAAGGATTTGGCGACTAGGATTGTGGTATGAGATTAAAATTTAAATTAAGGTTTTATTGGCTTATTTAAGTTATATAGCATCCCTTTTATTTTGGGAGATTTATTAGAAAATCTTTTTTAAGTATTTGTATTCTAATTAATTCATAAGATATTTTTATATTCTAATAAATCCTATTATTTAAACATTTGATCTATAAAATCCTAATTTTCATATTTAAAGTATTTTATGAATATTTCTATCCTTATAAATATTTTTTGAACGGTTAGCAATTTGGTGATATGAACATTCATATTTTACAATGTTAATATTCACATTGACGTGTAAATGTTCACATTGATAATGTGAACATTTACATTGATAGTGTGAACATTGTGAACATTCACACTGATAGTGTGAATACTCACATCACGGAACATTCACACTGTAAATGTGAATATTATTAAGGATATTTTGATAATTATATTACTCATAAGACTTATTGGAATATAAAAAAATAATGTGAACTAAATAGAATATAAGTAGGTGAAAAGAAATTTATGAAAAAGTACCCCTTTTATTTTTACATTTTTTTTTTAAATTCGAAAAAATTAAATTAATTTTTTTGTTTCTAATTCTTAAAACAAGCCTAACTTGTGGATGATAAATTAATAAATTGATAAATTTGATATTTTTAGTTACAATAATGTTCGAGAACTCTAATTTGAGAGCTCTAATGCAACTCTAATGATGTGGAGAATACTCATGTGAATGTGGGACTCACACTCCTCTCTCTACTCTCTCCCTCTCTTCCACTTCGCTAGAGCTCTATTTAGAGCTCTCAAATTAGAGTTATGTATCATTACTCTTTTAGTTAAACGCAGTTTCAGTGATTTTAATCAATTAGTTGCTTGAAGAATAATTTTAAAAAATTAATAAATATTTACATAATGTATAATGTTAATTTACATAATATTTTTCATATATATAACATCAACCGATTTTTACATAATATTTTTTTGTCTATATAACACTAATTTGCACCAAATTTCACATCTCAAATCTCTTTCACACTGATTTTTATTTTGATATTTCATTGAAAGTAAAAATATATATTTATTAACTATGACAAGATGAGAAAATTTTGAAAATAAATTTTAAATTTTAAATTACAAATCAAACCAACCTGTGATTAGCGAATGAATTGGTGTAAATTGGACAATTTTAAAAGATTACGTGGCATTTTGCACAGCTAAGGCCTCGTTTGGCAAGTAATTTTTTTAGCCAAAAAGTTAAAAAGTCACTAAAAAAATAAAAAGCTAACAATCCATACCAAAAAGTCAAAGATTCTCTTTTTTCTCTACTTTTTGCACATCTTTTCGTAAAAGTCAAAAAATCATTCCAAATATACTAGTTTTTTTCCATCACATTTTAACCAAAAAATCAAGAAATTACTAAAAAAGTATGTTTCCAAACGAGGCCTAAGCACGCGTATGACAAAGGATTTAGCTTGGTGGCTGAAGGTTTTGTTTGGATGATTCAACAATTTATTTTATCGGAATTTTTTGTGTTTATTATTCATATAAAAAATTTGATTTTGAAAAATACACTTACGTCTAATTTTAATAGAGATAAATTGAATACATTATCATTATCAGATTCACTAATATATACAAGGACGATATATATAAAAAGACTAAAAAAAAAATAAATTATTTAAATAAAATTTGTTGTGAACCCTACCAGTTAGGAATGGCAGCGATGGGCAGTGAGACCACCCTCCCGTCCCCCCCTCGATCCGAAATTGAGAAATTTGCCCGCCTACCCGATCCTCGACGAACCCCATCCCCACCTTTCTCCCGATCGGGGATCGACTCAAAATCCCACTCTAATTGTTGTATTCAAGATACAACATCAACAAAAACAACAAAAAAAAATTTCATATTGTATTCAGTATACAACATCATCACCATCAATCCTCATCAACAACTTAAAAACAAAACAAAATCAACGTAAACATTACACACACAAACATTACATATATACACTGCATACTGTAATAATCTTTAAAAAAATCGATCTATCATCATCTTAAAAAATCTTTAAAAAAATCTTAAATTGATCAGAAAAAATCATAGATCTGTTTCAAAAAAAGAGATTTGTTATCCGAATACATATATATATATATATATATATATGTATATATTGTTCAAAACTTTTCAAAAAAAATAGATCTGCTCAAAAACCAAGGTGGGAAGATCGGTGAGTCACGTCGCCAGGTAATAGGCGTGGCAATGGATCGGTGTACGCGGCGATGGAGATTTGAGTCATGGCGATGGAGGCGTGGTGGTGGGACGACGGTGGCAGATCTGCTCAGATCTCTGCTTCGATCCGAGTCATTGAAGAGGGAGGAGAGAGAGAGAGAGGAGAGGAGAGAGAGAGTCATTGAGTGAGAGGAGAGAGAGATGAGAGAGAGAGAGAGAGGAGAGAGAGAGGTCTAAGAGAGAGACGAGAGACGAGAGACAAGAGACGAGAGTCACACGGTGAGAGAGAGAGAGGTCTGTGATTTAGGGTTTGGTTTATAAATTATATATATATATATATATAATAAAATCACATCGGGAACATCGGGGAACAGGGTTGGGAATCTGCACGGCCGGGACACTTATCCTCCCTCGGCCCGAAATCGTCGGATTCAATTTTGAATACCATCCTGCCTCATGGGGGTATTTTTCGGGGAAAACCCGCTTAAATCGGGATCGGGATCGGGGATCCCCGTCGGGCCGGTTTCAAATTGCCATCCCTACTACCAGTCGGAACAATGCTTCCAAAAAATTATCTACACGGAAACCCAAATATATTCGTTGTTTGCAATACTGTTATGCTCACTGAATTTAAAGGGTAAATTAGGTTTCATCATCTATATGTTTGGCTATTTTTTTCAGTTTAATTCTTACTTTTTTATTTTTTATTTTTCATTTTGACCTTTTATACTTTAAATTTTTTCTTTTTTTTAAGTTAACTTATATTCAAAATTAGATTAAAAAATAACAAATTAATAGTTACGTTGTATAAAAATATTTTATTATGTATAACTCATATTTTTTATACAAACCAAATATCAATATAATAATATTTTTTTATTATAATTACATTATTGAATATATTTACCTATGCTAACTTAAGGTCGGGTAAAAGTTTTTTTTTTGCTTTTTGGTTTAGAAAAAAGACTAAATAAGTTAAAATAATTAATAAGATAAAATGTCACATCAAATCAATAATCATTTCATTTTTTTTGGGTAAACATCACATCTAATTACAAAAAAACAAGCCCGATTCAGGACTGATTTTGCATACAAAGCACAGTGACTATCTCCATTCTTTATCATGCTCAGAGCTTGATTCCATCCCTTCATAAGAAGCAATAGAAATATTAGACAATTGCACTGTTCCATCATCTAACATGAAACAATGAAACATAGAGTTTATGTCTCTTTTCTTTCTTTCTTTTTTTTTTTTTTTTTGCTTTTAATATATAAAAAATTGTCACTAGATACTGATGACATGACAATGATTAAAACTTTCTAATTAAGCCTGCATAGCTATATAAAAATTAAAAACAAAAATAAAAATAAAGACTTGAGAGGACAACATTTGAAACCATAACTTGGTCACTTACACTACCTAAAGTCAAATCACATTGGCTCACAAAAGCAAGAGCAATTGAATACAATATAAAATGAAAAGAAATCCAACCGTGATGGAGATGACAGTGTGACAAACTAAAAACAAGTGATTCAAAATGAAAATAAAAGAACCAACACCCAACACAATAAAGGAACCAACACCCAAAATTCACAGCAATCTGTGGCTCTGATTATATCAGAAAAAAAATGCATTTATACCTAAATATATCACCCTCAAGAGTGACACTTGGGGTGCCAATTTTCCTATTAAAAGATACCTATGAACCAGTCATTGAGTGAAATTCAGATTAAAACATCACATAAAAATAAATAAATAAATAGCGAGGATATGCAGCAAGCAACGAGCGAGGTAGTGCTAAAGTAAAGTACCAATAAAATGGGATGTGTCTAGAGAGTAAATATTGACGAACAAATAAAATATGAATTTCACAAAATACTCTAGTTATGTCAAGGGTGTATTTTGATGAGAGTTTTGTTGGAAAATGGTTTTATATAGGCATAATTTTGAGCCAATTTTGGGTGGACCCCAAACACCTTTTGGGGTGGGTCTGAAGAGGTGAAGTGTTCCTTGCCGCGTGGCAAGTCACACGGTGAAGACGAAACGTCAAAACCATTTATGAGTGAATGGGAAGATGACGTTGTTTTCGGGTCCAATATTAATTTTCTAGATAAAATTCTTTTGAATTTTTTCAATAAAAATTAGTGTGGGAATTTAATTTAAATCTCAATTCAAATTTTGAATTTCTAAGTGGTTTCCTAAAGTTTGTAATTGTGAGAATTTAATTTAAATTCTAAATTTAATTTTTGGATTCCTAAGTGATTTCCTAAAATTTGTACCTCTTTTTATTTATTTATTAAACTATTTAATTTGATTTATATAATTATATATATATTTCAAATAGTTTACATAATAAGTACCTTTTGTTTCTTTGTTTTGGTTAAGTTTATTTGACTTGGTCAAACCAATGGTTGTTTTTCCAAAATCGTGTGGTAAAGCTGATTCCAAAAGTTGCTAACGGTCAGATTTGGTTTTTATAAACTACTATGAATCTGTTTGAAATTTTCAAAATAGTATCCGTTACACTTATTGCACTGCTAATTTTGTAAGCCTATTTGGGCTGTGTAATTTTGCCTATATATACAGCCATGTTTTCTGCAGTCTAGACCCCTGGAAATTCAGTCTGAAACTGTCTTATTGCTATCCAGATTTTATTGTGTGCATTTTTCTTCATTTTAGTTTTAGAATAAAATTCAGAGAGTAAGAACACAAGGTTCTAGTTTACCGAACAAATTGTTTGGAGTACTACTACAATTTGTGAAGATCATTGTATCATGTTCAAAGGTTTGTGTGCACCTTTTCACTATTGTTTGGATCTGTTCGGGGCAGTATTTGTTGCCTTTATATACTGCCATAAATCCAGCAATTAAGGGGTCCGAAAAATTGAGTCTGAATTTTGTCTTTTTGCTGTCCATTTTCTTTTATTGCAATATTCTTCATTTTAATTTAGAATAATTTTTCAGAGAGTTAGAACACAGGTTTGGTTCGCTGAACAAATTTATTTGAAGTGCTTCTATAAATTTGTGAATATTATTGTATCCTGGGACATAGACACCATTCAACCGTAAGCACCGTAGTGGGGCGAATCTGTCTTAAGGACAGAGTGTCACACACTCGACTTGGTCTTGTAATTTTTATTTGGTTCGACAAAATAAATCTGGTATGTTATTTATTTATTTTGTTTGAATTTATTTCAAGTTATTTTATTTACACAGAAGATTGTTCAAACAATATTTGTAACAAGAGATTTAAATTTCTGTGTGAAATTAATTTGGTTAAATAAAATTTTATTTTTCCAAATTAAATGAAAAATAAAAGTTATATTTTTATTTCTTTTATTTTACAGAATTTAATTTCTTGTGTGGAATTAATTTGGTTAAATAAAATTTTATTTTATTTCCAAATATTGTTTGAACAATCTTCTGTGTAAATAAAATAACTTGAAATAAATTCAAACAAAATAAATAAATAACATACCAGATTTATTTTGTCGAACCAAATAAAAATTACAAGACCAAGTCGAGTGTGTGACATCATTCAGAAGACAAATTCTATGTCCGATACAATGATCTTCACAAATTTATAAAAGCACTTCAAATAAATTTGTTCAAAAATTATTCTAAACTAAAATGAAGAATAATGCAATAAAAGAAATTGACAAGAAAAGGACAAAATTCAGACTCAATTTTTTTAATTGTCGGATTTATGGCAAGATATAAAGGCAACAAATACTGCCCCAAACAGGTCCAAACAATAGTGAAAAGGTGCACATAAACCTTTGAACAGGTACACCTTCTACTATTCAAATTTGAATAGAGGTTTTGACCGTAGCAACATTTGAATATATTATTCAAACTTTTGAATAACAAACCGTTGGACAAAGAAACCTATTTTCAAATACAAATCTGTTTCACCTTTATTTAAATAAACTATTTTGAATATATATATTAAACAAATTGAATAGTTTAATAAAGTAAGAGGTACAAATTTTAGGAAACCACTTAGGAATCCAAAAATAGAATTTAGAATTAAATTAAATTCCCACAATAATTTTTATTTGAAAAAATTCAAATGAATTTTATTTAAAAAATTAATGTTAGACTCGAAACACGACGTCAACTTCCCATTCACTCATAAATGGTTTTGACGTTCTGTGTACACCGTGTGGCTTGCCATGCGGCAAGGAACATATCACCTCTTCGGACCCACCCCAAAAGAAGTTTGGGGTCCACTCTATTTTGGGCTCAAAGTCGGCCCAAAATATGCCTTATATAAACCAATTTTCCAACAATCCCCCACATGAATGGAATTTGACGGAGAGAAAATACAACAACATGATCTATGACAGAGAGTACAGAAATTGGAAATATTCTGCAAAGGATAGGTAGCTTTTGGCTTTGAACCTTCCCTTATGAGACACTATCGGATTTACTAGCTAACCAGTGAACATGATGTCTTGAACTGTTCAGCCGTTTGTGTAAACCAAGACAATAGAACCCACACAGTATAATCCCAGACACAGTTTAGTTCTCACTATTGTGTTCATTTTGGCCTTGAACAACCTGGTCTTCATGAGTGCTCTAGAGAATTGTAGCCCTTCACAAATCTCGCAGAACCGGCCCAGTTCACATTCACATAGGTGATTCTTATGAAGAGTATCCTGCCATACTCCACTAGGTTTACCTAGATATAAAAATCATTAAAAGTTTTAATTAACCTAAAACGCAGCAGACATCACTATTTCATCAAAGAAATGGGTAGGAGTTAGACTCCCCAGTGATCCTTCTGAGTCATTCACAACTCGGTTGTCCCTTTGAACCTAGATCTTGGGATCTCCAGTCAACTAGGTTGGGTTTCCGTTGTGGTAACTCTTTTTTTTAATAGGCTTAAGTCCCATTCCACTCGATGAATTCTCAACTAACTCTCTTGCTAACCCTTTGGTTAGTGGATCCGCTATGTTGTCTTTAGACTTAACATATTCTATGGAAATAATTCCATTAGAGAGTAGTTGACTTACGGTATTATGTCGACGACGAATGTGTCGTGACTTACCGTTATACATATGACTATGTGCTCTACCTATAGCTAATTGACTATCGCAATGTATGCATATAGCAGGCACCGGTTTTGGCCATATTGGAATATCTTCAAAGAAGTGGCGAAGCCATTCTGCCTCTTCTCCAGCTTTGTCTAAGGCTATGAATTCAGATTCCATAGTAGACCTAGCAATACATGTCTGTTTGGAAGATTTCCAAGATACAGCTGCCCCACCAAGAGTAAAGACATACCCACTGGTGGACTTCGAGTCTCTAGTATCCGATATCCAATTTGCATCACAGTATCCTTCAAGTACTGTTGGATATCTAGTAAAATTAAGCCCAATGTTACGAGTAAATCGGAGATATCTAAGAACCCTTATAATTGCTTTCCAGTGTTCTACTCCCGGATTACTCGTACATCTACTTAATTTACTTACTGCATAAGTTATATCTGGGCGACTGCAGTTCATCAAGTACATTAAGCTTCCAATAATTTAGGCATACTCTAATTGAGAAATACTTTCCTGTATATTCTTAGAAAGATACAAATTAACATCTACAGGAGTTCTAGCAAGATGATCATCATCTTTGCTGAATTTGTCAAGTATTTTCTCAATGTAATGAGATTGTGACAAAGTATAACCTTATGATGTTTTGGTAATTTTTATACCAAGTATTACATCAGCAATGCCCATGTCGTTCATATCAAAATGTTTATTCAACATTTTCTTGGTAGTTTTAATCATGTCATTATTACTACCAATGATGAGCATATCATCTACATAAAGACATACAATGACATAACCTTTATCTGTGTTTTTAATATAAACACATTTGTCACACTCATTAATTTTAAATCCATTTGACATCATTGCCTTGTCAAATTTCTCATGCCATTGCTTTGGCGCTTGTTTTAAACCATATAATGATTTAACCAATTTACACACTTTATTTTCTTTCCCTGGAACAGAAAACCCTTCTGGTTGTTTCATGTAAATTTCTTCATTTAACTCACCATTTAAGAAAGCGGTTTTAACATCCATTTGATGAATTTCTAGATTGTATAGAGATACAATGGCAATTAGCATTCTAATGGATGTTATTCTAGTAACCGGTGAGTATGTGTCAAAGTAATCTAGACCTTCTTTCTGTCTAAAATCTTTGACTACAAGTCTTGCCTTGTATTTGTCGATTGATCCATTTGCTTTCAATTTTCTTTTGAAAATCCACTTGTACCCAAGAGGTTTACAACCTGGTGGCAAATCCACCAATTCCCAAGTGTGATTTTGCAAGATAGATTCAACTTCACTGTTGACAGCTTCTTTCCATAAAGGAGCTTTAGGACTGGACATAGCCTCTTTAAAGGTTAAAGGCTCATTTTCTAACAAATATGTTAGAAAATCTGGACCAAATGATTTTGAGGTTCTAGCACGTTTACTACGCCTAGGTTCCTCTTCCTCATTTTGATCTAACTCTTGTTCTTGATCATGTTCTTGATCCTGACTAGTAATGGTATCATGAGATCTTTTATTGTTACTAGTCTCTTGTCCAGTCTTCTTTGGAAATACATGTTCAAAGAATGATGCATTCCTTGACTCAATAATTGTATTTACATGCATTTCGGTATGTTCTGATTTATGAATCAAAAACCAATATGCACTACTATTCTTAGCATAACCAATGAAAATGCAATCAATGGTCTTAGGACCTATCTTAGTCTTTTTAGGACTAGGAATAGCCACTTTAGCCAAACACCCCCACACTTTTAAGTATTTGTAGGATGGTACTCTTCCATGCCACAATTCATAAGGTGTTTGATTCACTTTCTTTCGGGGTATTTTATTTAAAATATAATTAGCAGAAAGTATTGCTTCCCCCCACAAGTTCTGAGGTAATCCAGAACTAATTAACATGGCATTCATCATTTCTTTTAAAGTCCTATTTTTCCTTTCAACAATACCATTTTGCTGTGGTGAGTAAGGAGCGGTGGTTTGATGAATTATTCCATGTTCTTTACAAAATTCACCAAAAAGTGATTCATATTCACCACCTCTATCACTTCTAATTTTCTTGATTTTCTTACCAAGTTGATTTTCAACTTCATTCTTATATTGAATGAAAGTTTCCAAAGCTTCATCCTTAGTTCGAATTAAATAAATATAACTATATCTAGTATAGTCATGTATAAAAGTGATTACATGCTTTTTCCCACCTCTAGTTTGAATTGATTTAAAATCACAAATGTCACTATGAATTAATTTAAGTGGTTCCGTACTTCTTTCAATTGAATGAAAAGGAGTTTTAGATAATTTTGCCTCAACACAAATTTCACATTTATGATTTGAATCAATGTCAAATTTAGGTAAACATTCCATATTAATTAATCTACGCAAAGATCCATAATTAACATGTCCTAGTCTACCATGCCATAAATTTGAAGACTCAAGCAAGTAAGAAGAAGATGTAGTATTATTAATAACTGAGGGTACAACAATCATTACATTTAACTTGAAAAGGCCATCAAACATGTAACTTTTTCCTACATACATCCTATTCTTAGTAAGTACAAATTTATCACTCTCAAATACTAGCCTAAACCCATTCTTACTCAACAAAGATCCAGAAACAAGATTCTTGCGAATGTCCGGTACATGCAGCACATTGTTAAAAGTGAGTTCCTTTCCTGATGTCATCTTGAGAACAATCTTTCCTTGTCCTTCAACTTTGGAAGTTAAGGAGTTGCCCATAAAATGTTGTTCACCATTGTCCACTGTAGAGTAAGATGTGAACATCTTTTTGTCGGCACAAATATGGCGAGTAGCACCAGTGTCCACCCACCATGCTTTAGGATTTTCGACAAGATTTGCCTCAGAAACAACTGCAGAAAGATTGATGTCATCAACACCATTGGAAATATTGTCCACTTCGGTCATATGGGCTTGAGCAAGCTTCTTGCTTGTTCTTTTCTTACTTTTGTCTTTGCTACGGCAATCTTTGGCCCGATATCCCTCTTTGTCACAAATGTAACATTTGCCATTAAACTTGTACTTTTTATTATCACCCCCCTTTAGAGCCTGGTGATGAACTTTCTCCAAAAGACTTACGTTTTTTGGTTTTTGAAGCATGTTCCACCACATTTGCCTTAGACTCCATAGGATTCTTACCAGCCCGCTTTTCAAAATTGCGGTTGTCCTCCTCAATCCTTAAACGCACAATTAACTAATCCATAGAAATTTCTTTGCGCTTGTGTTTAAGGTAGTTTTTGAATTCCTTCCAACCTTTGGGGTAATTTTTCAATTAAGGCTGCAACTTGGAAGGATTCACTGAGAGACATACCTTCTGCGTGAATGTCATGCAGAATGAGTTGGAAATCTTGAGCTTGGGCGATCACGCTTTTGAATCAACCATTACAAAATCCAAGAATCGCCAACCACAAATTTCTTTGAGGCATCTTCGCTTTTGTACTTTTTCTCCAACGATTCCCAAAGTTCCTTTCTTTGTCTTGATAGGATCAGACGCGTTGTACAATGTGTTGTCAAGTCCGTTCAAGACGTAATTCCGGCAAAGGAAATCGGCATGTTTCCAAGCATCAACCGCAGCAACCACTTGTCGGTCGGTTTCATCCTCTTTCAGGATAGGAGCATCTTCACGGAGGAAGCGAGCCAGGTTCAGAGTTGTAAGATAGAACAACATTTTCTGTTGCCATCTTTTAAAGTCAGTTCCTAAGAACTTCTCTGGCTTTTCACGTGATTTACCGGCATTGTCATCACAGGAGAGGGGGTTGGTGCAATCGCAGCCACCACAGTAGTACTTGTTTGAGCATTTGTTTCAGTAGCCATCAATTTTAATTTATAAAACAAAATTATAATTAGAATTTACACTACACAGAAAATTAAACCAGATGCACAGAATTAAATTCTGTAAAAATAAAAGAAACAAGAATGTAACTTTTATTTTTCAATTAATTTGAAAATAAAATAAAATTTTATTTAAACAAATTAATTCCACACAGAAAATAAAAGAAATAAAAACTATAACTTTTATTTTTCAATTAATTTGGAAATAAAATAAAATTTTATTTAACCAAAATAATTCCAATACGAAAATTAAATTACGTAAAAATAAAAGAAATAAGAATATAACTTTTATTTTTCAATTAATTTGGAAATAAAATAAAATTTTATTTAACAAAATTAATTCCACACAAGAAATTAAATTCTGTAAAATAAAAGAAATAAAAATATAACTTTTATTTTTCAATTAATTTGGAAAAATAAATTTTTATTTAACCAAAGTAATTTCACACAGAAATTTAAATCTCTTGTTACACTCCAATAATTAAAATACTGAAAACTGAATTTTAATTAATGAAAACTCAGAAAATAATTTCTAAAACCCAAAATTAATTTCTGAAAAAATTCCACAAAAATATATTCTGAATTGTTAATGACACCAGTATCGTACTACTAGTTGTTGTCAAAGAAAAGAGACAGTATATTACTACTATCTGTCAAATAGTATATAATCACTATTTGTTTTTCCAACCAGAATATTATTTTGTAAATCCACAGAAAATAATTTTCTTTCGAAATTATTTACAAAGAAAGAAAAAGGGAAACAAACGACAAATTCTGTAAACAGAATAATTCGAGTCTGTCTTAAAATTGTTTAAACAATCTTCTGTGTAAATAAAATAACTTGAAATAAATTCAAACAAAATAAATAAATAACATACCAGATTTATTTTGTCGAACCAAATAAAAATTACACGACCAAGTCGAGTGTGTGACACTGTCTCGACCCAAACCTGCCCCTATAGGTTTGGCGACGTAACCGGCCAGTAATCCGTGGATTACCTACGGCCTCCAAATAGAATAACAAATATTAAGGGGCCGCGGAAGCAATATAGTAAAATGAACAAGGTCCAATGAGCTGTGATGACATACATGAGACAGAAAATTCAAAACTTATTTATATACATAATCATGCCAGTCGTAGAACACCAATATGTACAAAATATTTACATAAGTACGTCCCAAGGTCCGACTTTACAAAAACACTACCACTGACTAGCATGAGGTACAAAACTGCCACAGGGTTAGGCTTCAGGCGGAACCTCCTCGGGAGGCGCAACAGGTGGCTGACCAAAAACAAAACAGAGGGCCATCAACTCTGGCCAGGGTCTTGTGCCGGCTCACCTACATATATATAATAAAACAGTGAGCGAAAGCCCCGTGAATAATAACAGAGTAAAGGGTTTAATGAATGATATCCATCACAGAGTTAGAAATCGGAGTTTATATCAGAAACACAGTCTTATCAGAAATAGAGTCTTATGCATATTCAGATTTCCAGTCAGAAATAGATTCAGATACATGTTCATATTCGATTTCACATTTGTGTACAGATTTTGCATAAGATCATATGTGGTACACCCATTAGCTATCAGATCAGGTAGGTCTAAAGACCACAACAGGTAGGTCCGAAGACCACTACAGGTAGGTCCGAAGACCACAGCAGGTAGGTCTGAAGACCACAACAGGTAGGTCCGAAGACCACAAATAAAGTTGGTACCAACAACCACGGTATTGTTAACCCCCGGGCGAGGGCCATAGGCCACGGTATTGTTACCCCCGGGCGAGGGCCATCCGGACTAAGGGTGCCACAATTACTTTTCAGAAAAACGAGACATTCATTCATTCATTTCCAACATATCATAGCTTTTCCAAGAATCAGTCATTTCGTATCATAGTATACTGAAAATACATAACATTGAACATAACTTTACAAAGTTATTACTCACAGTGGGCGTTGATACAAGTAGACGAAGTCAAAGGGTCAACCGATTGCGGCACGTGACCTACATAACACATTACGGGTACACACTTTGAAACATGTACTTCAATTGTACAAAACTCACATCCATGATTCTAAGTATATATCTAACCTCTTATCCTTATTAAGGAGTCTTAGGCATGGCCTAGGAATGCCTAGGATGGAATGGGGGTGCAAAAATGCCTTAGAAAACATTTTACAAAAGTTGCTGAAAACAGGGGTCTTGCTCGAGCGAGCCTTCCTTCGCTCGAGCGAGCTCCCAAAATCAAAGGCTTCGCTCGAGCGGTCTGATGAAACAGTAAAAATACTGGATGTTGAAATTTTACGCTCGATGGTCGCTCGATGCTCGCTCGAGCGGAGCCCTGGACAAAGGTGCTCGCTCGAGCGAGGAAGCAAAATCTGGAATTTCCAGATTTGTCTTCCAAGTTCGAACCAAGCATTCTTCAACCAAAAACTCAACCTCTTGGGCCCAAATTCTGGGAAAACATTTCAAACTCATAGTACAACAAGTTTTAAGAGCCAATTTATAAAATCATTGCCCAAAGGTGAGTCCATTTGAGTACCATTTCCATAAATTTCCAAGAACCAAGTTTAAACACACATGCATGAGTTTAATTTCATTCCAAAGCTCCAAACAATGATCAAATGGTCAATTTGGTGGAAAAACATGATGAATACATGGACTCTAACAAAAATATGGGCATGCATGTCAAGTTGTGATGAAAACAAACTCAAATGGCAAGAGTATAAACATGCATGCCTAGTATACTACCCAATTCCACAATTTCAAGCTACATCTAGCCCCTAATCTACAATGGGTCAAGAAATATGCAAATACTTGTTCAATTGCATGAATGAAAGAATGAATTCCTACCTTAACTCTTTAATATCAAGCTCAGAAGCTTAATTCTTTCAAGTTGCCTGCAATCTCCTCCAATTCCAAGCTAGAACTTGTTGAACTCAAATTTCCTACTCTCCCTCTCCATCTAGTCGGTTTTGGAGTCAAGAATGGCTGAGGAGAAAGTTTTTGTTTAAGTGTAATAAACTCAATACAAGTTGCCTACAAGACCCTCTAACAATGGCATAACGGTAATTACACTATATTCAATATTAAAATGTTATTTAATCAGAGTTAAACATTCCAAATCGAAATTTAATTGAACTTACCATAAAATCACATAAAATCTAACTAGTCCAAAACACTAGTCAATTTCGGAATCGGGTGCCGATAAGGCTTCCAATTTACACGTTAAAGTTTGAAACACGAACAGGTATTCCGACGCCGAACAGATAAAAACACGTGAGTCATGCAATGCACATGTAAATAAATTCTAGATTTTTCCCTTAATTATTATTAGACATAATTAAGTCCCAATTAGCGTTAATCAGGGACGGGGTCATTACAGTCTTCCCCCCTTAAAAGAGTTTGGTCCCCAAACTCAAGTTACCTTCACTCGTAGTCAATGTCAGGTCTAGAGGAAACAAATCCGGATATCTCTTCTTCATGTCTTCCTCGGTTTCCCAAGTTGCATAGGTTCCCCCGTGGTTCTGCCAATCAACCTTCACCAACGGTATTTCTTTGTTTCTCAGCCTTTTAATTCTTCGATTCACAATTTGAATAGGCCTCTCTTCATAGGTGTAGTCATCTTTCAAAAGTACATGCGTCGGTTCGATAACGTGGAGTGGATCTCTCAAATATTCCCGAAGCATCGATACATGAAAGACATTGTGCATATGTTCCATCACCGGAGGCAAGGCTATTCGGTAGGACACCGGATTGATCTTTTCAATAACTTCATAAGGTCCAACATACCTAGGAGCCAATTTTCCTTTAACACCAAATCGGGTTTGACCCTTCATCGGGGTCACTTTGATGAACACATGGTCCCCCACTTCATATTCTCTTTCTCTTCTTCGAACATCGGCATAACTCTTTTGCCTACTTTGTGCAGTTTTCAAATGCTATTGTATCAATTTCACTTTCTCGGTTGTTTCTTGCACAAGTTCCGGTCCCAACAAAGGTCTGTCACCAACTTCAGCCCAACATATTGGAGATCGACACTTTCTTCCATACAAAGCTTCGTAAGGAGCCATCCCAATACTTGAGTGATAATTGTTGTTGTACACAAACTCCGCTAATGGCAAGTAGGTTTCCCAATTTCCCTGGAAATCTAATACACACATTCTGAGCATATCTTCCAGAGTTTGGTTAGTTCGTTCAGTTTACACCTTCTACTATTCAAATTTGAATAGAGGTTTTGACCGTAGCAACATTTGAACATATTATTCAAACTTTTGAATAACAAACCGTTGGTCAAAGAAACCTGTTTTCAAATACAAATCTGTTTCACCTTTATTTAAATAAACTATTTTGAATATATATATATATATTAAAAAAATTGAATAGTTTAATAAAGTAAGAGGTACAAATTTTAGGAAACCACTTAGGAATCCAAAAATAGAATTTAGAATTAAATTAAATTCCCACAATAATTTTTATTTGAAAAAATTCAAATGAATTTTATCTAAAAAATTAATGTTAGACTCGAAACACGACGTCAACTTCCCATTCACTCATAAGTGGTTTTGACGTTCTATGTACACCGTGTGGCTTGCCACGCGGCAAGGAATATATCACCTCTTTGGACCCACCCCAAAAGATGTTTGGGGTCCACTCTATTTTGGGCTCAAAGTCGGCCCAAAATATGCCTTATATAAACCAATTTTGTGTGCATTTTTCTTCATTTTAGTTTAGAATAAAATTCAGAGAGTAAGAACACAAGGTTCTAGTTCGCCGAACAAATTGTTTGGAGTACTACTACAATTTGTGAAGATCATTGTATCTTGGGAGATAGACGCTACTCAACCGCAAGTACCGTAGCGGAGCGAATCTGTCTTAAAGACAGAGTGTCTCACACTCGACTTAGTCTTGTAATTTTTATTTGGTTCGGCAAAATAAATCCGGTATGTTATTTATTTATTTTGTTTGAATTTATTTCAAGTTATTTTATTTACACAGAAGATTGTTTCAACAATCTTAAGACAGATTCGAATTATTCTGTTTACAGAATTTTTCGTTTGTTTCCCTTTTTCTTTCTTCATAAATAACTTCGAAATAAAATTATTTTCTGTGGATTTACAAAATAATATTCTAGTTGGAAAAACAAATAGTGATTATATGCTATTTGACAGATAGTAGTAATATACTGTCTCTTTTCTTTGACAACAACTAGTAGTACGATATTGGTGTCATTAACAATTCAGAATATATTTTTGTGGAATTTTTTCAAAAGTTAATTTTGGGTTTTAGAAATTATTTTCTGAGTTTTCATTAATTAAAATTCTGTTTCAGTATTTTAATTATTGGAGTGCAATAAGAGATTTAAATTTCTGTGTGAAATTAATTTGGTTAAATAAAATTTTATTTTATTTCCAAATTAATTGAAAAATAAAAGTTATATTCTTATTTCTTTTATTTTACAGAATTTTATTTTCTGTGTGGAATTATTTTGGTTAAATAAAATTTCATTTTATTTCCAAATTAATTAAAAAATAAAAGTTATCGTTTTTATTTTCTGTGTGGAATTAATTAGTTTAAATAAATTTTATTTTATTTTCAAATTAATTGGGAAATAAAAGTTACATTCTTGTTTCTTTTATTTTTACAGAATTTAATTCTGTGAATTTGGTTTAATTTTCTGTGTAGTGTAAATTCTAATTCTAATTTTGTTTTATAAATTAGAATTGATGGCTACAGAAACAAATGCCCAAACAAGTACTACTGTGGTGACTGCAATGACGCCAACCCCCTCTCCTATGATGACAGTGCCAATAAATCATGGAGAAAAGCCAGAGAAGTTCTTAGGAACTGACTTTAAAAGATGGCAACAGAAAATGTTGTTCTATCTTACAACTCTGAACCTGACTCGTTTCCTCCGTGAATATGCTCCTATCCTGAAAGAGGATGAAACCGACCGGCAAGTGGTTGCTGCGGTTGATGCCTGGAAACATGCCGATTTCCTTTGCCGGAATTACATCTTGAACGGACTTGACAACACATTATACAATGTCTACAGTCCAATCAAGACAGCAAAGGAACTTTGGGAATCTTTGGAGAAAAAGTAAAAAAACGAAAGATGCCGGCTCAAAGAAATTTGTGATTGGCAGATTTCTGGATTTTGTAATGGTTGATTCAAAAACTGTGATCAGCCAAGCTCAAGATTTCCAACTCATTCTGCATGACATTCACGCAGAAGGTATGTCTCTCAGTGAATCCTTTCAAGTTGCAGCCTTAATTGAAAAATTACCAAAAGGTTGGAAGGAATTCAAGAACTACCTCAAACACAAGCGCAAAGAAATTTCTATGGATGAGTTAATTGTGCGTTTGAGGATTGAGGAGGACAACCGCAATTCTGAAAAGCGGGCTGATAAGCTTCCTATGGAGTCTTAGGCAAATGTGGTGGAACATGCTTCAAAAACCAAGAAACAAAAGTATTTTGGAGAAAGTTTATCACAAGGCTCTAAATAGGGGGAAAATAAAAGTATAAGTTTAATGGCAAATGTTACATCTGTGACAAAGAGGAACATCGGGCCAAAGATTACCGTAGCAAAGGCAAAAGCAAAAGAAGAACAAGCAAGAAGCCTGCACAAGCCCATATGATCGAAGTGGACAAGATTTCCAATGGTGTAGATGACATCAATCTTTCTGCAGTTGTTTTTTAGGCAAATCTTGTCGGAAATCCTAAAGAATGGTGGGTGGACACTGGTGCTACTCGCCATATTTGTGCCGACAAAAAGATGTTCACATCTTACTCTACAGTGGACAATGGTGAACAACTTTTTATGGGCAACTCCTCAACTTCCAAAATTGAAGGACAAGGAAAGATTGTTCTCAAGATGACATCAGGAAAGGAACTCACTCTCAACAATGTGCTGTATGTACCGGACATTCGCAAGAATCTTGTTTCTGGATCTTTGTTGAGTAAGAATGGGTTTAGGCTAGTATTTGAGAGTGATAAATTTTTACTTACTAAGAATGGGATATATGTAGGAAAAGATTACATGTCTGATGGCCTTTTCAAGTTAAATGTAATGACCGTTGTACCCTTAGTTATTAATAATACTACATCTTCTTCTTACTTGCTTGAGTCTTCTAATTTATGGCATGGTAGACTAGGACATGGTAATTATGGATCTTTGCGTAGATGAATTAATATGGAATGTTTACTTAAATTTGACATTGATTCAAAACATAAATGTGAAATTTGTATTGAGGCAAAATTATCTAAAACTCCTTTTCATTCAATTGAAAGAAGTACGGAATCACTTGAATTAATTCACAGTGACATTTGTGATTTTAAATCAATTCAAACCAGAGGTGGGAAAAAGTATGTAATCACTTTTATAGATGACTATACTAGATATAGTTATATTTATTTAATTCGAACCAAGGATGAAGCTTTGGAAACTTTCATTCAATATAAGAATGAAGTTGAAAATCAACTTGGTAAGAAAATCAAGAAATTTAGAAGTGATAGAGGTGGTGAATATGAATCACTTTTTGGTGAATTTTGTAAAGAACATGGAATAATTCATCAAACCACCGCTCCTTACTCACCTCAGCAAAATGGAATTGTTGAAAGGAAAAATAGGACTTTAAAAGAAATGATGAATGCCATGTTAATCAGTTCTGGATTACCTCAAAACTTGTGAGGGGCAGCAATACTTTCTGCTAATTATATTTTAAATAAAGTACTCCGAAAAAAAATAAATCAAACACCTTATGAATTATGGCATGGAAGAGTACCATCCTACAAATACTTAAAAGTGTGGGAGTGTTTGGCTAAAGTGGCTATTCCTAGTCCTAAAAAGACTAAAATAGGTCCTAAGACCATTGATTGCATTTTCATTGGTTATGCTAAGAATAGTAGTGCATATCGGTTTTTGATTCATAAATCAGAACATTCCGAAATGCATGTAAATACTATTATTGAGTCTCGGAATGCATTATTTTTTGAACATGTATTTCCAAATAAGACTGGACAAGAGACTAGTAACATTAAAAGATCTCATGATGCTATTACTAGTCAGGATCAAGAACATAATCAAGAACAAGAGTTAGATCAAAATGAGGAAGAGGAACCTAGGCGTAGTAAACGTGCTAGAACTTCAAAATCTTTTGGTCAAGATTTTCTAACATATTTGTTAGAAAATGAGCCTTTAACTTTTAAAGAGGCTATGTCCAGTCCTGAAGCTCCTTTATGGAAAGAAGCTGTCAACAGTGAAGTTGAATCCATCTTGCAAAATCACACTTGGGAATTAGTGGACTTGCCACCAGGTTGTAAACCTCTTGGGTACAAGTGGATTTTCAAAAGAAAATTAAAAGCGGATGGATCAATCGACAAATACAAGGCAAGACTTGTAGTCAAAGGTTTTAGACAAAAAGAAGGTTTAGATTATTTTGACACATACTCACCGGTTACTAGAATAACATCCATTAGAATGCTAATTGCCATTGCATCTCTATACAATCTAGAAATTCATTAAATGGATGTTAAAACCGCTTTCTTAAATGGTGAGTTAAATGAAGAAATTTACATGGAACAACCAGAAGGGTTTTCTGTTCCAGGGAAAGAAAAGAAAGTGTGTAAATTAGTTAAATCATTATATGGTTTAAAACAAGCGCCAAAGCAATGGCATGAGAAATTTGACAAGGCAATGATGTCAAATGGATTTAAAATTAATGAGTGTGACAAATGTGTTTATATTAAAAACACAGATAAGGGTTATGTCATTGTATGTCTTTATGTAGATGATATGCTCATCTTCGGTAGTAATAATGACATGATTAAAACTATCAAGAAAATGTTGAATAAACATTTTGACATGAAAGACATGGGCATTGCTGATGTAATTCTTGGTATGAAAATTACCAAAACATCAGAAGGTTATACTTTGTCACAATCTCATTACATTGAGAAAATACTTGACAAATTCAGCAAAGATGATGATCATCTTGCTAGAACTCCTGTAGATGTTAATTTGTATCTTTCTAAGAATATACAGGAAAGTATTTCTCAATTAGAGTATGCCTAAATTATTGGAAGCTTAATGTACTTGATGAACTACACTCGTCCTGATATAGCTTATGCAGTAAGTAAATTAAGTAGATATACGAGTAATCCGGGAGTAGAACACTAGAAAGCAATTATAAGGGTTCTTAGATATCTCCGATTTACTCGTAACATTGGGCTTAATTTTACTAGATATCCAAAGAAAGATTTCTGAAGGATACTGTGATGCAAATTGGATATCGGATACTAGAGACTCGAAGTCGACCAGTGGGTATGTCTTTACTCTTGGTGGGGCGGCTGTATCGTGGAAATCTTCCAAACAGACTTGCATTGCTAGGTCTACTATGAAATCAGAATTCATAGCCTTAGACAAAGTAGGGGAAGAGGTAGAATGGCTTCGCCACTTCCTTAAAGATATTCCAATATGGCCAAAACCGGTGCCTGCTATATGCATACATTGCGATAGTCAATCAGTTATAGGTAGAGCACAGAGTCATATGTATAACGGTAAGTCACGACACATTCGTCGTCGACATAATACCGTAAGATAACTACTCTCTAATGGAATTATTTCCATAGAATATGTTAAGTCTAAAGACAACATAGCGGATCCACTAACCAAAGGGTTAGCAAGAGAGTTAGTTGAGAATTCATCGAGGGGAATGGGACTTAAGCCTATTAAATAAGAGTTACCACAACGGCAACCCAACCTAGTTGACTGGAGATCCCAAGATCTAGGTTCAAAGGGACAACCGAGTTGTGAATGACTCAGAAGGATCACTAGGGAGTCTAATTCCTACCCATTTCTTTGATGAAATAGTGATATCTGCAGCGTTTTAGGTTAATTAAAACTTTTAATGATTTTTATATCTAGGTAAACCTAGTGGAGTATGGCAGGATACTCTTCATAAGAATCACCTATGTGAGTGTGAACTGGGCCGGTCTGTGAGATTTGTGAAGGGCTACAATTCTCTAGAGCACTCATGAAGACCAGGTTGTTCAGGGCCAAAATGAACACAATAGTGAGAACTAAACTATATCTGGGAATATACTGTGTGAGTTCTATTGTCTTGGTTTACACAAACGGCTGAACAATTCAAGACATCATGTTCACTGGTTAGCTAGTAAATCCGATAGTGTCTCACAAGGGAAGGTTCAAAGCCAAAAGCTACCTATCCTTTGCAGAATATTTTCAATTTCTATACTCTCTGTAATTAGATCATGTTGTTGCATTTTCTCTCCGTCAAATTCCATTCATGTGGGGGATTGTTGGAAAATGGTTTTATATAGGCATAATTTTAAGCCCATTTTGGGTGGACTCCAAACACCTTTTGGGGTGGGTCTGAAGAGGTGAAGTGTTCCTTACTGCGTGGCAAGTCACACGGTGAAGACAGAACGTCAAAACCATTTATGAGTGAATGGGAAGATGACGTTGTTTTCGGGTCAAATATTAATTTTTTAGATAAAATTCTTTTGAATTTTTTCAATAAAAATTAGTGTGGGAATTTAATTTAAATCTAAATTCAAATTTTGAATTTCTAAGTGGTTTCCTAAAGTTTGTAATTGTGGGAATTTAATTTAAATTCTAAATTTAATTTTTGGATTCCTAAGTGATTTCCTAAAATTTGTACCTCTTTTTATTTATTTATTAAACTATTTAATTTGATTTATATAATTATATATATATTTCAAATAGTTTACATAATAGGTACCTTTTGTTTCTTTGTTTTGGTTAAGTTTATTTGACTTGGTCAAACCAATGGTTGTTTTTCCAAAATCGCGTGGTAAAGCTGATTCCAAAAGTTGCTAACGGTCAGATTCGGTTTTTATAAACTACTATGAATCTGTTTGAAATTTTCAGATAGGAATTGGATCACAAAGACTCAATTCTCCGGGGGTTAGAATGCTGGATTTATGATTGTATAAATAGGCAACCACACCTTGTCCCAACAGGTTCCAAGAATTGAATTAACAGATGCAAAAAACATCCTAACCGTTAGCTTTTGAACATAAATATTCAAACATTCAAAAGGTAACCGTTGGTGACCAAGTCATAACTGTTGGAGCATATTTATTAAACTATTATATATATATATATTAAACTAAATGAATATATATATATATATAACAATTTGAATAGTTTAATAAATAAAGGAAGATGTATAAATTTTAGGAAATCACTTAAGAACCTAAAATTTGAATTTATAATTAAATTAAATTCTCACAATTACAAACTTTAGGAAATCACTTAGGAACCCAAAATTTAAATTTAGAATTAAATTAAATTCCCACAATAATTTTTATTGTAAAAATTCAAATGAATTTTAATTAAAAATTAATGTTAGACCCGAAAACGACGTCAACTTCCCATTCACTCATAAATGGTTTTGACGTTCTGTATTCACTGTGTGACTTGCGACGTGGCAAGGAACACTTCACCTCTTCGGACTCACCCCAAAAGACGTTTGGGGCCCACTCAAATTAGACTAAAAAATATGCCTATATTTAACCATTTTTCCAACAAGTTTTGAGGAATTTATGACATAAAAAGTATAATAAAAATCTAAACCATTCATGAATCAAAAGATCAAATAGATTAGGAAAGAAAATACAGAGGTGCATATTACAACAAGATCAAACCCCAAGCCAAACACCACAAATAAAAACAACCAAAGGCTATCACAGCCACACCCAGAAATAGAGCATCACAGCCATCTGCAATACGTGTGTTACTCTTTGCTACTGAAAATAGTGTAGTTATTTAAATAAATAAATAAATAAAAATGATAATGATTAGTGTTGTTTACTCCATCTAATAGAATTATAATTTTGCCCTTGTACTAATTAAAAGTACAAACTAATTAATGCCTAAGATACATAGGTGAAATAACCAAACTATCTATGAGAATATAAAATATTGTCAAAAAGTATTAACTCCATCACCTGAGGATTTCCATTCATGTAATACTCATGAATTATCCATTCTGTCCTCTCCCTTTTTGGTGCATGACCTGTGTGGAACACCAATGTCCTTTTCATGCCAATCAGATTAGATCCTGACTTCACATTTCGTTCTTTCCCAGTGGCTTTCTAATAGCCAGATTCGGTTACTCTCTTACTTTGTGAGCCATTTGGGTAGTTCCTTCCATGAGAAGAAAAGAAGAACCACTCATTCTCTGAAAGAATGACTGATTTAGTTGGCAATATATAAAAATCACTAACCATCCTCTATACTCAATAAATCGGACTTTATATTCTTCAAACACAAAATAATGTATTAAAGCATGTGAACCACAAAATAAATACAAACCATGGCACTTAAAACCCACAAAACATTGAAAGTAAGGCATAATATCTAGAAGCCAATGCATAATTACTTCTATAAACATATCATTTTGTCCTATAGAAACCATACCACATGGGACACCTATAGATATAATGAAAATTCTGAGTCAATGTCATTATAAATAATGCTCATTAATATAAGTTGTAAAAGTGCATATTAGTATAGGTCTCATTAATATTAGTTCTCAAGTGTATTGCTTCACATTACTCATTGAAACCAAACCAGATTAGGGGATGCCCTTCAAACTAACATAAGAAAAAAAATGAAACTATAGACAATAGCTAGATACATAAGTGAAATAACCTAACCATCCACCAAAATCCCAACACAAATTCCCATTTGATTTTCTTCGAAAGGGATTCCCTATTTGATAAAAGCCACTAACATAACAAAACAAAAAATCACCACCACCAAAACTCATCAAAAATTCAAACACAATCTAACATAGTTTTGGCCAAACTATGATGGTGATGTGGGTTCAATTGGAAGAGATTCTATAAAGGAAACCATGAATTCTTCATCTGATCCATTGGATGTACCACATATAACTGTTATGGTTTCTAAATGACTGATATGACTGCTTAATGACTGAAAGGACATTTATTCTTAACCTCTTTACACAATTGTTATTCACTGGGCTTTACCTCACTGTTTATATTTATATGTAGGTGTCCAGGCACCGGATCGGAGTTAAGAGCGTTGGGTTAGCTTCCTTTTTGTCAAGCCAACCATCGCGCCTCACTTCGAGGTTCCATGTCAGTCCATGCCAGGGCTTTTTGGGGTGTCTCAGTTCACCATTTTGCTTCTGTCCTGTAATACTATTTAAAGACTTGTACTGTACTGTGCTAATTAGGGATTTGGGCTCTAACCCGAATGTTGTACATTTGGTGTATATATGTTTTCTTTATGAATGTGAATATGTTACAGAAAAGTCTTTTTGCATACAGACTGTCACAGCTCATTTGACATTTTTTATTACTGTTTTAGCTTCCGTCAGCCCCTGTACTCTGTATTACTGTCTTTACTGTTAAGCAGGCCTTCGGTAATCATAGATTACTGGCCGGTTACAGTACTAAACCCATAAGGGCGAGTTTGGGTCGTGACATTTTCCCCTTGTAATGGTATTGTTAACACCGATGATGTAATCAAACGCTACTTTAACTCCTGAAAAGCTCTTTCACAATCATCTGTCCATAAGAATTTGACATTCTTGCAGGTCAACTTGGTCATGGGTGCTGCAATAGTGGAAAAATTTTCTATAAATTTCCTGTAATAACTGGCTAGTCCTAAAAAACCTCCTCATCTCTGAAGGATTTGTGGGCTACTTCCATTCTTTGATCGCAATAATTTTCTCAGGATCTACCGCTATCCCTTGATTAGATACAACACGTCCCAAAAATCAGACTTCTTTCTCCCAAAAATGACACTTACTGAACTTAGCGTATAACTATTGCTCCCTCAAAGTCTACAACACAACTTTCAAGTGTTCTCTGTGTTCTTTCTCATTCTTAGAATACACTAGGATATCATCTATAAAGAAAACCACCAACTTATTTAGATACGGTTGAAAATTTCTGTTCATCAAGTCCATAAAATAGGCAGGGGCATTTGTCAAACCAAAAGGCATTATAGGAAACTCGTATAACCCATACCGAGTTCGAAAAGCAATAAGCGGTATACTTTCCTCTGACACACCCATCTGATGGTAACCCGTTTTGAGATCAAACTGATAGAACACAACTGCCCCCTTTAACTAATCAAACAAGTCATCAATTCTAGGTAGTAGATACTTGTTCTTGATAGTCACTTTGTTCAACTCTCTGTAATCTATGCACATGCGGAGAGTGCCATCTTTCTTGAAGACAAAAATCGCGGGTGCTCCCTACGGGGAGTTACTTGAATGAATGAACCCTTTTTGAAGCATCTCTTCCAGCTGGTTCTTTATCTCCACAAGCGTCTTAGGCGTCATTCTGTATGCTGCCTTAGAAATCGATGCAGTTCCCGACACTAAGTCAATGCGAAATTCTACTACCCGTCAAGGTGGAGGTCCATGTATCTCCTGAAATACATCCTTAAACTCACGTACCACATCTACCCCACTAATATTCTGCTTAGGGATTTCTACCGAGCATAGAAAACTCGTCATTCCTGACTTTTCTCCATCGCTAAAGGTATGGGTAAGCCGTGGCATACCGAGAATATTAATATTTACAGTCCTTCCAGCACAATCTAGAGTCACACAACGTTTTCGTAGCCAATCCATATCCAAAATAATTACAAACCCTTCAAACCCTAAAACAATTAGGTCCGCATACTAGACTCTACTCGCAAAGTCAATCTCAAAATCTTTACACATCTCATAAAGAGTAACTGCCCCTCCTAAAGAGCTCTCAACACGAATAGGTCTAGATAAGGAGGTAGTTACAAGGTGTTCTCTTTCTACAAACTGTCTAGACATGAAAGAATAAGAGGCACAAGTATCAAAAAGTACTCTAATGGATTCTTGAAAAAGATTAAAGATACCTTCCATCCATTACTTTTAAGTTAAACACACAAAAAGAATTCGTTTATAAATACTTAGAATAAATTCAACCACTAAACTAAACCAACTAACCTATGTTTTCACAATTCGAGAATCACCTAAACTCTCACAAGTCTAGGGTAACTTAAAGCTCTGATACTAAACTGTCACGCCTCAAAATTTTGGATAATTAAATATTAAATTATGACTACGCCCCAATCAATATTCCATCATACAAATCCTAGGAGTGAAACAAAATCTAAACGTTCTCGTCTCCATAAGGTTTAAGTAAATTCAATGCTCGAAAAAAAAATACAAAGGATAAAAGAAATAATAATAATAAACACCAATCAAATTATCCATCATAGATTCATAACTATCTAATACCTTCAACATTAAAGTAATAACAATTAGTTAAAACAACTTAAATAATGTAAAGTTGAAAAATAACCCACAATGCCAAATTGTTAAAATACTAAGGTCATAAAAAAATAATAAATACATAAATTAATATCAATACCTAAACCTTGCATACACAACTAATCAAAAGAATTAAAATCAATCTATCGTCTTCATGTAAATACAAAATCAAACTAACATCAAATAAATAAAACTAACTAAATAAAAACAACGAATTAAACATAAATCAAGATAAGTAAATTTTATACTCACAATTATTTTTAAAGATCAAAACAATATTTAAAGAACTAATTGAGTCACAAAAATGAAACCCTAACCATTTTTTTCTTCTCCACACCTCTATCCCGCAGTCTCCCCTTTTTTTTTTCTTCTTTTTCCATGACTGCTTCAAAACCCTCTTTTCTTTTTCTTTTTCTTTTTATTTTTATTTTTATTTTTATTTATTTATTTTTTTTTTGCAACACTCTTATGATAACTTAACTAAATATTATATAATATTATACAAATACAACATAAATATACCATGTATAAATATAAATATAAGATCAATATATATATATATAACACCTTATATATAAAATATAAAAATATATAAATATTCAAATTAATTATATATAATTAAACATCATATTAAATTAATTAAATACCATATTAAATTCTCATGTATCCACACAAATAATAAAGTCAAAAATAAAATAAAGTAATAATAATAAATAATGACTTACGAAAAATCAAGTCGCTACATTTTCTTTCTTTTTCTAAATCTCTTCGTAAATTCTCAAACCAAACACATTGTTTCTTTGTTTAACACCCGTGATCAGAGTTAAGGGAAAGGACAAAGGATAGTAATTTGTATTAGAATTATGCTAATAATTAGAACCTTTAGAAAAGGTTGAAAGTAATCTATATGTGAGGGTGTAAAATTGGTCCGCATGCTCGAGCCCGAGTCCGAGTCCAAAGGCTAGCTCAAGACCCTGGGCCCGGGCTGTGTATTTATGGAGCCCAATCCATCGACCTGCTCTAGGCCCATTCAAGACCCAGTGCCAATTTTGAAGAAAAAATAAAATAAAAAAATAGTCAAGCCTGGCCTAGTTGAGGCTCGAATATCCACCGGGGCTTGACTTAGGCCTCTAAGCTTATTGCCCGACCGAGTCAGTCACGAGTCAAATCTACATCCCTATCTATATGGTAGATTATTTTTAGAAGGATGAAATCTGTATGGTAGACTAACAATTGAAATTGAAATTGAAATTGAAATTTCTTGCTAAGGGATTTTAGTTATAAATTTTTGGATAAGCTACCAATAAGTCCTAATAGTTGGACTTAATTCCCATCAAGTCTTATTGAAAATAATTTTTGGTAAATTGTCGCTAAAAATAAATTTTTTTGACAAATTTTTATATATATCGCTAAAAATTGACAATTAGTAACTTTTTTTGTCGTGATTTTTATAAATTGTCGCTAAAACTTACAATTAATGACTTTTTTTATGACAAATTTTTCTCATAGGTCCTATTAGACAATAAGTTCACTTATTAGGATATACACGTAAGTACCTCTAAATTTTCTAATAACTATTGTATCTCAATTTGAGATTTATTATAGACTTATTTTTATATTTTGAACTATTCATTTTGTAGGACTCGTCGAGTGTTTCAAGTATGTCAAAATTCATATCAATCAAATATTGGTAACCATGTGATCAAAAAACATTTATCATAAAAGAATAAACAATATGTTTTTCTTTTAAACTAGTTTCCAAAATATGCAATCCGATCACATATTTACCGATATCCGATCAATATAATTTTTGATATGTATAAAGTAATCAACAAACCTTACAAAATGAACGGTTCAAATCATAAAAAACAAGTCCATAATAAGTCTCAAATAGAGGTACAACAGCTATTGTTGAGCCAAGGGTACAGTAACAACCCTATTCCGATCTTTGGTCATTCATTTAAACCTGATAGTTAAAAAAACACAATCCTTTTCATTTTTTTTTTCAAAAAATACAATAAGTTAAAAAACTTAATCACAATTTTTTTTCCTCACAATGTAATCAAAATAGAGTGTAAAAAACATAATCAATTAAAAAACACAATCACCGTATTATTAAAACAGAGTGTAAAAAAACACAATCAGTTAAAAAAATACAATCAAATTTTTTTCTCACCATGTAATAAATCTTCTTATATATTTTTCTTTTGGTAAATGTTATAAATGTTACAAATGTTACCATAACATTTGTCACAAAAATTTATACATAGTGCTCTATTTGATTTAATAAAATGAGGTTGAATGGAATCGTGAATTTATTTATATTGTATGTGTTTTTTTTTTCCTCATTACAATGGTTCTATAAAATGGAATGGTGAATTCATTTACAATGGCAAAGGATGAATTTATTCAATGGCAAAGGATGAATTTATTTATAATGTAATTATTTTTTTTTGCCAATCAAATATAAAAATAAATATTTTAATAAAATAATTATTTCATTCAATTTTAAAAAATCAAACACTATCAACTTTCCTTATGCAAATGGTAAGCAACAATACGAACCCAATGAGTCTATCGAATTTGTGTGAATTTCCATCTTTATAGAGAAACAGAGAAAAGCCGCAGTCATTTTTAATTGGGATGATTTGAGATTTGATTTTGGTTTGGGATACACTAAATAATACTGTTGGTGATACTTACAAATAAAACACCAGAAAAATACACAAATAATAAAATTACAATAATTTATTATCAGGGCTGAGGCGCGGAAAACTCGCTCTCTTTAAGGAGATTCAAGCTCTCTGCGGTTAGGCAAAGCCTCACACCGGTGCAGCAGAAAAACCTTGACTTGTCCTCCCCAGGATACAACAGTCCGACTAAGTCGTATGGTTCACCAATACTGCACAATTGGTTGAACCCAAAACTTTATCACATACACCCTTTTTTATTTGCTTAATAATCTCACTCAAGACATAACCAAACAACCAAAACTCCTTCACCTCTTATATGTCTCAAAATATGACACAAGTTAATATATATATTAGAAATGAAACCTTGATAAGGGACGGATGGACTAAGAATAAGCATGGAGACTAAGAAGACTTTGACTGAAAGTCTTGGCAAAGACTTAACTTGTAAGATTTGGAAGGATAAGCTTTGGTGGATAAGTTAGAGACTTGACCAAGAAAGCTTACTAAGGAAGGAATGGATAGGAAACTTAGCTTGGAAGTCAGGGAGATTAGGAAGACTAGAGGAAGACCTGATGGAAACCAATATCACAATGTAATATTAAAATACCCGCTAACATACCCCCACCTATTTTAATATTATAGGTAACAAAACTGAGATTATTAGGCAAATAAGGATATTATGCATCATGATAGGTGTGCTCTGCATTGAACCTCCATTAGTGAAATAATAATATCTACTCTAGAGCCAATAGTATGCTCAACATTGAACTATGACTGCTTAAGGGAAATAAATAATTATTGCACACACATAATATTCCAAGTGTTCATAAAAGCTTTAAATGCCAACACGTTACGGCCTTGTGCGATCCCAGGATTCATGAGTGTATTTGAGAATTAGCCTAAATCTCATAGGTAGCGGCCCCACTACCACACTCACATAGGTGAATTCTGTCAAGGGTACTCCTGTAATTATGACACCCCACTCAATAAGAGCTACAGAAATTCATTAAGAGTTTTTTAATAACTCAACCTCTACAACGTTACAGGATAAATGCACTTACATCATAGAGATGGGTAAAAAGTAATTTAGTGCATTTCTCACGGCCATCATATGATCGTTTTTCTCATTGAACCCAGTTACAGGATCTCTGGTCCCTGGGTTGAGTATCTTCATACATGGCTCCTGCTATATTCAATGGGCTTCAACCCCATCCTCCTCGATGTATTACAGACTCTATCTCTTGCTAAGGCCTTAGTTAATGAATCTGCAAGATTATCACCAGATTTAATATAATCCACATTTATGATGCCATTATTCATATAAGATCTCACAGTACTGTGTTTTCTTCTGATAGGTCTGGATTTACCGTTATAATAACGGTTATTAACTCGACCAATTGCTGAGGTGCTATCACAATGAATCAATATAGGTGGAATCGGTTTTTCCAAACAAGAGATTTCATTTAACAAATCTCTTAACCAATTTGCTTCTTCACTAGCTGTAGCTAAAGTAATAAGCTCAGCCTCCATTGTTGAATTAGCAATAATGGTTTGTTTTTTCGATTTCCAACTTATAGCACCACCTCCCAATGTAAATAAGTAACCAGTGGTTGATAATGAATCACCTGACAAGATATTCCAATCGGCATCATTGTAACTTTCAAGTACTGCAGGAAATCTATTATAAAACAAGCCATATTTTATGGTACCAGATAAATATTTCATAATGCGCTCAATGGCTAGCCAGTGATCACTGCCAGGCTTGCTAGTAAACCTGCTAAGTACTCCAACTGCATATGCAATGTCAGGTCTAGTACAGTCAGTCGCATAACGCAAGCTACCAATCATACTAGCATATTCCTTTTGATTAATTATATCCTTATCATTTTCAGCAGGAAATAAACGCACATGAGGATCAAAAGGAGTAAGAACATGCTTGCAGTTATAAAAATTATATTTTCTCAAAATTTTTTCAACATAATGCGACTGATCAAGAAATATACCACCACAAGTTTTGGTAATTTTCATTCCCAAAATATAATTAGCCTCACCAAGATCTTTCATATCAAAATGGCTACTAAGCATATTTTTAGTTTTCACGATGATATGCAAATTAGAGCCAAATATAAGTAAATCATCAACATAGAGGCTAATAATGACATGTGAATTCTCTTCAGATTTATAATAAATGTATTTATCACATTCATTCGTTTTATAGCCATTCTCAATCATGCAGAAATCAAATTTCTCATGCCACTGTTTAGGGGCCTGTTTTAAGCCATAGAGGGATTTAACTAGCTTGCACACTTTGCTTTCTTGATCGGGTTCCACAAAACGCTCAGGTTGATTCATATAGATTTCTTCACCTAGGTCACCATTTAAAAAGGCTGTTTTAACATCCATTTGATGAATCTTTAGATCATGAATTGCAGCCACTGCAATTAATAATTTAATGGATGTAATTCTAGTAACCGGAGAAAATGTATCAAAAAAGTAAAAATCTGCTTGTTGTTTAAAACCTTTTGCAACAAGCCTTGCTTTATATTTATCAATAGTTCTATCCGGTTTAAGTTTTTTTCTCAAAACCCATTTACAGCCAATAGTTTTACAACCTGGTGGTAAATATATTAAAACCCAAGTTTTATTGGATAACAATGATTCCATCTCATCATTTACAGCCTCATTCCAAAAAACAGAGTCAAGAGATGCCAAAGCTTCTTGTAAAGTTAATGAAGTTTCCTCCACATTAAAAACATGATAATCAGGGCCAAAATCTTTTTCTACTCTGGCTCTTTTACTCCTTCTAGGTTTAAAAACTATAGTATCTTGGTTTTGTAAAGGAGGAGTAGAGGAACCAGTTTCAGATAAAATATTTTCTTGATAATTTTGACCCCCACCATTTTTAGATTTAAAAGGAAATTTTTCTTCATGAAAAATTGCATCACCTGATTCAAAAATTATTTTGTTTTCAAAATCAAAAAATCTATAGGCTGTACTATTTGTTGCATATTCAAGAAAAGCACAAGTGGCAGCTTTCACGCCTAATTTAGGTCTTTTAGGGTCTACAAGTCTAACAAAAGCTAGACAACCCCAAACCCTCAAATATCTCAAATTAGGCTTATGCCCTTTCCACAACTCAAAATGTGTAATTTTTATTTTTTTATGTGGCACTCTATTCATGGCATAACATGCAGTTAAAATTGCTTCTCTCCACAAATTTGAAGGAGCACCTGCTTCAATTAGCATAGCATTTGTTAAATCTATTAAAGTTCTATTTTTCCTTTCTGTTACACCATTAGACGCAGGTGAATATGGTGGAGTAGTTTCATGGATTATTCCCAAAGACTGAGCAAACGAGTTGAATCCAAAAGATTCATACTCCCGGCCTCTATCACTTCTATATCTTTTAATCTTTTTACCAAATTGATTTTCAACTTCAAAAATGAATTCTTTAAATTTTTCAAAAGCATCACTTTTATTTTTCAACAAGTATACATAAGTGTATTTTGAAAAATCATCAATAAAAGTGATAAAATATCTATTTCCACCACGTGTTAAAATTCCTTCAAATTCACATAAATCAGTGTGAATTAATTCTAACAATTCAGTATTTCTTTCCACACTTTTATGAGGCCTTTTAGTTATTTTTGCTTGGCTGCAAACTTCACATTTCTCAAATTTATTTGTCAATCTGGGAATTAATCCTAAACTACTCATGACTCCCACATATCGGCTATTAATATGACATAGACGAGCATGCCAAAAATTCATAGAAGATAGCATGTAAACAGAAATATGTGCTTTTTTATTCTCAACATTTAATTTAAACATGCCATCACAGGCATACCCTCTTCTCACAAATATGCCTTTTTTAGTGATTACATATTGGTCAGATTCAATAGTCTGTTTGAAACCAGCTTTGTTGAGCAAATAACTCGACATCAAATTTTTTCTCATGGACGGTGTGTACAACACATCTTTTAAAACAAGCACGCGTCCAGAGGTAAAATTCAGCTAAACATCTCCACACCCGAGCACCTTGGTTAAACTGGAGTCACCAAGCATAACAGTCTTCTCCTCATTAAAAGAAGTGAAATCTTTGAACCAGTCTTTATCATAGCAGACATGCTTATTGGCACCAGAGTCTGCCCACCACTCTTCCACAGATTGAACCATAAAAATATCTGTGATCATAGTCACAAATGGTTCCTCGGTAACATTAGCCTGTGATCGAGGCTGTTGTTTCCGAAATTTGCAAGTTCGAGCAATATGCCCACTTTTGCCACACACAAAACATGTCACATTTGTCAGATCTTGTGAAGGGGGTTCTTGGTTCCATTTCTTTTGCCTCGGGTAATTTTTATTTTGTGGTCTTCTAGTATTTTTCCAAATTTTCTTAACTGGCTTCAAATGACTATTTTTATGAAATCGACCTTTATGTACGATTTCCGTTAAATTTACCTTTGCAAAGGGAATGCTCTTGTGTCATAAGAGCATCTTGTCCTCGTGCTTCCTCCTCCACCCGAATCCATGTGATTAGAGTCTCCAAGGACGTCTCTTTTTGCTTATGGCGCATTGACTTCTGGAACTCCCTCCAAGATGATGGAAGTTTGTCAACAATACCTGCTACAATAAGATTATCTCCAATTTTGATGCCTTCAGATCTCACTTCAGCCACTAGCATCTGAAAATCTTGAACTTGCTCCACCACTGATTTTCCATCTATCATCTGATAGCAGAAAAAACGGCTTGCAGCGTATTTTTTAGCGCCTGCCTCTTCGGTGTCATATTTGTTCTGCAAGGTTTTCCAAATTTTCTTGGCAGTGGTGTAAGTAGTATCATAATAATCATAAAATTGATCTGAAAGACAATTCAAAAGATAGTATCGACATTTATACTCATCTGTGTTGTATTTTTCGATTTTTTCAAGATGAGTAGCATACTCCTCGTCGGTCATCTCTTCAGTGGGGACTTTGTTTGGATTTTTCTCAGTCAGGATATACGCCACCTTGAGGAGACTGAGGTAAAAAAGCATCTTGCCTTTCCATCTCTTGAAATGAGCTCCCTTGAACCGGAAGGGCTTGTTGAGATCGCCGGTATTCTCGTTAGGTTTCTCCAGTACTAGCTCCATGAACTTTTGTTATTTGAATCTCCTTAAAATTGTTGGTGATACTTACAAATAAAACACCAGAAAAATACACAAATAATAAAATTACAATAATTTATTATCAGGGCTGAGGCGCGGAAAACTCGCTCTCTTTAAGGAGATTCAAGCCCTCTGCGGTTAGGCAAAGCCTCACACCGGTGCAGCAGAAAAACCTTGACTTGTCCTCCCCAGGATACAACAGCCCGACTAAGTCGTATGGTTCACCAATACTGCACAATTGGTTGAACCCAAGACTTTATCACACACACCCTTTTTTATTTTCTTAATAATCTCACTCAAGACATAACCAAACAACCAAAACTCCTTCACCTCTTATATGTCTCAAAATATGACACAAGTTAATATATATATTAGAAATGAAACCTTAATAAGGGACAGATGGACTAAGGATAAGCATGGAGACTAAGAAGACTTTGACTGAAAGTCTTGGCAAAGACTTAACTTGTAAGATTTGGAAGGATAAGCTTTGGTGGATAAGTTAGAGACTTGACCAAGAAAGCTTACTAAGGAAGGAATGGATAGGAAACTTAGCTTGGAAGTCAGGGAGATTAGGAAGACTAGAGGAAGACCTGATGGAAACCAATATCACAATATAATATTAAAATACCCGCTAACAAATACAAAAAATCAAAAAGTCACTATCCTATTTAAGTCACATCATTTTATTTAAATCACATTACCTCTCTAACACATCACATCAAACCCAACCCAAACCCAACCCATATAAACTAATAAGTAAAAAAGTGCACTTTTTTAGAACATTCCAAACCAATAGTGTATTTTTTTATTTTTTTTATGAAAAGATATTAAAAAAATAAAAATAAATAATATGATCTAAATAAATATACTTATTTAGATTATTCCTATTGCAACACAAATTATTTCATTGCACTTTTGTCAAAAAGTTGGTAATATGTGTCTTCAGGCTATGTTTGGCATATTCATTTAGGTTAAAATAGTCATATAAGATAAAATTGATTATTTTAATCAAATAAGATAAAATGTCACATACAAATCATAATTTTTTTTTTTTTCTCACAAAAGTTTAAAAAACTAAAAAATCGATTCCAAACGAGACTTTTTAATCCCAAATTAAAATAATTTAAAAAAAAAACTAAATAACTAACCTACATTCCAAATAAATGCTCAATTAATAAGTGACAAAGGCCTGGTTTGGCGTAAGCTATATAAGCTAAAAAGTCAAAAAGTTATTCCAAAATCCAAAAAGATATTACTATTCACCAAAAAAAAAAATTAAAAAAATAATTTTTGTACAAAAAGTACAATTCGAAATGATGCCAAACCAGCGGCTGTGCAGCGCCGGTTGGCAAAAAAGAAATGGTTGGGTGTGATTTTCACACACACTGTTGTTCGGTCCGTGGGGGCTATCACGGGTCTCATTTTGATAATCTAAACCGTTCAATATATAGAACTCGTTAAATATTATATGTTTGGAAAAAATCACATTGATCGGATATCGATAACTATATGATCAAATCAGTTATGTACAACAAATGGATAGTGTTATAATTACTGATTAAAAAAAACAAATCCGATCAGATAGGTATCGATATTCGATCAACGTGATTTTTTATAGACTTATAGTACTCGATGATTTATATATATTGAACGGTTCAGATCACCAAAATGGGACCCGTGATGACCCCACAGACCGAACAAAACCATCCAATATAATGCCTGAAAAGTAGTGAATAATCTGCTACCCACCCTCTCTGCCAAACGCTGCTTCCTCCGTACGCCTATACCATACTTTATTCCTCTATACAATTATTTATACATTTTTTTAATACACATTTTTTCATAAAAATTCAAAAAGTTAATCGAAATCTCCATATTTTTTCTCAATTTTTTTAATTCAAAAAGACAAAAAGTATACTTTTTTAGGATACCCCAAACCAACCTAAAATATTCGTAAGGGTAGTGCTGGACAAGAGGATGGTGTTTGGTTTGACGTCCCGTCTTGTTCGTCTCAATTCTGTTTGCATAACTCCAATTGTTCATATTCGAAACGCTTTCCTGGGTTCACGGCACGATCTGCCGTCCCTCGGTTTGGGTAATGTTGTCTAAAAATTAGATTTATGGATTGTTTGAGATGTCATAAATAAGTATATTTTTTGAATTTTTAAACTAAAAGGTTAAAGAAAAAAATATGATTGTTTGGATTAATTTTTTGAATTTTTATGAAAAAATATGTATTAAAATATTGTATAAATTAGTGTGTAGTTAGAGTGTTAGGAGAAGATTAGAGGTTGACTTGTATGGTTGTCGTGTCTACAAAGTGGAATAGATGGTAATAAGTAATTGTCTACTTTTTCGGAATTGCATTGGACGGTGCTATTCGGCTCGTGGGGGCTATCACGGGTCCTGTTTTGATAATTTGAACCACTCAATGTGTAGAACTCGTCGAGTACTATATGCCTGTAAAAAATTATATTAATCAGATATCGATAGCTATCTTATCAGATTTGTTTTTTTCCAACCGTTAATTATAACATCTTTTTTTTTATATACAAAACTAATTTGATCATGTAGTTATTGATATCCGATCAATATGATTTTTTATAGGTATGTAGCACTCGACGAGTTCTACACATTAGCGGCTCAGATTATCAAAACGGAACCCATGATGGTCCCCACGGGCTGAATAGTAGTGTGGTAAAATTACACCCAACTGTGCTACTTTTTGTCACACAACTGCAGCACAGATCTGATTTTGTCAAATTGATGTGCTGGTGAATAGTGATAAAATTAATTTTTTAATATTTTTTTTAGCGAATAGTGATAACTTTTTAATTTTTTAAGTAACTTTTTGACTTTTTAACTTTTTTGTGATATGTAAAACTTGGCCTTAGTTCTGAAATCTAATAATGGGATGATTTATTAAAATATTTAAAGTAATTTTTATTTTTCATATTTTTTAATTATAAATTAATCATCTCTCTTACACATTACGAAAATAAATTTGTATATCATTTTTCTATTCGTAATTATAAATGAAAATATTTTACTATAAATGTAAATATTTTAAATCACGTCTTAAATATGAAATTATAATAAAATAAATGAGAAGAAAAGCAATATTATAATTAAGAAAATAAATGAGAAAATATAGTCAATTAATAACATTTTTTTTTCACATAATAAAAGAGTAGATGAGAAAAAAATCAATAATGGTATGGTTCATTCATTGATCATAAAAAATATAAAAAATAAAATAATAAAATAATGAAAAGAAAAGCAAAGCAAACATTAAAACAACCAATGAAAAGAAAAGAAATAAAGTGTATTGATAATTACTTACCAGTAACAAGAGCCGACTGTAACCATTAAAGTTTGCGGGTGTGGATATCGATTGTGGAGGTTGACTGTTTCACCTAAAGTTATGGTGGACGGACATGGAAAGAAATTAAAAAATATATGGTTTATGATAAGGGTGAGTATGGGACGTATTAGTTTAGATTAAGGTAAAATTAAAATTAATCTGTTATTTATGATTTTTAAAAAATTAGAATCAATTTAATTCGTTTAAATCGTAAAATCAATCTAAACCAATTTTGACAGGGATAGGCCCACAAGGACCACGGCCCACCATGAGTAAACCCAAGCCCACCATCTAGACCCCATTACACAACCCGGTCAATTGAAGCCAACCGACGAGAAAGGCCAATGATGCTTTGGACACATGGCAAGTGCAGAATATTCTATGTCACAGACAAAGATCTGCAAAGTTATTGCCACAGCACATCACCATTAATGCAACCCATCACCGCATTTATTGCGACAACACCCCTCAGCCGGAATGGCACCCCCTCACCCTGAACGAGACGAATCACGGTGCAAGCTTTTGGCAAAAAGGTCAGAACGACTAAGACAGCGAAATGATTACCAGAGGATATAAGCAAAGCTCAAGACAAAGAAGGTTAAGTATTCCATCCTCTCTCTCTCTACATTTTCCGTCCCATCACCTTCTAATTCACACACCGGAGGGTTCGCAGGGGACTACCTCGTTCCTCGATTGAACTTGTTTTGCGAGTTATCCAGGGCTTGTGGAGCTTGGATCGTCCATTTCATTTACGAGACTCATCAGATCATCAATTGGCGCCGTCTGTGAGAAGCTGGTTTTATCCGCGGCCGATTGTGGTCATTGCCGGAGAACCGGTTTTATCCGCGCCAGCTTGTGTTCATTGTCACGAGACCCTTTTCAAAGAACCTTTTTCACCTCGTCACACGCATGGTAACGACCAGATCCATGGCTTCCCACCACAATACCGATCACCGACCGACTCCCAATCCAAACAACCCACCACAAGATTTCATCGAGCTCACCAACAAAGATCAACCGTAACAAAAACCAGTTTTAATCAACGCTTCGCTTCCAATGAACCTCCCTATTCCTCCACCACCTCCAGATATTCCACCCCATCCAGAACAAGTCCCAGGCCATACTGTCCCACAACCCAATCCTCCCAACTCGGGGGGCTTGCAACCCACTCACCCACACATACATCCACCTCCTCCACCCCCACGTCCGTCAGTCATAGCTCCAGCTCCCGAGGGAGAAGCTAGCAGCGTCCAACATTTATCTTCCTCTGGCGGTGACAACATTCCCCTTTGGGACGCTGAACTTCGAGCCATGAAACTCCAACTCCAAGGGGTCATGCAGAACATCCAACATAAGCCCTCCACTACAGCAAACTCCCCGTTTGTCGCCTCCATCCGAGACAAACCCCTACCCCCCAAGTTCAAATGCCTGCCATCGACCCCTTTGACGGAACAACCGACCCCGTCGACCACCTGGAAACCTACCGTACACTCATGATCCTCCATGCTTTCCCCGACGAAATCATGTGTCGAGCCTTCCCCGTGACTCTAAAGGGATCGGCTCGGCTATGGTTCACCGATTGCCACAGATTCGGTCTCTACATTTCAAGACCTTAGTGACTCTTTCTGAGCCACTTCATTGGAGCCCAACGCCCGACGTCCGCCACCCAACTCCTCAACATCCGTCGATCGAGGGAGTCATCTGCAGCTTTGTCACTCGCTTCAACACCGAAGCCTTACAAGTCGCTGAAAATGACGACAAGGTCATCCTCACAGCCTTCATGGCTGGTCTGCGGTCATCCGATTTCCTTTTCTCCCTCTCCAAGAACCCCCCGACGTCCATGGCAGCCCTGCTCTCCAAGGCCCAAAAGTACATGAATGCCGAGGACTCTCTAGCCGCTCGGCAGGACTCCACAACTAAATACCTGACCCCCAGAGAAAAAAGAAAAGACCAAGAACCCAATAACACCCGACCTCATAACCAAACATCCCGCTATGCCGACCGACCTCCTCGAGCCGACCGGTCATACCGGTCGGTTCGAGCGATATACACCCTCAATACTCCCGTGGAACAAGTCTCGAACAGATCCAATGGGATTACCCCTCAAGTGGCCTCTTCCTCCACGGAACCCTTCCGTCCGTAAAGACCAGTCGAAATATTGCCGTTTCCACCAGGATCATGGCCATAACACCGATGACTGCATCAGCCTCAAAGATCAAGTGGAGACCCTCATTCGCCAGGGGCGCCTGCACCTTTCCTCAGCAAGGCCCCTGCCAGGGTAGTTACCTCCATTTGGGCAGAGCATAACCTCGAATGCAGTCGGCCTCACGAATCCAGAGGTCAACGCAGAGTGGTTCCTCCACCATCTTCACCAGACTCACATCGCCTTTCTTTGGTCCCCATCTCCTCCAACCTTCCATTCAAAGACGCGCATGGTAAATGGTGGCCCCCAGACCAACTCCTCTTTCCTAAGGCGCAGGCCCACTTGGGATCTGCTCCTTCCCACTTGGCTCTGGCACCGCCAACTCCACTTCTGCTTGCACCATGGGGGTTTTCTCCAACCTCCCACTTGGTTTCGCCTTCCAAACCCAGCCCCCACTTGCTCACTGGGTCTTCCACCACGCCCACCGCTGGCGGTTATCCCCACTTCGGGGTCTCTATCACACAAAGGTCTCTGCCCCAACTGAGACGACCACCCCATCTTTACCCTACCCCACCTCCCCACCCTCCACCTGTTTGGCCAGGCTGGCCTCTTCCACCCTTACCTCCTTTCTTCTTTTTTGGGCTGGCTCCTCCCCACCTCGCCTCAACCTCTTCTTTTTCTTCCCCACCCCCAGTGCCTCCATCTCCTTCAACGACCTCTCCTTCAGAGGATCTTTTGGAAGCAGTCGCGGAGCAGACTCACCCAAGCCCTTTTCTCCCAACGCTTTTGGCCGAGGACGAATCCTCTCCCTCACCACTGGCTGAGGAGGTCGGTCGGCTCGTGTAACAACCCTCGTATTGATTACCGTATAACCACTGAATTATATACTGATTACTGCTAAACCGAACTGATAATGACTGATAAGTGAACTGGATGAACTACTGAACAGACTGAATGAAACTGAAAACGAAATTGAATGAGTTAACCTATTGAATTACATTTCTATCTGTTTAATTGATTTATTATCTGTTTGTGTTTATGTGTTTAAACTGGTAATTGAAGGCCTTATCGGCGGCCGATTTAGAAACCGTTTGAAGTTTTAGACTCAGTGGAATATTTGTGATTTTATGGTATTTTTATCTGAAAACTTATTAGGAATGATTAAATTAGATTAAAAACAAGTTAATTGCAAACTTAGACTTATTTACGGAATTGCCACTTAGTGGCCACTACATCACACACACTTAGAGACTTGTTTACATTTTGATCAAAACATTTCATCAGCTCATTTGAGCTCCTAGCCGACCAACAAGAGAGAGTGAGGGAGAAGAGTGAGAGTTGGACTCAAATTGTAGATTTTGGCTTGAATTGCTTGGAATTGAAGTGTAATTGGCTAAATTAAGCTTGCTAGACTCGAAACCAACACTCTAGGTAAGGAAATTCATTGTCTTCTTGTTGTCTTGAGCCTCATTTTGCATCATTCATGTCAATTGTTGAGTTAGAGTGCTTAGAGGTTGGATTATGTTAGAATTGTTGCATGCATGTTGAAATTGTTGGTTCTTGAGGTTGAATTCATGGTCAATTGGTGCATGCAAGCTCATATTCATATTAAGTCCATGATTTCATTTCATTTGCCAACTATGGAGCTCTTTGGAGCAAGATTTAAGGCTTGAGATTGGTTTAAAGATCATGCATGTCATGTTTTGAAAGTGTTCTTGAAAATGGTTTGAAATTGAGTTTGAGTTAAACACTATTGGGCCTTGATTTCTTAAATTGAGTTTTAAAACTTGTTATTCTATGTGTTTGAAAGAGTTTTCCAGAAAATGGGCCCAAGAGGATCGAATTTGGAGCATCAAAACTTGGTTTGAAACTCAGAGGTCGAATCTGGATTTTCCAGATTTTGGACGTCCGCTTCGGCGAAGTGCCGCTTCGGGAATTCATGCTCAGTATTTTCTTGCATTGTTTCTGATCCGCTCGGCGGATTTTAACGCCGGCGGAAAATCGCGCATCTAGCATTTTTGCACCCTTCATCAGCCCGCCGGCGGAATGTACGCTCGAGCGTGGGCCTTTGTGTGCTTGTCCGCCGAAGGAAACTCAAGGCTCGGCGAGGCCCCGTTTCAATCAAAATTTTGGAATTGCTTCCTAAGTGCATTTTTGCATCCTCATCGCATCCTAGGCATTCTTAGGCCTAGTTTAGAGCATCTTAATGAGGATTTAGGCATAGAACCACACCGAGGAATTTAGGGATTTAATTATCATCCTTTCCAACTGTAGACTTAGTGTGTGTTCTATTGATTGATTGTTTAGGGTTGACTCTTGGGGGACGGCCTAGCTCTTGATAGCTCAATCACCGTGAGTAGTAGCAGATTGTAAAGATATGTTCAAATGGTTTCATTTTGAATATTGAATCGAACTTATTGAACCGATATTGTTCTTGAATGAATGTATGTCTGATTTCAAATCAGACAGGCATCCTTAGCACCCATTGTTATTGATCGTTACTGAGCTCATCGGTTTCCTTGTGGAACCATCTTGACTGATGGCCATCATTACTGTTGGGTCTGTTAAGACCCGGTTCTTTTGGACCTACTGCTTATAGGCTAATGGATGTACCACATATGCCTGATTGACTGAAATATTGATTGGTGAAATCTTGAAAGATTGAAATATCAGATCTTGAATTGATTTCATTATCAGAAGGACATTCATTCATAACCTCTTTACACGTTATGTTATTCATCGGGCTTTAGCTCACTGTTATATATATATATGTAGGTGCTCACCACCGCATCAAGCTAGGCGTGGGATTGGTCCCATTTTGTCAAGCACCTATGTGCCTCACTGTGAGGTTCCGGACGCCATGCCATGCCTTGGGGTGTTTTGTTCCCCACCGTCTCCCTCCTCTTGTTTTGTACCTTTTGTATAGACTGCTTTGATCAGCATCTTGTTATCGAGGATTAAGTCCGTGCATCGATGTTTGTGAATGATTGTATAGATCGTATATGGATTGTCTTGCTTTTGAACTGTATGAATGCATAAAATGTTTTTGACATCTGATTTCCATGACTCAATGGACACTAGTTATTTATTGGCTTCCGCCAGCCTCGAACTCTGTTCATCAGATATCAGATCAGAGGGCCTTGGTAATCTCTTGACATCTTGGCGATTCTGATGCTTAAACCCATAGGGCCGGGTTTGGGTCGTGACAGCTCGGGCCTCTGTGAACCTCTGAGCTCTCAGTAGCATAGCCTGATCCTCCGCCTCCTGCGCCTTTCTCTTGGCCTCCAGCTCCGCTCGGTCGAAATCTCCCCCGACCGGTTGTGGTCCCAACCCCGCTTCAACAAGCAGATGGTGAACCATTTCATCCCACCTAACTTTTTCCCTCTCCTCCACTCCTTCACCTTCCTTACTCTCTCCATCGCCCCCCTTTGACTCCACAAACTTGGTGGCACCTTCCAAGTCTTGCGTGCTCTCCCTCGAGTTGGACACGAGAACCACCTATGCCTCCAACCTTTGATCGAGGTTGCCCACCCTGCCACCAAGCCCTTCCCCGCTACTTAGGGGTTACCCAAGTCTCCTGCCGCTCAAGCTTTGTAGAAGAAAAGAATTCATCCATGTCATGGCCTCCTCCATTGCCTTTTGGCCAGCGCCACACGACCAAAGAAAATCTTCCACGAATTGGGCATCACCGCTCGGTGCCATGTCCAAACGATTAAGCACATCCACCACGATCTGCAGCAGCGGCAATCGCAGCTCACCCTTCAGCGCCTCCTCGTAGAGGGAGAACTCCCCTGGCCTAACGTCCGATGGCCGCTCTGTTGACTTTGGCACCACCAACTCTACCTCCGCCGGAATCTGGTACCTTTCGCGGATAGCCTCCAACTCCGCCGCCAGTAATAATGGACTGTCACCGAGTGCGGTGATCTGGTTCCACCGTTGGCACCTCCATCCTCACTGATCTATATTGTTGCGCCAGCTCCACTGCATCGTCCTCTCCCAGCGGATCCATCATCACATCCCCAGTCCCTCCCTGTGCCATTACTAAGCTGTGTTTGCGAATAGCTTCAGATGCAGGTTCCAGAAAATCGCAGAAGTGTTTTAATGGGGTATCGTGAGCAACGGCGAACCGACTTGAATATTTTGAGTTTTTGTAAACAAGTAGGTGAATCGTATGATACCAAAAGCCCACGGGTTGCCCGTATTCCAAGGATCCAAATTAATGTTCGCCAGTTTGAAAACTTTTCAAATCATCCGCCAAAATTGTATCATCAATGCCCATAATAATGCCCTGACGTTTCACTCCTAATCTAACGCTTGACCTTTCACTCCTCCGACATTTTGCCACGTGTATGGTTCGGATGACCGACTTCGCCTCACCTTGTCTTTTCCACTTCAAATCACCACGCCTCGAGCCCGCCTCTCCACCGCCTCACGATCGGCCTCATCACCGGCCACTATTACGGCCACCATCCGCCGGCCACCTTCATGGCCGACCTCTCCCTTCGGTTACCTCACGGTGCCTCATCCGCAGCGGCCTCACCCGCTCCGCCTCCCTCATGCTCGGCTTCACGGTCGGCCCCTCACAGTCGGATTCATCTCCACTATTATTATTCCGTTGGACTAAAGTCGCACTCGGGAATGGGGACTCTCGACAGGATAGGCCCACAAGGACCACGGCCCACCATGAGTAAACCCAAGCCCACCATCTAGACCCCATTACACAACCCGCCAAGAAACCCAGACAAACCGAAGCCAATCGGCAGAAATGCCAATGATGCTCGGACACATGGCAAGTGCAGAACAGCCCATGTCAGCAGACAAAGATCTGCAAAGTTATTGCCACAGCACATCACCATTAATGCAACCCATCACCACATTTATTGCGACAACACCCCTCAGCCGGAATGGCACCCCCTCACCCTGAACGAGACGAATCACGGTGCAAGCTTTCGGCAAAAAGGTCAGAACGACTAAGACAGCGAAATGATTACCAGAGGATATAAGCAAAGCTCGAAGACAAGAAGAAGGTTAAGTATTCCATCCTCTCTCTCTCTCTCTCTCTCTCTCTACATTTTCCGTCCATCACCTTCTCTAATTCACACACCGGAGGGTTCGCAGGGGGACTACCCTGTTCCCCGATTGAACTTGTTTGCAGGTTATCCTGTGGGCTTGTGGAGCTTGGATCGGTCCAGCCCATTCACGAGGACTCACTGTATCATCAAATTTATTTAAATACGGATTGATCGATTTAAAATCACAGATTCACATAATTAAATTAAAAAAAATATATATTTTAACTTTATAAAGACATAAATATAGCATCATATTAGTTCCACAATAATAGCCTACCTTTTTATAATAACGACATACTATTCTAGAATTTAAACAATTATAAGAAAATTAGTTTCACCATAAGTATTTAGACCATTATAAATTAAAACTAAAAACTAATAAACAAAAGTAAGAAAAGAAGATATTTCGTGAGTTTAGGTTTGGGTTTAAGTTTTATATGGAATAAGAGAAAACAATATATAGTAGGGTGTATAATATAAATATAGGCTATTTACATACGGTTTGGATCGGTTCCAATCCGAAACCGTGGGGTTCAATCCGGAACCAATCCGTGAATTACGGATTTTTAATTTTTTAATCCAGAACAAAACCACAGATTTAAAAACCAATATAAACCTATCGGATTTGACTAGACCAGATCGAATTACGAATTTCACAGATTCCTTACTCAACCCTAATTTATGAAAGTTAGGGTTAAGGATTTTTTATAATTTAAAAAATCTAAAATTGAAGGGTGGGTGCGAGTATTTTTTTTTTTTAATTCAAAAATCAAGAAATTAAGATTTGAATATTAGAACTTTTGAAAGTGTTGTGGGTTAGAAATTCTCTTTTACTTATATTTATAGATGTATAGATTTTATATCATTAAATTTGAAAAATATGTAATACAAAAAAAAAAATCATTCCATGACCCATGTGTCATCGGCATAAATTAATCTAAACCATTCATTTATGAAAAATGTGTTGTGGCCCTAAAAACTGTGGCCCTAATATCCTGTTTGGGTAAGTTTATTTTTTTTTTCTTTTTTTTTTTTTACCTAATATGGAAATTAGGGCCATTAGGACCACTAATTTTTAAGCTACCAACCAAAGCCCTTCATTTATATCAATCCGATAAAAATCTTACACAAATGACTAATTTAGGTGGTGTTTGGGAAGAACTTATTGGGGCTTTTTTGGCTATTTTAGCCACAAAAGACAAAATAGGCTTTTTTAGCCACAAAAAACAAAACATCACATCCAACCCATAATCATTACACTCCCCTCTCACAAAAAAAGTTAAAAAAGCCAAAAAGTCAAAAAACTCTTCCCAAACCAAACTTTTAAGCCCAGACTAAAATAGCTAAAAAAGTTAAAAAACTAAAAAGTCAACCCACTTCCCAAACGGAGGCTTAGATTAATTTATCAGATTATCACATGAATGTCTCTTGACAATGAATAATTGCTCGAACATTTGAATCTATTGACCCAGTAATAGCTGTCCAGTTGTCACACCCAACATTACACGTCTGCATACATGCTATGATTCAGAAAATGCATGTGAATCCAACAATCATTGGATTTCTTTGTTTGGAAAAGCATCTTTTATTATTCAATTATGTTTTAAATAGTGTTATTCTCATCCAAAAACTTAAGTTTTGTTTGGCATTAATTACGATAGCTAACTCTTTCATAGTGAAACTTTTTTAATTTTGTTCAGTTTTTATTTTTAATTTTTATGAAAAAAAAATATATAATAATTATGATTTGAATGTGATATTTTATTTTATTAACTTATATAGTCTATTTTGTATTTTTTTTATTTTTTTAGTCCCAAAATATTTATCAAAAGAAGACTGAGAATTGTGATTCTCTTTATTATATATTTGCAATAGATTTTATTATAAATGATATTTTTATATTATAAACATATAATAGAGAGGACCAAAATCTATGAATTTAAATAAGAATTGAGAAAAAAATAAAATGAAATTTTTTTTTTTCCTTTTAAATTCTTAATCTAAACACAGATTATAATATGGTACTTTTTATTACATATTTTTCTTTTGGTAAATGTTATAAATGTTACGACGTTACCATAACATTTGTCACAAAAATTTATAATATTACCTAAAAAAGATATAGTGCTCTATTTGATTCAATAAAATGAGATTGAATGAAATGGTGAATTTATTTATTTATTTTTTTACAATGGTTCTATAAAATAGAATGGTGAATTCATTTACAATGGCAATGGATGAATTTATTTATAATGTAATTTTTTTTCCAATAAAATATAAAAATAAATATTTTAATAAAATAATTATTTCATTCAAGAAACCAAACACTATCAACTATCGTTATGAAAATGAACAATAATACGAACCCAATGAGTTTATCGAATTTGTGTGGATTTTCATCGTTATAGAGAAATAGAGAAAAGCTACAATCATTTTCAATTAGAATTATTTAAGATTTATTTATTTAGTTTACCTTTTAATTTGTTATAAAAAAATATACAAAATAAATAAAAAAATAATATAACTCAAATAACTAAATAAATATATTTATTTAGATATTTTTAAACTACCCCTTTCGACACAAATTATTTCATTACACTTTTGTCAAAAAGTTGGTGACAGGAGTATTCAATTCAATTCAATTCATGTGGGTAGTGCTGGATGAGGGGAGGGTGTTTGGTGTGACGTCCCGTCTCGTTTGTCTCAATTCTATTTTCTTAACTCCAATTGTTCATATTTGAAGGGAAATTATTTAATATATCCGGAGCATTACGTGTTTATATTCTAAATTAATCATTAATTAATTAGTCTCATATTATTTTTTTATTTTCAACATAAATCGTGGGTCCTTATGTCTCTCCATTAATCAAAATCTTATGAAGCACTACGTGTCCATATTTCGAAAATACTAAATAATCACCTATATTCGAAAACGCTTTCTTGGATTCACGGCACGATTTGCCCTTCCTTGGTTAGGGTAATGTTGTTTTAGTCTAAAAATTATATTCAATTCTCAAATTTAATGATGTGATCATTTATTAAAATATTTAAAATAATTTTTATTTTTTATATATTTTTTAATTATAAATTAATTATTACTTTTATACATTATTAGATTTTAAAAATAAATTTGTATATCATTTTTTTATTTGTATTTATAAATAAAAATATTTTGTTCACAATTTAAATGTAATTATTTTAAATCACATCGGTATCTCATTCTATAAAATTATTTCTTTACCGTGTGACTTAAAATTGAAATTATGACAAAATAAGATTAAATTGACACCTTTTATTTTAAACAACTCATTACAAAATCACATCATCTTCAATCGTTAAATTACTGTAACAATAATATTACAAAAAATAAAATAAAATACAATAATAACAACAAAAAATTTGATCCGTAAAATTGAGCATGATGATGTTAGGCACCATTGACCGAATTGGAAACCGCCTTCTCGTTGTTTTCTTGCTCTTCCAAGGAATCCGAAAAGATCACATCATTCGTATGCGGTAAGAAAATTACAAAGAGACCGCAAAACGAAATCAATAATCCAAACACGCCATAAGACCAAAAAGGGTTGTACTTTCCACAACCAACCAGCTGTGGACTGACAACCCCACTGAGCACTTGTGCTTGCCTCACCAGTGAAGTCGCAGAGTTTCTCACTTTCGTCGGAAACAATTCCAATACATATATAGTCAACACCCCCAACGCCACACAAGCACTCAAAAATGACACCAACTCCAACCCAACTTGCAACGCTTTCCACCACCCATCTCCGCCGCCGTCGACGATGGTGGCAACCGCCGCACACATCACACTACAACCGCCGCTCACGATGGCGGACACCAGCACAAAACTCTTCTTGCTCCACCGTCCGATGAAAGCCAAGACAAATAGCGCGGCGGGGAGCTCCATTAGGGCATTTAGCGCAACGCTAAGGTACAGATCGAACGACAAGTTTTCGAGATTCAATGGCATCCCATAGTACATGATCCCTACCCCAAAACCCACCACCATAGTCGCCAATAACCTCTTGAGTGCCCATCGGTACTCCAACAAGAGTTTTATCGACGAGAGCAGATTGCTCTTCGTCGATAATGATGATGGTGTCACTGTTGCAATCAATATTTTCTTCAAATCTATACTCGCCTCGTCATCGTGAGATGGCGAGAGTTTTACAAGGGCTGTGATCGCTTCTTGTTCGCGGCCTTGCATGATAAGCCACCTAGGAGACTCGTATACGAAAAAATGTACTATAATAGCGTAGAGAATTGCAGGGACAGATGTCCATAAATAGAGAACTCTCCACGAAGAGCCTCTATTCAAAAAAGCAATCGCGGGTAACGATAAAAACCCTATGGTGGAAAGAAGGAGGCCGGAGAGCCCCACCTGGCCTCGCCACCGCTTCCCAACGATCTCCGACGACAACACGAGCACGCACGCCCCGATACCCGCACGGCCGAACCCAGAAACGAACTTCAACGCCGAGTAGAGCCACAAATTTGAACAAAAACTGATGAGAAAGGCGGGGATAGACATGATCAAGCAAGAGAGAGTGAGCAAGTTCTTGCGACCGAGAGAGTCAGCGAGCGAGCCAAGAACAAAGCCACCGATGACACAACCCAAGAACAGGCACGACGAGGGAAGACCGGCAATGAAAGAACTAGCACATTGGAGAGACCAGTCTGAGATAATCGAGGTATGCGCAGGCTGGTCCCAGACCCATGTGTTTGGAGAGAGATTGCAAATATTAGCGTGAGAATTGCACGAAGTTTGATCAATACAGTGCCAGGAGGGTTCTTCATCGGTGAAGATGGTGATGAATGTTTGTTGGCATTCAAAGATCCAGGCAAGAGAGACGAGGAGGACTTGAGAGAATTGAACCCAACCAAAGCCTCCTAAGTATTGTTCAAAGATGTCATTTAGGGTTGGATGATTTGGTGTTGGTGTTGGTGGTGGTGGTGGTTCGGAATGGGAATGGGAGAGGAGGAGAGGTGTTGAATCTACCATATCTTTCTTTTTTTTGGAAAATAATTGTGATGGGTTCATTGGTATTTATACGGGAGTTCAATGTGAACAAGCGATGAGGTAGTGGAAGGGGTATGTGAATATAATATATGAAAAATGATTAAAAAAAAGAAGTTAGGGATTATGAAAAAAAAATTTATAAAAATAATTATGAAAGATTTATGATTCTTAGATTATTTTGATTAGTGTATGGTGTTTCATTTTAAATGTAATTCAAGGGTCATAAATATTTCATGATCATTTTCATGAAATTTTTTTCATGATACCTAGCATTACTGAAAATGATTTAGACCTTTTAAAAAAAAAAATTTAATGAAGTATTAATTTGTCTTCTTTTTTTTTCTTTTATTTTACTGTTTATTTTTTATTTTTTATTTTTTTATAAGTTGCTAGCTTATTAGAGTTGCACTATAGCAACTCTAATTAGAACTTCACAGCAGCACTCTATATTATATTTACGTGGTATCTTTCTGATTGAAAAAAATAAAAAATAAAAAATAAAAAATATATTATTAGGTGTTTAAAAATCATTAAAGATATATATTTGTAATATTGACACGCTGTTGGTATACAAAAAGTTTTCAGCGGGACTCGAGGGTCGAGACAGATAGATGATTCACGTGATGTCTTTGTTTTTCTTTGCTCAAGATTTGGTTGGATTTGATTATTGATATGAAGCTGGTGACAGGAACTACTGCGGGAGATATATTGGGTGGGTTTGGAAAGTGAGTTGATTTTTTGGCTTTTTAATTTTTTTAATTATTTTAGTTTAGGTTTAAAAGTTTGGTTTAGGAAAAATTTTTTGACTTTTTGATTTTTTTGAATTTTTTTGTGAGAGAATAGTGTAATGATTATGAGTTAAATGTGATGTTTTATTTTTTTACAATTAAAATAACTTATTTTGTTTTTTATTGCTATTTTCCCAACCTACTGCCTAAACGGGGGTTGTATTGTAAGCGGGCCTACTGCCTAAACGGGGGTTGTATTGTAAGCGGGTCTAGTGGAGTCAAATCGAGTAAAATATTATCTGAAAATTAATTTATAATTTTAAAATAGATTAGGTTTATCTCATATTGAAATTTGAGGAATTATAAGATTTAATATATAATTTAAATTATTTAGTTTTTTAAATGAATAATTTTGATTATTAAAATAAGAACATGATGGGTCTACTAATTCCTTAATTTATTTTGTGTTAAAATGTAAATAAGAGAAAAGTCCAACATTTTAAAATATATATATGAAGTACTGTTATTCAAATTCAAAAATTAGACCTATTTTTTAAATTCAATAATCAATCAACTAATCACTCTTATGTGTTATTTTTTCTTTCTCATATCGTTTTTAATTATTAACCAATCATTTCACTTATACATTATAAAATTTAGAAAGTGAATTAAAAAGTGAACTTATATATCGTTTTTTATATTTAAATTTAATTTTTTTTAATTTTTAAGATAATCTCAAATGAGTTTTAGTTGGAGTGAACTGAAGTAATAAAATTGTTTTATAGTACATGTACGAGAAAAAAATAAATCTTCTCGTATAATCCTGTTGATCAAGTCTGCATTCCTCTGTACGTCGTCGCTTTATCACCAGAAAACACAAACGTGAGCTAGCCGGCGGGTGTATGCCGAAAATCTCTCTGATACCTAAGGCAGCAAACTAGACAAATAGACAAAAGCTCTGTGTATTCGGAAATTAAAGTTATGTTACCTCTCCATAGGTGATGTTTGTGAGCTTTTATAGGTTTCGTGTAGTACAATCTTAGTAGGACTTTTACTCCTCCATGCAGAGTCCTCCTAGAATTCATACTCCTAAAAGATAATACTTATCCTTTAACACCCCCCTCACTGCTTGAACTAAGTGAGATGGTTTTACTATGGCCGGACTCCAATACGACCGAAGTAAGCATGGCCACGCCAAGCCACAGAATAGACCGAACTATCGTTAGTTCAGTTCTTCCTTCAATGCCCTCACCTCAATTTCTCTTGCGAAAACCGTGGTAAGTCTAAACCGAGCTAACTTCTAGCAAGGCTTTAGACCGAACTAACCACACTGCGCCATAACCGGTATAAGCTCCAGTATGGTGACCGAGCTAACCTCTTTGGGACTGGAGTAATTTTATGGCTCTTTCAGACCGAACTAACCTCAAGTCTCTTTCGGACCGGACTAACTTCGAAATATTTTTTACTCGGCCCTTTGTATTGTGGCCCATGACGGCCAATTGCCCATCTCGGCCCAATTTCCATATAAATTATCCTCTCAGTACATATCAATTTCGAATTAATTGTTTTATTGTTTTATAATACATATCACTTTCGAATTAATTTTTAACAAAAAGAATAGCTCATTTATTTTATCAACGTTTTTTTTTTTTTGGTTATAGAAAAATTCTTCCTACCCTCTCGCAAATCCAAGGTAGCGCCCCTTGAAGAGATCACTAGGGTGTCATGTTAGCCGTTCCGAGCGAGGAGACTATAACTTGAGAACTTGCTCTGACCTCTCAAAACAAGCTCTGCTTAAGTCAGAACTCGCAAAGCGGAGGAAGCATTGAACCCACACCAAGTGCTGATTAGACAACTTGAGATCCAACCTCCTAACTAACTATGCTTCGCCCAAAAAATTGATCAAAAAAAAAAAAAGAATTGAACATATAACCTTAAAACTTAAATTTCAAGCTTTAATCACAATGTCACTCACTCTTACATTTATTTTATCAACCAACTTAGTCAGACCTGATTAAAGTTATATGTGAAAATTGAGTTGTCAAGTGTTCAAGAAAAGATCAACTTGCAGATTTTAAACCCAAAAAAAAAACCTGTTATATAAAGAAGGTGATGCACATGAAATACAATAATAATGATTGTCGGCCAGGCGTGCCCAAGAAATCGGGGTGGTTGATTTGCAGCTGTCAAAAGAATAATATTTAGTATATTTGATTTGAGTTTTTTAGATTAAATTTTTTAAAAATTGATTTTTTTAATTTTTATATTTTTTATTTTTAGTGAATATTTTTTAAATTTTAAATATTTTTTTATTTTTTTAGATGTACCTTATTTAGATGTATCTAAAAAATAAAAAATTTGTGAAAAATATTTTAAAAAATTAATAAATACATAAAAATACAAAAAATATACTAAATTCTTGTATTTTTTTTATATTTTTGGTATTTAGTGAATTTTTAAAAGATTTTTTTTACAATTTTTTTACTTTTTAGGTGTATTTATGTTAGGTGTGTCTAAAAAATAAAAAAAAAAATTGCTTAAAATATTAAAAAAATTTAGTAAAAGCAAAAAAAAACGAAAAATAAGAAAAGATAATTTTCTGAAAAGTATTTTTTAAAAAGTGAAAACAAGCAAGGTGATTGGGAATTATAAAAAAAATATTATGAAATATATTATAAAAAAAAATTATTTTTTAATTAGTATGTGATATTTTATTGTATATGTAATTTAAAAGTGAAAATTTTTTCATAATCATTTTCATGATTCCTAACATTACTCCCGTTGAAACTCATTTTAGGAAATCATACGGAGTTGTAATTCCATAACTCTAATTTGAGCTAAATTTTGTTTGGATTAAATTATATAAGTGTATTTTTAGAAAAATTATTAATAAATCTCATTTATAAGTGTTTTAACTCAAGAAATCCATGAAGGAATTTTTTAACCCATTTAATCCTGTATTTATCTTCATTTAATTTTATTTTATTTTATTTTATTTTTTATTTTATTTATTTTCTTTTAATTTAATTAAAACACTGATACATATCCAATCCAACCAAATAGTCCCGGGATTCTAATCTCAGACTCAAGTCCGATGGATTCTAATCCCATTTTCCAGACTTGAGTCCCGGATTAATCCCTTGACTATTTGGTTGGATTGATATGATCCTTGTTTTTTTTTTTGGGATTAGATGTCCTGACCGTGAACTCCTGACTATTTTTAGTGAATCCAACGCTTGGTTGACGGACCGATAGGATAAATGAACAAAAGACTATTTTGCCCTTTTTTCAATTGTTTACTAAGGAATAGCAATATTAAACATATCTTTAATATTTTAATTATTTTTAATTAAATAATTTTGTTTTTTGAAATAAATAAATAAATAAATAAAATATCAATAAAATTTGTTTTAAATCATTATCAGATAACAAATCATTATTTTTTTTACATACAAAACGTTATCAGAGTTTTTTTTTTTACATACAAAAAATATCATTAATTTAATAATATAAATTAAATTTATTTTTTTTACATAAATTTATTTTTTTACACAATTAAATAAATAAATAACCACTAAATTTGATTTAATAAAATACAGTATAACCCGTATAAAAAATTTCTATTATTTTTTTAATTAAAATTTTAAATAAAATTTAAATAAAACACCTATTACAATTTAAATAATGAAATTAAATAAACTATAAACAAAATTTTAAAATAAAACATCAATAAAATATCTATAAAAAATTATTTTAAAAAATTAAATAAATAAAACATTAATAAAAAGTTAAATAAAATTATTTTATTTTTAAATTGAGACATTTAAATTTTATTGAATTTTATTAAATATAATATATAATTAAATAGTAGAGGGTCAAAATTGTCATTTTCACATCTAATCCCAATAGTGATTAGTCCTCCCAAAACAATCCCACACCCCCCTAGATAGATAGTCCCCATATGGGACATGGAGTCCGCCGACATGGAGTCCCACGGACTAAAAAAATCAGACCACGGATAAGGAGGGAGGCCGGACATGGAGTCCAAACAGTGGATAGTCCCCCCCCTTATCCCCCCAATCAAACACACCCTATATGTATAGTTTTATTTCATAAAGTCATTTTTCTTGATTTACACTATTTTCTTGGACACTTATGCCCTTATATTTAATTTTGATACTCTTATAAATATTTTTTGACCGGTTAGCAATTTTATGATGTGAACATTCATATTTAAAAATTCACATTGGTAGGAATGTAAAATTGGCCCGTGGGTGGCTCGAAACCCGTCTGCGAGCCAGGGCGGGCTCGGCCCGTTGACAATGTGAATATTCACATTGACATGTTAACATTCACATTAATAGGAGTGTAAAATTGGTCTGCATCCCGTGGTGGCGCGGAACCCTCCCGCGGTCCATGGGCGGCTTGCGGCGGGCCCGGTCCAGGCCGTTGACAATGTGAATATTCACGTTGACATGTTAACATTCACATTGATAAGAGTATAAAATTGGTCCATGGCGACCACATTAAAGCCGCCATGACGGCGGGCGGGCTGCCGTTGACAATGTGAATATTTACATTGACATGTTAACATTCACTTTGATAAAAATATAAAATTGGTCGGTCACGTGGACGTGACGGCGACGGGCATTGTTGACAATGTGAATATTCACATTGACATGTTAACATTCACATTAATAGGAGTGTAAGATTAGCCCGCGCCCCATGGCTACCCGAAACCCACCCACGGTCCGTGGGCGGCCTGGGGTGGGCCCGACCCGTTGACAATGTGAATATTCACATTGACATGTTAATATTCACATTAATAAGATTATAAAATTGGCTCGCGCCCAAAGTCGACCACGGCGCGGCGGCGACCGGCATTGCTGACAATGTGAATATTCACATTGACATGTTAAAATTCATATTGACAAGAGTATAAAATTGGCCCGTGCCACGCGATCGCCGAAACTCGCCTACGTGGTGGGCGGCTGGCTTTATTGACAATGTGAATATTCACATGGACATATTAACATTTACATTGATAAGAGTATAAAATTGGCCTGTGGCCTATGGGCGGCCAGAAGCCCGCCCGCAGCCTGGGGCAGGCCCGACCCGGCCCATTGACAATGTGACTATTCACATTGACATGTTAACATTCACATTAATAAGAGTGTAAAATTGGCCTGCAGCCCGTAGGCGGCCCGAAGCCCGAGGCGGGCTTGGCCTGACCCGTGACAATGTGAATATTCACATTGACATGTTAACATTAACATTGATAGGAGTGTAAAATTTGCATGCTGCCCGAAACTCGCCCACGGCCCGGGGTAGGCCCGGCCCGCCCCGTTGATAATGTGAATATTCACATTGACATGTTAATATGCACATTGATAGGAATGTAGAATTGGCCCGCCGCCCGTGGGTTACTCGAAGCCCACCCACGGCCTGGGGCAGGCTCGTTTGGGTCCGAGCCCGAGTATATTCGAGACCCTAGGCTAGGGCCTAGGCTATCATTTTGAAGCCCGGCCCGGCCCATCGGCCCGCTTAAGGCCCATTCAATGCTCGGTCCGAGGTCCAGTCCGCCTGAGGCACAATGTTTTTTTTTGTGAAAAATAATAAAATTTTGATAGAAAAAATTAAAAAGAATTAAAAAAAAAATGGCCAGTTCAACTGCCTTTTCAAGCCTAGCCTTTCAGGCAGGCCAATTTTACACTCATATCAATGTGAATGTTAATATGTTAATGTGAATATTCACATTGTCATGAGCCGGGTCGGGGCCCGCCTCGGGCAGCGGGCGGGCTTCTGGCCGTCCACGGGCTGCAGGCCAATTTTACACTCCTATCAATGTGAATGTTAATATGTCAATGTGAATATTCACATTGTCAGGGGCGGAACTGGGCTCTCTCCGGGCCGCCCATGGGACGCGAGTCAATTTTACACTCTTATCAATGTGAATGTTAACATGTCAATGTGAATATTCACATTATCAACGGGCCGGGCCCACCCCGGCAACAGGCGGGCTTCAGGCCGCCCACAGGCCGCGGACCAATTTTACAGTCCTATCAATGTGAATTTTAATATGTCAATATGAATATTCACATTGTCCTGACGGACCTGCTCGCTACGCCAAAAGTCATGGACTAATTTTACACTCCTATCAATGTGAATGTTAACATGTCAATGTAAATATTCACATTTTACATAGGCCGGGCCCCTACACATTGACGATATGAATATTCACATTAACGGTGTGAATATTCACATTAGGGGTATTTTGACAATTATGTCATCCATAGGACTTATTGAAACATAAGAAAATAATATGAACTAAATAGAATATAAGTAGATGAAAAGGGTATTTTGGTATTCTTATCTCAAATAGGACCTAATGGAATAGCCAAAAAGAATATGGATTGGATGGAATATAAGTAATTAAAGATGGATTTATGAAAAAAGCTCTCTGTATTTTTTTATATAAATATATTTATTTGAGTCACATCAGTTAATGTCTCATCTTCTTTTTTACACATTTTTTTTTTATAAAAAATAAAAAAATATACTTATTTAGAACATCAAAAACCAACCCTTAATAATGTAACAAAGTAAAAAATTAAATAAATAAATCAAGACACAAACATCACATCATGAGTTGGGGCTGCTCATTACAGCTCCTCTAAAGCTCTATATTTAGAGTTCTAAATCTTTTTCACAATTCATTTTTTAAGATATATAAGGTATGTTTATTAAAAATTAAATTTATTGAATATTAATTTTTATTTTATTAAATTAAATTTATATATAAAAAAGTAAATAACAAGTATGATTTTAAAAATAAAATTGAATATAGATATGATTTGATCAAAGAGCAATCTATTTGTACTCAATGTATTCTAAAATTGTTAAAAATATATATATATATATATATAGTTTAAAAAGTGTATGGTTTAAATTATCAAAAATATGATTCAGTGATAAATGTAGAGGGGTGTGGTGAGGGTGATCACACCTTAAAATTTTTAAAAATATCATATATTATATTAAAAATTATAAAAATTTGTATCCCCAAGCATATTTTTTTTATCCTCATAGTAATAATTCTAAATCCGGTATTGACTCGAAAAGTTTTAATAATTGTACAACAATCCTGTTGTGCAGCCACCTAAGGAAGAAGATGAAAAAAATTGTGATAAAAATAAAATTATTTTAACAAAACTATAATTTATAAATATTAAAGAGTCATTGATCTGTGTAACTAGCTTTTGAAAAAGCTATTCACCCAAAAATATTTTATTCACCCAAACAAATTTTTTTTGAAAAAGTTGTTTGCTTTACTATAGAAAGCAATCATTTTTATTTTGTTTGATTAGGCTTTTAAAATTTGTTTTTATTTTAAAAATTACAAATTTGGAAAAAAAATATCAAAAAAATAGTTTAAAATTATTTTCACAAAAAAAATAAAATATATACAAAGTATATTATTTTTAAATTTTTTCCATCAAATTAATTTTTAAATTAAAAAAAAAATTAAAAACTCACTAAGTGGAATAAAAAGTTCACGTGAAGAACGTGGTTTTGGACATTCTACAATCAATTTGCGCCAACTCATGTAAAATAATTGGTCGGCGAGGTTGAGATGTAAATAATAGCGTTTGGCTTAATTTATTTTAATTTTGAGAATATGTATCAAGTTATTTAGTATTTTTTTATTTATTTATTAGATAGAAATAAGTTGGAAAAAATTAATTATTTAGACGTTGAATAAGTGGTACTTTTAGTTTATACTTTTTAATTATCAACTTTTAATTTAAAAAAATTTCAGCAAACTGGGTCATTGTTTGGAATCGTAGATCTTACAGAAAATAACCAATAAATCTTATTTTGCTCTTAAAATTATTATAAAATTCTATAAAATTTCAATATGAACAATTGAGTTATATTTTTCATAACATATTTTCAAAAAATTTATTACTTCATAATGGTGGATGTTATCTCAATTTTACCCCTCATTTAATATGAACAACAATTTCATAAGTATTTTTAATAAAGTAATATTTTTTAATTGTATAAATTATGATATTATATTATTATATTAAAAAATCATAAATCACAATGAAAAAATTATCAATAAGTTCTATTTTATTTTGAAAATTATTATTGAGTTATATCAAATTTCAATATTAACAAATAAGCCCTTTTTTATATATAAATTGTTATAAAAAAAAAATTTGTTCATAGTAGTATATTTTATTTTCATTTTATCTTTTTCATTAAAACACAAAAAAATTGATAATTAATTTTAATTGATTAGAAATTTTAGTATTAAATTATTTTTAATTGTTCAAATGAAATGATTTTTCTTAAACAAAAGTATAGGTTTAAGATTAATAATTTTTACAATTTAAATTTTTAATTAAGTTAAAATTATTTACAAAATTGTTGTTCATATTAATAGAAAAGGTAAAATTGGGATAAGACACACCAACAATGAATGTTTTGGGAACAAATCACAAATAAGACTTATTTATAGGACTTATTAATAATCTTAAGAGTAAAATAAGGCTTATTGATTACTTTCCCTATATGTTCTATTTTAATTATTCAAATTATTTATTTTGTAAAATATTTCATATGTATCATTTATTTAAAAAGTTAGATCGATTCAATAATAGTAACTTATTAATTTTATCATGTTTATCTCCAAAAATTAAACAACATTTTTTTTTAAAATAGATCATTTTTTAAGGCAAAAAAACGAAAATAAACAAAAAAAAGTTGCAATTATTATAGCAACCTAATTTTTACAATAGACGATATACCAAAAAAAAATTCTTACAAAATAAATAATTTAAATTATAGAAATAATCTCAAACAATATCCTCCAACTCTGGCAGGCTAGTCCAGCCTTACAAAGTAATCCAACTAACGTTGTTTTCTTAATTAAAAATTAAGTGTTGATAAGTGTGGGGGGTGTCTTCACACAGGTCATTGTTAGGTTATTAGAGGTGAAATTATAGACCTCAATTAAGAAATAATATTTTTTTAAAAAAATAATAAATAAATGGTGCCAATACATCAATCACAATCTTGTTTTAGAGACTTTTCACCTGCTGTGATTGGAGCGGATAAAATATTCTGAGCACAAATTTGGGCTATTTTGGAAAGTTGGCTTTTAGTCTTTATTTATTTATTTTTTTTTTTGGTTTGTAGTAAAAGTTAAAAGTTGGCTTTTTTGCATTTTTTTTTCATTTGGGAAGGTAGTTTTTACACAAGAGTGAAATTATAATTTTACCCCTCATGAGTCAAAATATGTTACATGGGTGAAGTTGTAATATTTTAAACTAAATAGGGGTAATTTAGTCATTTGATTATGATTTGACATCATAAACAAATATTAATCAAAAAAGTCAAAAGTCACTTTTTACCAACTTCTCAAATCATTTGTCTAAAAAAGCCAAAAACTTGGTTAAAAGCCAGAAAGTCACTTTTAACCATCTTCCCAAAACAACCTTTATATCACCACAACACTTTTTTATAAATTAAAATTTTATATTTTATTTATTTATTAACTCATTAAATATTAGGTTGGATTATTTTTACAAAGATATTAATATTGGATTTGTAAGTCTGATTTTTTTACAAAATTTTAATATTAAGATTGTAAGTAGATAGATAAAATTTAAGGCTTGGTTTGGGATAATATAAAAAGTCAAAAAGTCACTATCCTATTTAAGTCACATCATCTTATTTAAATCACATCACCTCTCTAACACATCACATCAAACCCAACCCAAATCCAATCCATATAAGCCAATAAGTCAAAAAGTATATTTTTTTAAAACATCCCAAACCAATCCTAAATTACTAATTGACAAAATGTATCAAGGAGGTTTGGGACTCCAAACTGAAGAAGAGGAGCTCGGCCATTTTTTTTCTAAGTCTTTCGAAAGAAATAGGGTATTTGTGAGAGCAATAAAACTAAAATATGAATACAATTTTACTCTAATTTTTTTTAAATTAGAAAAAACAATAGAAAATAATATTAATTTCAACTCTAAAGAAAAGTGAGTTAAAGATGTTAAATTTTCAAAGACTTTATTTTATATTTTATACCTCACTCAAAATTATCCTCAATAAATTGTGATGATAATGACTTCAATTCACACCAAATCTATAGAAAAATTAAAACCCGCATTTCTTTTAAATAAGGGTAAATTATAAATAAACTCTTGAAATTTGCTTAAAATATAAATCGTTCTTTGTGATTTAAAAATTTTCAAATATCCTTTATTAAAATTTCAAATATCCTTTATTTAACAAATTAACTAAAAAAATGAAATTCACAATTACTCTTCTATACAATAATAAAATTATTCAAATTATTAATTGAAATATATTTTTAATATCATTAAAAATTATTAATTAACTTGATAATTTATTAATAAAATGAATAATTTGCTATAAAATTAAAAATTTTAAAAAATAAAATATAATTTTTAAAACTAAAAGAGTGATTCATATTTTAATCAAACCTTAAAAAATGTATTTGTAATTTATCCTTTAAACAAACATTTATTCAGCTTGACTTATGCACTACGCCAATAATAAACTATTATAGCCTTGATTATCTCTTCTATTCCTAACAAAAATAAATAAATAAACAAAATTGGTTTAGACCCCCACTGGGGGTCGACCCCCCAGTGAGGTGGAGGGCCATGAGTGGGTGAAAAAAAACTGTATTTTTTTTAAAAGCTGTCTACCAATGGGGCGCGCCATCAGACGCGACCCCATCGGGGTATTTAGCAGTTCTGATAAATAAATTGCGACTCGCACGTTTTCAATCAATCACAAATTCGATTGGACAAAAACGGATGACATCGGGTCGGGTTGTAAAAGCGGAGCCCAATACCCCCCCCCCAAAAAAAAATCCATTTATACTTACAAAATAATTAAGTACTCCTGATTTTTTAGTATACTTTATTTAATTATTTAAAATTTTATATTACTCTCAATACACTTTATATAACATTTTTCTAATTATTCTTAAGTAAACCCAAATAATAAATAATAAATATATTTTTTTTAAAAAAATGTCAAACTAGCCATCAAAGCATATCTTCAATAGAGAGACGATAATGTAATCAATCTAGGGATTACTGTTTGCAAAGACAATCCAATTGGATAATCTTTTTATTTTAATTAATTAATTAATTGTTTCTTTTTATTATTATTATTATTATTATTTGAAGAAAAAGTGAATATAAATTATTAGGCCCCTATGGTGATCATCTGGGTTTTAGCATTGAAAAAGAGTTTGTAAATTGTTCCTCTTTCAATTGTTGGGCTGAGTTTGAATTGAGAATAACCAAATTATGTGATCATCTAAAAGTGTATTAATTTTGAAAAACAGTTTAAAAAGATATTGAGGTTGTATGGCTCAACTTTAAATGGTTTCGTATTCAATTGAATACGTAAATTGTTTCAAATTTAAAGAAGCTACACATTATTTTGATTATTACTCTCATTTATTGTTTGATTTTGTTCAAACTTTCTTCTAAGGTTTAGGGTTTCAAAATAATAAAAAACAATGATGTTGATGATAATGGTGAGTTTTGGTAGGGTGGATTGTAGTTTTGAAGGGAGGATGAAGAACAAGAAGAAGAATAAGAAAAAAAAATATAACTTCGATATTTTAGGGAAGAAGATACAGAGACTTGAATAAGAATAATTGATTATAGTGTACCACAAGAAAAAATATATTTTATTTTAGCGTTTAATATGTATTGTTCTTATTAGTAAATTCACACTAATAAGTCCACTTATTATGACCTACATGTAAGTATCCCATTAAATTAATTTTATAAATTTAAATTGAGTGTATTGAGATATTTTTAGGATTCAAATAGAATACCCCCAGACTAAACCTAGTGGGTGAATTACACTTATACTCCCTGAGATTTGAGTTTAATACATATCACCTCATGACTTTTGGAAAATTGAACTAACTCCCATTTCATTGTAATTATTGAGACAGAATGAAAACATTGAATTCATGTACTATCTTTTTTTTCCCTTTTCTTTCCTTTGTTTTTTTTTTTTTTTTTAATGTAATTTTCTCTGTTTTTCTACTAGAAGTTGTTACTTTTTATATAAGCAGGGAGTTTGTAAAACGAGACTATTAACCACAGGGGTGAGAATGTAATTTTCAAAACATTAAGAGGTGGATAGTAATTGGATCAAAGCTTAAAGGGTGTCAATGTAATTTACCCTATTTTTTAATGTATTTTTTGACAAGCTCACGACACAACCAAAAGTTTAGGTTTGATTTTGCCCAAGGGGCTCACAAACTTAGCACAATGAAGACTAAAGAGTTGTTTGAGGTATTAAATATGTATTTTTTGACTTTTTGAACTAAAAAATTGAGAGAAAAAGATGGTTGTTTTGGCTAACTTTATCATTTTACGAAAAAAAATATATTAAAATATTATATAAAATGATAAAATTACGTTTTTACCCCTACATTGTAAACTCATCAGTGACAGGCAGTAGGAGGATAGTATGGCTTGGTTGAAATGGTGCATGAGGCTTCACGGGTATTGTTGGGCTGTGGTGGCCCACCACAAGTTCCGTTTCAATAATCCAAACCGTTCAATATGTAAAATTTGTTGAGTATTATGTGCCTATGAAAAATCACTTTAATCGGATATCGATAGTTATGTGATCAAAATAGTTTTGTATAAAATTAATGGACGGTGAAAAATAAATGACTGAAAAAATATCTGATTTGATCATATCGCTATCCATATCCGATCAATGTGATTTTTTACAAACATATAGTATTCGATGAGTTTTACACATTGACGATTCAGATTATCAAAACGGAATCCGTGGTGGGCCCCAATAGGCCCAACATTACCCCCCAACTTAATGAATATATACATATCTAATTTTCTTTTTTTGTTCTTTTGACAGACTAATACGTACTTATGAACCATCAATTCAGTACCAGCACTGTCAACTCGTTGAATTGTATTAAAATATTGTGTAAATTAAATTTTTTTATATTTTTAATTTTTAAATAGTGATAATTTTTTAATTTTTTTAATAATTTTTTAATTTTTAATTTTTTTTTTGAATATGTCAAACAAATCTAATTTTTTCTTTTTTTTTCCCTCACAATTTCTAATGGTCCCGCAGTTGGCCCAACCAATGGGTAATCTTTCGAACTCAAAACTTAAGAATCACTAAGCCTGGCCGTGAGCATTCGGGCGGACTAGACCGGGCCATGAGTGGTCGGACGGGCTTATTGGACATCACCTCTCACCACCACCTTAAACCACTAATAATTAATCCTCTTAAACCACTAATAATTAGGTGTTGAGCCACCAATAATTTAGGTCCAATGGCTTCAAACAACTAGTACGTTATTTCAACGGTCACAGTTTCTGGTTGGCCGGACTTCCCTCCGATTCCTTGTTTGTGCAGAGAGAGAGAGAGAGAGAGGTCCAATACTTTGCTTGATATCCACACAAATGTTAAACTAATTTTTATATTCTTCAAACACCCAAAAATCAGATAAAGAAAACAGATTCTGTTTCACTTTTCTTTTCTTTTTTTGGTGCTCGGTACCTGTTTGTTTCTTTGCGCGAAAGATAGAGAGATATAAAAAAAACAAGAGAGAGATTTGAGTAGTGAATTGTGGGCAGAGGAGGATTTGGTGAGTTGTGAATAAAGAAGAATTTGATGATCTGAAAGGGGTCCATCATCTTCTTCTTCATCAATTTCTCCATTTTTTCTTTTGCCCATCTGGATTATTCTCTCTCTTTGTTTTTTAATTTTTTTTTTTCCTATGATATTATAAGATCACACATCTTTTTTGTTTTGTTGGGTTTCACCTAATTTTTGCTTCAATCTCAACATTTGTCTTTAGCTTTCTGGGTTCATTCAATAGTACCCACGGTATATATTCTTTCACTCCCTCCACTCTCTCTATATGTATGTTAATGACACCTGTTTAAGGTTTTTGAAGCAAATTTCATTGAGGCTAAGAAGGAATTCTTGAGCTTTCTTTGGGTTCTTATTGGTTTATGTGACCACCATCCCAAAGTTTCTCCCTCATTTTGGTTTAGAGTTTGGCGGCGAGGCCCACTATTTGGTTTGGTGGGCTTCGTCATTGAAAGGGTTTTGGAGATCTTTTTGTTCTTTTTTCGTGGCTTTTTGAAGAACTGAATTCAACCCATAACAGACTTCCTTGTTTTCAAATGTTTTTCTTTTTGATCGCTTGCATCACTTTTATCTTCTTTTACAAGTCCCTCTTTCTCAAGCCCCTCCTACCACCATGGGCATATGGGGCGAGATTGTTATCGCTTTGGTTTTGGAAAGACCTATCATTCTTTCACATTACCAACTTGATAAAAATACCCTCTATGTCAGTTCCATTCAAATTCCATCAAAAATGCTATTCAAGAAGACTTTGAATTCAAAAGTTGAGAACGCGGAGGCAACAGAAGGGATGATGATGTCTTTGCTAGACTTGCCTGAACTTGCATTGGAATGCATTCTTGAGAGACTTCCTCCTGATGGGCTTTGTAATATGGCAGGTGTGTGTGGTGATTTGAGGGATAGGTGTACTAGTGACCGCCTTTGGGAAAAGCATATGAAACAGAAATGGGGTCGAATTATTGGTCCAGCCGCCTATCGGGAGTGGCAGTGGTATATAGCTTCAAGGAAGGATTCAAGCTTTCTTGAGCAAGGCCAACGAAGGGCCCTGATGAGGTATCTTTTACACCTCTGGCCTCTTTCTCTAATTAGATCAAACTTTGACAACATTAGCAAGAGCAAGAGTTCTCCACCAGTTGATTCGATCATGTCTTGGTATCTTGCTCTTGACACTGGCAAGTTCTGTTTTCCTGCACAGGTCTATAACCGTGAGGTATTTGCCTTGACTTCAAGTCTTTTCCATCATCAAATTTGATGTTCTTCAGCTTCAATGAATTTTTTACCCTTTTGATTCTCTATACCAATAAGTTTGTGCTCCTTTTTTAATTTAAAGAGTTTTTGCATTGTGCTACAGAATGGGCATGTTGGGTTTTTGCTGTCATGCTATGAAGCAGAGCTTTGCTATGATCCCTTCACTAACACTTTCCAGGCCAGGTAATTGGAAAGATGTCCTAAATTAGACTTAAATTACGTGGAATTCATTCCTACTCTTCTTGTATTCATGATAATCTCATCTGGGTTTGCCATAAACCCCTCTGATGATTCATAGTATCTTATTTTGTCTTCCACTTTAATATATTTAAGCAAATGGTGGTTGAGCTTTTGTATGCTTTGCAAAATTGTAGGTACCCACCACATGGAACAAGACCAGTTGTAGTAGAGAGAGGCGTGTCTTGGGATAGGATAAGGGAACCCCCTGTCGATACTTCCCCACACGATCTTCATATCTCTGACTGTTTGAATGAATTACGCCCCGGTGATCACATTGAGATTCAGTGGAGGAGAAACAAAGAATTCCCTTACGGTTTGTTCTTTGTACTAAACCCTATTTTGTATTTTTTATTCATTTCAAACTTCATACCTTCTATTTTAATTCAAGTCACAGCATCAATGTTAGCTAGGAGCATCTTTGAATTATTTTCTTATTATATTTAATATGTTTCCCTAGATTTTTTGGTTTTTAATATGGATTGGTGGTTGGTTGGTCTTCAATGAAACTTCATGTAAGAATGGCTGCTAAAGATAATTTGCCTGTGTTTAACTCATATCTTTTAAAGTAAAAAAGAAGAGGCAAATACACAATAGAAAACACTTTCAACTCTAAGTTGGCTTTAATTGACTTCTTTTTTGAGGCCTGGTGGTACCCATTTTTTTTCTTTAATTGGGAATATCATCAACAGTGATTTCCATTTATGTAACCAAATTTGATTTATCCTCTTTCTTCACGTGGAGAAGAAGAATCAGTCCTTGTTAGGTGGAAAGTTCTGTCAAAGATAGATAACTTCATATATTTGAAGTGATTCTTCCTTGAATTTTCTTTGAGAAGTGACCTAAATGATTCCTCCATGCGACGACATGGTGATAGCCCAGTGGTTGGGCCTTCACTCTCTCACTCAACCAGCTGGGGTTCGAATCCCAGCACCCCCACCTCCTTTCCCTTAGTATAGTATACTTTATGATATAAAAGTTCAAAAGAAAAATTTTTAAAAAAATGATACAACTAACTGATTAAAAGATTTGTGCCATATACATGCAGGTTGGTGGTATGGTGTTATAGGTCACTTGGAATCATGTGACGGGAGTGACGATTTCTGTCTTTGTCATCAAAGTGGTAAGCTGATTTCATCCCTCTTTCTGAGACCCAGACACATTTTTATGAACTTGGGGGTGTTTGTTTTAAGTACCTCATTTTTCAAACATGTCATGTATTTCTTTGAAAGCATTGACATCTTTCAAAATGTGGTTGAGAGTACTTCAAAGTGTTAATATCACAAAATCAGATCTTGATATGCGTAGTTCTTAACTCTCATCATTCAGTATGTGGGTTGTCTTATGTGCCATTTAATTGGTCCCCGAGTCATATTCTTGACAGAATGTGTCAATTTTGTTCGGTCTGTTGAAAATTTAAGGCCAGTTAGGCTGAAAGAAACTTTTGTCCCCTCAAGCTCGTTTGGTTGTAGAGCTGGAATGGTTCCTGCTTAGTAGCTTGGATATGTCCCAAATTTATACTTCCTTTGGCACCAACTTATAAGTTGGCTTTCTTTCGGCTTATTTTCTTCTTTTTAGTGAAAATTTTCACGTTTAAGTCTGTTTAAACTAGACGACCTTGAAAATAAAAATTATCAGAAAACAAAAATAAATAAATATATATTTTTTCAGAAGTTCACTAAACACAAAAATTCAATTTTTATAAAATTTGGCTTATTTTAGAAAAAGCTAGTAAAAGTAGGCTTGTTTTTGTCTTTATTGAATTGTTTTCAATTCTTTTAATTTTTAAGATCTCTTAGTCTAGGTAAACGGAAAAAGAAATATTCCGACTTGACGTTGAAAAAAAATCACTAAAAACCAAAATAAGCTTAAAATCATATCTTAATTTATAATTTACAGTGAATATACATGTCGGCATGTTATTGTTATGTCTGTATCATGATACTTGTCCGTGTATCTTAGCATATGGCCTTTTTTTTTTCTTTGCATATTTATCTAAATTTCCAACACTGTTGTTTCCCAACAGACACGGTTGTGTTGGAGTTCAACCAATACACTCCTGGTTCACGATGGAGACGAACTTCCATCGACAGGAAAGACCATCGCGAAGAAGGAAATGAGGCAGGCGGATTTTATGGGGGAATTAGGAAACTTCACAATAATGACGAGATTTCCACGTGGAAGTGGCTTTGGCCAGTTGAAGTCTTGGATTAGGCTTCAAATCAAAAAAACAAAAAAAGTTGACACCACTGATTGAGATCCCCGGATGTAGAAAGCTCTTTCACATTCATTCCTATTTTCTCACTTTATAACAATGGTTTGTGTGATGCTGCGATGCGTTTTATTTCACTTCAGTTTCAGCAATGCCCCAAAATCATAAATTTTGGTATGTACCATATTACTACCATGTTACATACAAGTTTTTGTTGTTGGATTCTATTTGGTTGCTTGTAGAGAATGTATAGAAAGTTTTGGAAATTTGTAGTGAACATATGAAATGGTTGTTAGATTCCAAGTTATTTTGCTGGTCTTGTTTCTTCTTCCCACTGTGCTCACAATGCTTGGTTGAGTTTACAAAAGTTATTTATTTTTAAAATTATAAACTAATTTGATAAAAATAAACACACACAAAAAAAAAAAATATCCTGTTGACCAAGTTTGCACTCCTCCAAACGTCGTCGCTTTACTACCTAAAAACACAAACGTAAATGTCGTCGCTTTACTACTTAAAAACACAAACACACGTAACAAACGTAAACGTCGTTGCTTTACTACCTAAAAACACAAACCTAAGCTAGCCGGTGGGAGTGTGTCAGAAATCTCTCCGATGCCTAAGTCAGAGATTAGACAATAGACACAAAAGCTCTCTGTAATTGAGAGTAAGAATTGCAATACCTGTGCAAAGGTCCTAATATGAGTTTTTATAGATTTTGCCTGGCACCATCCTAGTAGGACTAACTCTTCCTAGCAGAGTCCACCTAGGAATCACACTCTCAAAGATAATGTCTATCCTGATAACACTCCACCCACTGCCATCCAAGTGAGACGATTCAAACCCATTACCTCGGCTGGTAGGGCGGTGAACCAAAGCTGTCACGGCCCTACCTGCGATCAAAACCAATATGGTATTCTACCGAGCTAGACACAGCTTGGCTCTTTGCACATTTAAACTTCGGTTTGTCACTGGACTACGTCTAGACAGCCCGGTGCAGGCCCTAGCTCAAAGTCCGCACGGCTCAAGACCGAGCTATTCAAGTTATTGCTTTGGCCCACAACGCGGCCCAACGTGCGAAGAAGGAAACTTCCTAGCTCGGCCCAATTTTATCGGATGGACTTAGCTCAGTCCAATTTACCTATAAATTACCCTCTCAGGTATGTACCATATTACTACCACGTTATATACAAGTTTTTGTTGTTGGATTCTATTTGGTTGCTTCTAGAGAATGTATAGAAAGTTTTGGAAATTTGTAGTGAACATATGAAATGGTTGTTAGATTCCAAGTTATTTTGCTGGTCTTGTTTCTTCTTTTCACTGTGCTCACAATGCTTGGTTGAGTTTTCAAAAGTTATTTATTTTTAAAATTATAAACTAATTTGATAAAAATAAACCCACAAAAATATATATATATTTTAAAAAATTTAAATTATTTCTCCCCTGAAAAAGAGGAAACCATATGCATTTACCTTTTAATCAAATTAGTTGTTAGGAAGTTTTCAAAAAATAGAAGATATTTTTAAAAGCAAATTACACTAACCGTCCTGTAGTTCGGGACTCAGGTTATTATGCTCTTTAACTTTTTAATTGTGACACATTTGATCCTGAATTTTAAATCTTGTTTTAAATAAAAACAATTGAAGTTACCATTGCTCAATTTCAAGGGCAAAGTTGTTAATTTGATAAAATATAAACTAATTTGACAAAAATAAATGTCAAAAAAATATTTTTATATTTTTAAAAATTATTTCTATCCACCAAATATGAAATTATGTAAGATTGATAAATCCTTTACACATTTATTTATTTATTTATTTACCAAATTATTTTTTATTATGTGTTTGAATGATGATCATGTAATCGGTGATTGTTAGGCTTTTAATATGTAATTGATATATTTAATATATTAAATGTTTTTAGTTTTGAATTTTTTTTGATTTCATGAATTAGTTTAATAATGATTTTAAAGTTGTCGTCATATTTAACTTTTGAAAAAATAGAAACTAATTTAATAAAAATAAAAACAATCACCTATTATATGATCATCATCCAAACACATAATAAAAATTAACTAGAAATTTAACCAAAATCCCTCTATTGGGCCCTTGTCTAGTGAAAATGACAGTCCAAATTATTTTGCTTCATAAATCCCTTAAAGAGAAAATATATAATTGAGTAAGGACAAAATAAAATATATATATATATTTTTCTTAGACAATATTGCTAGAGTAACATGTTATTGTGAACAAGAGTAACATGTTACTGTTACTATTTACATCAATTTCGACGGTAATAAATTTTTTTTTTGAAAAATTCCATAGTCAACATGGATCTTATTTGATAAGTTTGATGAGAGAATTTTAAAAATATTAATTTTATTAAAAATCGACATCTATATCAAAAGTTATATTATTTTAAAGTTTAATATTTTGATAATAATAGTATGTGTTGGACTTTTCAAGAAAAATTTTGTACTTGTCTTAACACATTAAAGTTTTATTATGAGAGTGCTTTGACCAAATCTCCCAAAATTAATTTGGTAAAATAAATAAATGTATAAAAGGTTTATCAATTTTACATAATTTTATCTTTGGTGAGTAGAAATAATTTTTAAAAATTAAAAAAAAAAATTTTGACATTTATTTTTGTCAAATTAGTTTATATTTTATCAAATTAACAATTTTGCCCTTAAAATTGAATAATGATATATTCAATTGTACTTATTTGAAACAATATTAAAATTCAAAGTCAAATATATTATAATTGAAAAGTCAAGAACCAAACTGATACAAGTCCCAAGCTATAAAGATTAATGATAATTTGCTATATTTTTTAAAATTTCTAAATCATTTCTCCCCTGAAAAAGAGGAAACCATATGCATTTTCTTTTTAATCAATTTAGAGAGTTAGCAGAAAATAGATTCTCAAAAATAATATTAAATGGAGGCGTGGATATCATTACTCTAGTTATATTACTAATATTTAATATAGGTCACTTCTTAACTCAGAATTTTTAGTTTTTTTATTTTTTATTATGAGATGGATTAAGGGTTAGTTTGGATAGTGAGTTAACTTTTTAAATTTTTTGACTATTTTAGTCTGGACTAAAAAACTTGATTTGAAAAGGATTTTTTGACTTTTTTTGTGGGAGAAAAATGTAATGATTATTGATTGGATGTGATGTTTTATTTATTGTAACTAAAATAGCCTATTTTGTCTTTTGTGACTAAAATAACCACAAATTATCTTCTCAAACGGACCCTAAGGAGGACAATAACATGTTCAACTTTTCTCCATAAGCTTGAATATTTGTTTAGACTTCAACATAAACAAGATATAATTTATGCAAATTTTCAATCAAATTCAAAAAAATTAAATTATCACTATTGTTCAACGCTTTTCCATAAGCTCCAACCTTAAACCCCCCTCTAAAAAGTTAAGAGGTACAACCACTTTAACTACCCTCAATTTCATTTAGAATTCCAGTTTAGACAAGAAAAAATATGCAAAATTTTCATCAACTTCAAAGGAACTCGTCTAAATTATTTCTGGTTGAAATTTGGATAAATTTGAAGTGGGAAAAAACACCTTGGCCAAATGCAAGCATATTTGACCATTTTTCAAAAACATTTCCTTTTTCAAATTTGGCCAAAATTGCCTCAAATAAATTAGAAAACAAAAATAAAATGTTGCACTTCTATTGTTTTCCTAAATTCAGCAACAATGGCCATTTTTTAGGGAAGCCCTAGTGGAAGGAGAACGCTACAATAGTCCAAGGCCCCTTTGCCCTTGTATTCTAAAACACACTGTCATTAAATCATGTGAAAATTTAGAGACACGAAAATCCCCTGCAATTAACATCCCAACATGGGCAGGCAAGCAAGGTAATGTTTTAAAAACAGTTTAATTTGACTCACAGACAGATATCAATAAACATAAACATAATATATATATATATATATAGATTTTAAAATGAAGAAGAAGAGAGAAAATTCATCAACATTACATGTGCTAAGCAAAAGTAAAGAGCAAGAAGCCATTTAGTCATCTCAACCCACAATTTGCCACATGAACTGCTTCAATTTGAACTACAATCTCTCTCTCTCTCTCTCTCTCCAAGTAAAACATCCACCACCAGAAACAGAATAACAAGAAAATTCAGGAGGCAAGAAACTATTCTCCATAACTTTTAGGTGAGCTCAAAAAACTCCTGGCAGCATCTAAACTTATTTCTTCATACACCTACATGAGTCATTATTTTAAATAGATAAATAATAACAAATAAAAAAAAAGTCCAATCAGGAAAGTAAAATAATAGCGTTTAATGGAGGACAAATTTTATGATTCTTAGATATTAGAATATGCATACAAGTTTCATGTGAATGGTTCGAAAAGCATTGCAAAATTGTTCTGCCTTTGCTGCACCCACCTGTAACATGTGCAACAAAAGTTAGTTGTCGTGCCCATTTTGTGTTAATATTTTCTTTTGCTATTTGCTGACAAGACCTCAATTAAGAGCATGCCCAACCTCGGGTTTTATTATTGTATTTGGACACCTGGATAATGCCAGCCCAATATCAAATAACCTCACATCCACTATAAGTAAACTTTGGGGAATATGAGCTTGCCACATGAATGAATCCCCAAAAATTCCTTCCGTCAGATCTCTATCCCTTGTTAGCTTAATAAGATAAAAACTTTTACAAACCTCATACTAATAATAGCAGAAGCTAAAATGGTAACTATTTAGGGCTAGGCCATGAGCAAGCCCAAGCACAATCTGAACTTAGGTTTGGGATTAACGTGAAACAAAGTCTAGCACAATTTGCAAGACGATATGTCATTGTGCCATTTAATGCTTGTACTTTTTCCAAGACGACATGTTCTGCTAAATCAAAGACCAAAATGCACTATCACTTCTCAGCCCATGCCCTTTTTGGTTGTCTTCTTATTCATGTTACACCTTAAGTTTTACCACATCCCCACCAACAAATTTATTGGTCTTGAATGCAGATGAGCAAATCATCCCAAATCAATCATTCTTTCATTATGTTAAAAACCAATGCAGATGAGCAAATCATCCCAAATCAATCATTCTTTCATTATGTTAAAAACCCACCCACTCAAAATGGCTTCATTTCTACTTTTATAGTTGTCTCAACAGTCCTCCATCTCAAAGTCCCCTCCTTAAACAGGATCAACTTGTGAAAATGTTTTCTGACTACCTAACATGATATCAAATAGAATAACCTGTCACGTAGATAAATTAAATAAAAAAAGACCCAACTAAAAGGGTGTTTCATATAGATGCCATATCTATATGGGCAGTATCTATTCACTCTCATTACGAATAATCAAACCATATATCAAAAACAATCATTATAATTTAGCTATGTTGGTTGGTTGTCTTATTTGATATTCATTATGAATATTAAACATGCTATTACGATTTTTTGAGTAAACATATCTCCAAAGAGATGAAAAATATGAAATGGAAACTCTAACCAGAAAATTCAAGCAATAATAGTATCATCGAAAAATTATATGCTAGTTCTCCTAAGATAAGAATGCAAATTTCATATGGAATGCTTATGTTCCACACTAAAAGTATGATGAAATGTGGTTGTCAAGGAGAGTTAACTTCAAAGCAAAAAAAAAAGATTGCTATTTATAATTTCCATGCACACAGTGATCACACATTAAATTAATTACTGTGCTGTGAGTATATTTATTATGTTCATAAAGCATGACCACCACAAGCATTCTTACCTTCTTTTCCGCAGCCATCTTTAATTTCGCCCAAAATGAATCTGTAAGGACACATCCCATGTAAACATGTTTGTTTTGATTTCAACATCAACTATGCTTATATAAGAAATGTATGCAAGCAACATGGAATTGTGAAATGCCACAAATTACGCATGAAATGAATGTCACACGGACGGGGAGAGAGAGAGAGAGAGAAATTAATGGACTAAAGTAAATACACAAGAAAACAAGATCAGAGATCATTTTGCAAAAAAAAAAAATCATAAATAACTAAAAACATGTTTTCATATAGTGCGATCATTTTGCAAAAAAAAGAAAAGAAAACATGTGAATATACAAGTAAAAGAATATCTATACACACACATGTAGATATCTAGAATCTCTCGTTCACCAATTCAAGAAAGCTCTTAAAAAACTAACAGGATATATCAAACAGTGTGATCATTTTGCAAAAAGGGTTTATGGATCAAACTCACTCAATTAACAAAGTAATCAAAATAATCATTTCATACATAAAATGAAATTATTACAAAATAAAGATCTAGCTAGCAGGGGCCTAAATAACTTGAAATTGTAGAGAAGGACAAGATACCATGTTCAATTTCTTGAATTGCGATTTCCTTTTCATCTAACCCATCCCATGCATCCTGCCATTCCTTTTCCTGTTATATGACAAGGTTGTATATTAAATACAAATGTAACCATTGTTGTCAAATCATGATTCGAATCATGAATTGTTTTGCTAAAATAGTGAATCGCAAGATTCATTTTATTTATCTGATATATAACTCTATATATTTAAATACATTTAAAAATATATATAATGTTTAAAATAAAATAAATTATCAATATGACTAAATTATATATGTATATATATAAAATCACATATATCAATATAACTAATTAATCTCTTCTATATATCTGCATAGTTTGATGGAAAACAACCTTATTTCATGCATTACGTAAACAAAAAATAGAAATAGAATTGAATCCTACGATTCACTCATTTTTCGATTCAAGAGAACAATTCGAACCGTATTTTGTTGAAACTCGTATCAAATTATATGAATCAAATCGGATGATTCTAACAACCATGAATGTAACAGCTAGCATTGAAATGAGACCAAATAAAAATAAAAAAAGTAGTAGAAAGTTGTGAAGAAGATACCTCCTCATTCGGTGGAGGTTGAGCAGTCGATTGTCGTGTTGATGATACTGAATCAGCCTAAAATTGTAGTAAAAGAGAAGTTGGTATTAATTAATTATTGAACAAGTTCCTTTCCAGTGAATTCCCAAATAATCAACAAAAGTTGAGAAAGATTCTCTACATCTTCGTTTGATTTCAAAATTTTTGACATTTCTAATCTCAACAAGTAAATCATATTTAAATGCTTCCAAATACTATAATACTCAAAATCATGGCGGTAGTTAGGGTTTACATGATAATCGCGGGGACGAACGACTGGGAACAGATTGAGAATGCGTTGAAATTCAAGCTCATCCATTTGGCTACTTTCTACTACTACTACTACTACGACTTTGTGTATCAATCGAACCTCCTCTTCTCCTCCTGTAAATTAATCTGCAGTACTATGATTTGCGAATCGCCTCTCTCTCTCTCTCTCTCTCTCTCTCTCTATGTGATGATATGATCCTGAGTGAGAAGTGGTTTGAAGAACAGTGTATGAATGAGGAAAAGACGAGGAAAAAAAGGGTCTCGAATTTTCGTTACCTAATAATGGACCGTCGTTACCTATCTACATATCCACCTTAAAATTTAATTAAAATACGGCTTGTTTCATGTAATTTTAAAGTCAAGTTTGTCAAACTGTTAGAAAAGTTAAAATGTTAAAAAGTTATTTAAAAAATTAAAAAATTATTATTATTTAATAAAAGTTAAAAATTATGATTGCATAATTTTCGATCTTAGTTTTTTTTACACATTAATTTATATAATTTTTTAATATATATTTTTTCATAAAAAGTCAAAAAAGTTAACCTAAATATTTATATTTTTTTTCTCAATTTTTTAGTTTAAAAAGACAAAAAATATATTTATTTAGGACACTCCAAACAACTCCTAAAAATTATATTTTATTTTTAAAATTTTTAATTTCATAATAAATCGTCCATTTTATTAATAAATTATTAAGTCAATTAATAATTTTTTATGATATTAAAAATATGTTTTAATTAATAATTTAAGTAATTTTATTATTATATAGGAGAACAATTATGAATTTTATTTTTTTAATTAATTTTGTTAAATAAAAAATTCTATAAGAAAGTATTTATAATTTTTTAAATTACATAAGACAATTTATATTTTAAGTGCCGTTGTGGGAAGCAATAAACAATGCCACGTTTTTTATCCATGTTCCAAAAAAACTCCCAGCCCAAAACGTCACTTTATTCATTTGGCAACTTTCCTAAACGCAATACTGAAATTACAGTTTGGGCCTATGAGACAAAATCGAAAAAGTAAAAAATAAATATTAAGGAAGGATATTTTGATCATTTTAGAGTGATGTGACACTTTTAAAAAATATTAAATAAAAAATAAAAAAAGTTAACTTTTTATTAACTTCTCAAATCACTCTCAAAAAAGTCAAAAAGCTTGATAAAAATCAAAAATTAACTTTTTACCAACTTTTCAAAATACCCGTAAGTAAATTTCAAAAAATATATTTATAATTTACCCTCTAAAAAATAATAATAATGGACCGTCATTCACTGGTCAAACCGGCCCAACTGAACCGCCCGGTTTCAATAATTACTAAATAAATTTTTTTTTTTTTTTTTTTGAGTGCAACATTCTTCTTGCATAAAAACTTTAAATTGGGGTTTGATGATTTAAGTCCGAAATTCAAAACATTATTCAACTCTCATTTGGCAACTAATTTTTTAATTTAAAAATTAATCTTAATTTTAAATATAGGAGTAAATTTCTTTATCCATAAATTTATGTTCAATTCCTAACGTAAAAAATTTATCGTGAATTTGAATTGTCTTTTATTGTTAAAATATTAGAGATATTGTTGAGGCTATCACATATTTCACATTAATGATTTGAATTATTTATTTTATTAAATATGTAGATTATTTATAGAATTAAAATAAAATTATTTTGATAAATATATTCGCATGTTTTGTTAATATTTGTTTGCAAAAGACTATAAAGATAATTTTGTAAAAAAAAAAAATAAATAAATGACAAAATTATGAATTATAATTATTAAATTTATATTTTATTTTTATGAATTACACATCATCAAAAGCAATGAATTATTCAAATAACACTCATGGTAAGACCCCCACAAAAGGCAACACCACTCCAAATATCTCAATTATTAGAGAATATCATTCTATGCCTTTATCCATAAATCCGATGAGTCAATCAAAATTTGTCCCTTCCATTCTCTCCACCAGATTGCAAATTCAAGTTTCAGAACAAGCCATCAACAAAGGTGATGATAGATTGAGAAAAAGTGGTAAAAAAAGCAAATAAATTCCAGATTTCATACCAAAATATAACTTCATACCCAGATAGATAATACGCTAGATTTTACTGTAGAAATCAACCGACACGACAACATGACTTCAAACAGAAACAGCAATAATAGACAACCCACCTCTCCAACCTACAAAGATCATGTTACCATACAAGTAGAGAGACAAAATGGCCATTTATTGGATATGTATATACCACTAAAAAGGGTAATATCCCACATTAACCAGTCATCCTCGGATGATTATGATCACATCTCTTGCAAACCCTCCTCCTCATCCTCGTACTCGAGTTCGTCATCATCATCAGCCATTGCATCTTGATATTGCTGATACTCCGATACAAGGTCGTTCATGTTGCTCTCAGCCTCGGTGAACTCCATTTCGTCCATGCCTTCACCAGTATACCAATGCAAGAAAGCTTTCCTCCTAAACATTGCCGTGAACTGCTCGCTCACTCGTCTGAACATCTCTTGAATGGAAGTCGAGTTCCCAATGAAGGTTGATGCCATGGAAAGACCCCTCGGAGGAATGTCGCAAACGCTTGATTTCACATTGTTTGGAATCCACTCGACGAAGTAAGAGGAATTCTTGTTTTGAACATTAATCATTTGCTCATCCACTTCCTTTGTGCTCATCTTGCCCCTGAACATGGCTGATGCAGTGAGGTAGCGGCCATGACGCGGGTCGGCAGCACACATCATGTTCTTTGCATCCCACATCTGTTGAGTGAGCTCAGGGACAGTAAGTGCCCGGTATTGCTGGGACCCACGTGAAGTTAGAGGAGCAAAGCCAACCATGAAGAAGTGAAGGCGAGGGAACGGGATGAGGTTCACGGCAAGCTTTCGAAGGTCAGAGTTAAGCTGACCAGGGAACCTGAGGCAGCATGTAACCCCACTCATGGTTGCAGAGATCAGATGGTTCAGGTCACCAACTGTCAAACAGAGCAAAAAATTTCAGCACTACTAGGGTAATTCTATTTACACAAAAATTCTTATTACACTCTGTGCAAATCTTTCTTCCTAATGTACAAGTGTTACAATGCATATTGTGAGTGTAATGAGAAATATAAAGCATGTTACAAAAGGTTCCCTATACAAGATACATCCATACAAAAATGAAATGGCAAAAAACCCCCAAGGAGAGGAACAATTAAAAGCAGCTGAGATCAACAGACACTAATAAAAAATGTATAATGAATTAATAATAAACAAAATATTTATACATATAAACAAGTATGAACAACAGGGTCCTCTTTTGCACAGTACGAAAAACAAAGTATGAGAAAGTATGACCACCGTATGAGAGTGTCCCTACATGCTTGAAGAGGCTGCTGTTAAGGGTGTGACAGAACAGAAATGTGGCCCTACGATAAGATCAGCAAAATAAATACCCAAGTAATAAGATCTGTTAAGTCATTAATAATATATGTATTGTATTCCTAAGAATCTAAGCATGAGATTTTCTTTAGGAAGAAAATATCGCAACAATGTGGAGGAGAAACTTTCAGCTAATGGTAAAAAAGATGAATTAGGTTGATCTCATATTGATATTCCTAAAAAAATAAATGCTGGTATATGTTGGTTTCATGGAGAAACTTAGCGTCTACTTATGGGTCCCCATACTATTTTGCAACCTTGGGCAAGACATGTGACTCTGACAACTAGATGATAGCAGCTCACCAAACCTATAAATGTCAATATCTACCAAAATTCACATTTGTCAACAACTTGGACCCCACTTTCATTTCCAGTTCAACAAGGCATTCGCATCTTATTATATCATTAATGATTCATTTGCATCGTAGGCCAAAAATATATATACAACTTGCAACCGACAAGTCTAATGCTATTAACGAATTATTATAGCAAAAATACATTGCTCTTATCTGAACCATAAATACTACTATAATAGTGCATTCAGAACACAAAGATATTCAAGTGCATAATACAATACAAGCCAAGCAAGCAAACCAATAAAGCCTTTCAAGTTTCAACTGAAAAATATAAAATAAAAATGCTAACATCTATTCTTAAATTTCAAGGGCACAACACTTACAGCTTGGAGTAGTTAATTTGAGGGTCCTGAAACAGATGTCATACAAGGCCTCGTTATCCAGCACCATGCACTCATCTGCATTCTCTACAAGCTGATGAACAGAAAGGGTTGCATTATATGGCTCAACCACAGTATCTGAAACCTTTGGTGATGGGAACACAGAGAAAGTGAGCATCATACGGTCAGGGTATTCTTCCCTGATCTTTGAAATCAGTAAAGTCCCCATCCCAGAACCAGTTCCTCCCCCCAGTGAGTGGCAGACTTGAAAACCTATTTAAAGGCATAATGGAATAAAACAAGTTCAAGAAATCTAAAAATATTTGCTGATGTAACAAAACTAGAATAAATATGTTTCAGCTATTCAAACAAACAATAGTCTGCATTTTCACTTTTAAGGAAAATATTCATAAATAAAGATAATAGTGACAAACATTTACTAGTATAAATGACATCATATTTTCCATTTCCATTTCCATTTCCATTGGAGATGTGAACTTTGGGGGTTGATATGCATTTATTTTCATAGCCCAGAACCAAAACATGGATTTGGATACGGCACAAATTTGCCACATCACTAAAAGCTTGATTGGCAACACATTTTTCCGCATCACCAAAAGTAGATTTGCAGTGTCACAAATTCTTCAACTAGATCTCTTTACTTTTTCATGCAAAACAGAGAGGATCTAGATCCTACTCAATTGAAATTTGTTAATCTAATGAAGTTGTAATTATAGACAGCCAATTTCCAATTTTGAAGATTTGTTGTAATCTTATGAAATGGAGAGGATCAAATTCCCTTTAAGATCACCAACAATATGGATTCCTAATGATCAATAAACCCCCGCAAACACAAATGATAATATATATTTTCGGAGTTTAGAGACGCAACAGAACAAAAGTTTAAATGGAAATCAACTTTTCGACTTTTTAGTTACCAAATATATAATATATAACCACTACAAATACACAAGGCAAAAGAAAACTATGAAATTGTCTAAAATACATAAAATTATATACCTTGAAGACAGTCACAATTCTCAGCCTCCTTACGCACAACATCAAGAACCGAATCAATGAGTTCTGCTCCTTCGGTGTAGTGACCCTTGGCCCAGTTATTTCCAGCACCAGATTGTCCAAAAACAAAGTTATCGGGACGGAAAATCTGACCATAGGGACCAGTCCTCACACTGTCCATAGTACCAGGCTCAAGATCCATGAGCACAGCACGAGGAACGAACCGTCCACACGACGCTTCATTGTAGTACACATTGACGCGCTCCAGCTGCAGATCTGACGTTCCGGTGTATCGGCCAGTCGGATCAATGCCATGTTCTTCGCAGACAACCTCCCAGAACTTCGCTCCGATCTGGTTTCCGCATTGTCCGCCTTGAACATGAAGGATTTCTCTCATTTTCACCTGAAATTATTTCTTAGCACTCAAAATTTAGCAGAAAAAGTCAAAAACTAAGCAAATTTAGACATGTTAGATGTATCCAATAACTACACAGAAACCCTAACTGATCTCCATCTTCTCCTCTCACAGACCTCTGCAACTCGCCAGAAACCTAATTTATCAGACTCTCTCTCTCTAAAAACGAGTGACATTGTCGATTTGGTTCCAACATTAGTCATTCATTCCTCTACCGATTAACACTTCATAACTCTCTCTCTCTCTCTGTAAGTACACATGCATATATCATCGGAGATATTGGAGCAATGTGATAACAGATTCCAAGAAATGATAACTTACCGAAGATTCCAGCGATCTGAACTGAGAATGAAAGATTCCGGCGAGATCCGGCGATCGAGCAACGTAGAGAAGAAGAAAGGGGAGACCGATGTGAAGCACGAGATGAGACACTGTATATAAAGATCGAGAGATAGAGTATGTGTACTATCAGACTGTTAGATCGTACGGTTAGTATTTTTTCCCTCTTTTTTTTTTTTTTTGGCTTAACTGCATTTTATGCCGTTGGATTGAACTATTTGACGGTGCGGATGTTGTCTGGTTTTATGTGAGAACCGATTTTTCGTTTTTCCAAATAAATAAATAAATAAAGGACAAATTACATATACCCCTCAATGTTTAGTAAAATTATAGATATTCCTGAGATTTGAGAAATTATAGATACCTTTATAAAAGTTATATTTGCATAACAAATTAGGGGGTAAATTGTTATGAAAATATAAATCTCAGGGACAATTTATTATGAAAATATAAATCTCAGGGGGTATATGTAATTTTCGAAATTTCAAGGGAGTATCTATAATTTAAATAAACCTCAAGGGAGGTGTAGACATCCTATTTTTGACCGTCCTTAAGACTTGAGCGTTACTGATGGTTTACTTGGTGGAGAAAGGTGTGCAGGGTAAAGGTTCAATTTCTTCGGCAATGAGATGGTCAAATCCCAACTTCACATCCCATTTTGGACCAAAGCTATTTTGAATGGTTTTTAGACTTTAAAACCCTCTCTTTTAAAACTTTTTTTGAAATAAAGTTCCTACGATGTTCCAACGCTCGCATTTCGGTAAATGTTGCGCTTTTCGGTAAACCGAGCAAGGACAAAGTGGAGATGAATGAAAGAGAGATGAAATTTTTGAAAAATCTTTCAAAACACCTTACTTAGGGGTTTGAAGTTGAAGAAAAGAGGAGAAGAAGGGAGAAACCAAGTTGGAAAAGAGGATAGGCAAGAATCGCTAAGAGAGGACGGCGGTCCTCGCTAAATCAAGCTTATCTGTCTATACACTTGGAGTTAAGCTATGAGACCACCACCGTTGGAAAGAAGACTTCCGGGACTTCATTTTTCATTCAAGAATCTCTTAAATCTGAGTCCGGAGGGCGGAGATATGATTGGTTGAAGTTGGGTATCATCCCGGTTGGACCGAAACTGAGCATCCTTCACCAAAACAAGCATAACTTTTTGCACAGTTGGAATTTTGATGCAAGGCTAGTACCATTGGAAAGCTTACTTCCGGGTCTTCAATTTTGACACAAGAATGACCTGAAAAGGAGTTCATATGAAGAAGTTATGCCCGTTTGAAGTTGGACCTGCAGAGTAGATTTTTCCTGCCGACCGGCCAGACCGACCAAATAAATAGCCGATTGGCCAGAAAAGATGGCCGACCGACCAAGTTTGCTGGTCGACGACCTTTCAGAGTATTCTACAGATTGAATGGATGCCAGCTGTGCCAACTGGAATGCACAGACTCTGCTCCCCATGCACGTGTGTGGCTGTTTTACACCATTTGCACCATTTTTTACCTTCTTTTTGCACCCTTTGCTCAAAGCTTCTTGAGGAAGCTTTGACCCCTTGTCTTGGCTTCCTCAAGAAGCTTGCACCTTTGCATTAGTTTCTCTTAGAAGCTTGGTTTCTTTGACCCTTTTGTATAGCTTCTTTGAGAAGCTCCACACCATTTCTATTACCTATAAAAGGAAGCCTCCTTCTCCATTGTTTTGGTTCAGCAAAAAACCAGCCCTAATACATACATATCTGATATATATCACCCTCTCTCTCTATATCTCTTTCTCTCTCTACTTTTGTGTGTGTTTGAGGGCCTAAAGGTGTATTTTCTTCTTAGTTTTGCACTAAGTCACCTACTACTACACCATACTTCGACTTGAGAGGCCTTGGGGGTTGGTTCTTGAAGTTTTGGGTTGGTTTTGATAAGAAGAAGGTGGCTGGAGTGGTTGTTCTTCAAGTGTTCTTCAAGGGTGAGTTAGTTGCTTTATATTCCCCAATCTTGCACTAGCTTTTAGCCTATCTTGTATGCTGATTTAAGCTTAGCTATAAACTGAAAAAAGTCTTATATTTTCATGCTTAAGATCTTTCATTAAGGTCATTTTGTTGTTTGGGGCCGACCTCCCCCTCTTAGGCCTTGTTTGGCCCCAGTTTGTGCTACTATTGGTGTGCTCCGGGACCACCTTGTTTGGGCCTCCTCACCTTGAAATCTTGAGGATTTCAGTGGTGAGGATGGTAACAAGGTCCTAAGAAGGAGGGCCATCCCTTCTTATTGCCTTGTTTACTTGCATTTTGGCCTTCCAAAGGACCCCATTTTGCATGCTTAAAAGTTTTGTTTCAGGCCATTATTTGTGAGTTTTTAGGTCTGCCTTAACTTTGTTCAGAGCCCCTTTGGCCATATTTTGTGTCTATCATGCATGTGTGGAGCAATCCTCCTCAAGGCCTTTCAAAGGAGCTTTCATTTGCATGCTTCATTGATCCATTCCAGGGCCTTTTTGGTGGGTTTTAGGGCTGTCATAATCCATTTCCAGAGTTGGTTGTGCCATGCTAAGTGTCTATCTTGTATGTGTTGAGTAACCTCTTGTATGGCCCTCCAAAAGAGCTCATTATTTTTGTATGCATTGGCTGCATTTCAGTAGTTATTTGGGCATATTTTGATGTGTTTTGTTCACTGTTTTTGGCTGGTTTGATGAGATCTCATGCGCGTCATATACATGTAATGTAAACCATGCTTACTAGCCTATGTTGCATGTTGTTTTAGCCCTTCATGTTAGCACCTTTTGGCCATGCTTAGAGCTGATTTGGTGCATGTTTAGGACTGCCTTGGCTTTGTTTTCGTGCCTCATGGTCAAATGATGCTTGCTTTGCATACCTATAGTGTAACACACTTTACTAGTTTCAATGCTTAAGCCATCCAACATGCTTCGTGTGAGTTGTTGCATCATTTCGGAGTCATTTTGTATGCTATTTAAATTTGGAATATATGCCATTGTGTTCATTGTTTCATCTTTGCCATGCTCTTGGAAAGTTGAGTTTTGTACCTTAGGCTTGAGCCCTTGCATTGTGCATGCCTGTGTGTGTTTTCATGCCTTTGTCGTATCATTATGGCCACTGATTTTGGCATGCTTGCGAGCTATCCATGTTAGTTTAAGTCCATCATCGCATGTTGTTGCATGCCATATTTGTTTACATGTTTAGGTTGTGTGCCTACTGCATATTAAATGCATTGCATAATCATGTTGCATTAGCCTCGTTGGCATGCTTAGGTTACATTGCATTGTGCATGCATCCCTTGCCTCTTGATTAAGCATGATAGAGGTTGGGGCCTTTGATGTGTTTTGTGTGTGCATTTCATTTGATATTAAAGTTGCACACTTGGCTTTTGGGCCATTATGCATTGAAATGCGCGATTGGTGGTTCGAGAATCGAGTACCATACTCCTTTGAGTCATAAACATGATAAGGGATATGGTGGTGCACATATTTGCTTGAAAATTCCATGCCATACACTGCTTGCCCTCTGCTGCTGTTAACTGCAGCTTTCAGCAGGAAGATTTGGTCGGCCGGCAGTGTTGAGTGCCGACCGGCAGAACATATCTGGCCGAGAGCATCAGATTTGGTCGATGATCCCATTCCCATGGCCGGTGGTACTTTGCTCTGGCTGATGACAATTCAGGGGACTCAGGGAGTGATTCAAAGCAGTTCTGGAAATTTTTGTGATCCTCAAAGGGGCATGGCGATTAACAGAAACCTTGATGCTATGGCAGCGAGTTTCCGGACGAGACGGATCAAGCATGCACCATCTACGCATCCCGAGGCAGGGCTGCGGCTACCTTCTTTCTGCATTTATTTTGCTAATTAATTAAGGGTCTGTAATAATTAATTAGCTAGGATAGTTGATTTGTTATTTGGCCTGTATATTCTTTTGGTCCCTCCGAGCGAGGGCGCAATTGTGTAATAAGTGTGGGTGCGTGTGTGCATGTCTTCCAACCCCTACTTCTTTCTTTCCTTTTATTTATCCGCTTACAATGGTTAGATTTAGGGCATATTTACTTTAGCATACTTTATACTATGCATGCGTGCATCATTCATCAGTATTGCATGCACCGGGCTCGGCATATCATGCTAACTACATAAGTATTTCAATTCCAAATTAAATACGTGTTATCTGTTGCATTTCACATGCCATGTTTAGGATAGCCAAGCCTGTCTAGATTGCATCTTTGCATGTGTTGCATTAGCCATTTTTAAACATGAACTAGGATCATGCATATGATTACTAACTAGTTTCTGTTTTGGCTTGGAGTACTAGGTAAGTTCTTTTGCTTTAGCATCCTTGCATGCGTGTGAGTGTTGCCATGACAGCATGATTGCCATGAGGCTAGTTGCTTATGTGATATAAACTGCTTGAATGCCTGTGGATGGAGATTGAATTACCTAAATTGGAATGAATGCATTGAAACTGTAAGTTTTAAGCCCACTTGAGGGTGGCAAAACTGGCATTTTAACCTACTTGCGAGTAGTAAACCATTTTCAAAACAAACATGAAATGTTTTGTTTCAATTTGGGTGATTTGGTCCATACTTGTTTGCTGTGCGCACAACATAGTAATTCTAGGCTAATAACCGGAATAAGAATGCGTAATGTTTTCAAAACAAGATGTCACGGTTAGTAGAGGCCGATCTTCGGATCGGGTGAGAGGGGGTGCTCATAGTTGACCTTTCCCAATCGTACCCAAGTTCCCGAGCCGAGGCAACTTTGGTGATAGCGGACCGCGTGGCCTTTGGTACCGAGTAAGGGTTTTCTAAATTCTTCCATTAAAAAATATTTAGGTGGCGACTCTGTGTCTGACAAAGCAGTCCATGTTTGGCACTTCTTTTCAAAAAAAATCTTTTCAAAAGCGATTTGCGGATTTGGACTCTTTGGTTGATTAAGAACGTGACATATTTGAGTCCGGCGTAGTAGACCCTGGCGCGAGCAGGCAGGATTTCCTTTTAGGGGACGTTAGGGGCGTCTCACAGAGGTATATGTAATTTTTCACAAATAAATTACAAATTTATTTAAAATATAAATTATCTCTTATAATTTTAAAAATTACACCACATTCTTTTAAATTTATAATCACACAACAAATTAATTATTTTATTAATAAATTATTTAATTGAATTAATAGTTTTTTATAATTTCATAAATATATTTAAATTAATAATTTCGATAAGTTTATTGTTATATAAAGGAGTAGTTAAATTTTTTATTTTTTTGTTAATTCTATTAAATAAAAATTTTGATAATAAGATATTAATAATTTTTAAAATTGGACAGGCAATCCATATTATAAACAAATCTTACAAATACACTCCCAATTTTGCTTAAAATACGAATCATTTTTTGAAATTTTGAAAATTACATCACGTCTCTTCAAATTTTTAATTTCACAACCAATGACTCATTTTATTAATAAATTATTAAGTCAATTAACAAATTTTAATAATCTCATAAATATATTTTATTTAACAAGTTTGGTAATTTTATTGTTGTATAGAAGAATAGTTATAAATTTGGTTTTTTAATGAATAAAATTGTAACAGTCAGATATTTATAATCTACAAAACTATAAAGAACAATTTATATTTTAAGCAAATCTAAAAAAATGTGTTTGTAATTTACCTAAGTCTAGGATTTCGTAATTTTTTGTGGGGCTATTGTTATTATATATTCATGAAAAAATAAAAAATAAAAAATATGAATATTTATGAAATTTGACATTTGTTTATAATTATTATTTTTCAAAACTTCCATTGAAGTGAAAATTTTATTTTATTTTCACACCACATTTTACGTTATATAATAATTATTGTATTTGTTTCAATTTTAAAATTAATTAAATTATTCTTAAGAGCATCTTCAATGGTAAATCATTTATTTTACTAATTTGAGTAAAAATTCCATCTAATATCCAGCACTACAATGAGCAATTTTGGTATCATCAATAAATAGGTCAACTAACAAGGGCAACCCACTAGCTCATATTTTATAGACACCACACGAATGGTAACTTTAATTAACCCTATGCAAAATCAACGGTAACTTATAGGGCAAACACCCTACAGAAGTAACAACTAATCTAGATAGTATTTTTTTTTATCTTCATGCCTCCTCCAAACCTTTGCTATAATTCCCTCAATTGTTAGCAAAAAATTAGTCTATTGGCACACAATTCACACAATTTTGCAAGCCTATATATACAAAGGATGTGCGGAAGGATATCCTTTGGTAGAATCAAGGGCATGCATTCTTGTGGGAATTTATTTACTAACCAGATGACTGGGAGGACAACCGATCGAACATCCGATTCTGCCAAACCAACGGCACCAAACAATGAAATGGTAAAGGCTTCAGAAATCTTCTATTTGGTGAAACATTTTTAATATTTTTGATTTAATATCGGTTTGGTGAAACCGTTGGAACTAAAAAAAGACCATTTTTTTTTTATCAAATTCAAATTTAATTAATCATTTGATACCGTGTTGAAAATGGCCTAATATCAAATTCTACAATGAGATTTTGCACACACAAAAATTATTATATTTAAGACAAATACACATCAGTTCATGACAAGACGTCATCCAAGTAACTTCAACCACCGCTAGTCACCATTCTTGTCTCTCTTTCACCTTGCCTCCACCTATAAATATGGTACTCTTTTTTTTTTCTTTTTTCTCAATTTATACGAATAAAACAAATTTTTGGAGTCTATGGATAGTCACTAAAAATAATAATAATAAAAAAATTATTTCTAATTTTTTTAAGAAGTCATGCTAATAATAGGTCCCGTGAAAGAGAATAAAAATATCAAAAAAACAAAATCTCAAAGTGATTTTACACATCATTTTCTTGTACATTTTCAAATTTTAATGCATACTTTGCACGTCAAATACAAATGTTAGATCTTAGCACGATTATTATATTTTCCCAATAGTGAGAGAATTGAAGGTCAATTTCTAGTATCATTTCACTTTTTGTTGATTACTAATTAATTTTTCTTGATGAAAAATACATTAAAACAAATAAAATTTAATCCATGCATAATTAAGGATCTCTCGTGTCTACCTTTCTTTCATTCTTAAGTTTGAGGGTCTCTTGGTCATTTTACATCATAAATTTTTATTTCAAAAAAAGATATTCTAGGCAATTGTAACAAAGTATATGATTGTAAAATTTGTTTGTTACATCCACCCAAGAAATTCGTTTGTTAATCCTAAAAAAATATAAGATAAATTACCTTCTTCCCATTCAAGTTTGAAAATAGTAATAATAAAATCTTATACATTTTTTATACTAAAGTTAAAATTACCAGAACTAATACAGCTAATATTTAGACATAAAAGTAAACAAATTAAAATGCATATTTAAGTATAAAATATATGAAAAAATTATTTTTTTCATTTTACAACTGACAACTTACTAATAAATATTGACCAAGTGTTATGTACATTAAATTTTTAATAAAATACAACATAATTATGTCCACCTTATAAAATTTAATAAATTTTCTACAAACTTTAAAGGAAAAAAAAAAAAAAAAAGACAGCAAGGTAAGCTGAAAGGAAAGTTCACACGAGACAACAATATTGCCACGTGACCTGCCACCTACTCTTCTAAAACAAGTCTCTCTCTTAATCCAAGAGTCTCTTAATTTTATTTAATTTTATTTTTTTCAAGAGGTGATGTTTTATATAACAAATAATTACTGTCACAAGTGACTCTTTATAGTTATGTAACAAAATAAATTTTCGTTCGCCAAATTCAAACTCGCCAAACTCATTTGAGAATTTGAAGTGTTCATGATTTCTCTCATCTCAACATTTTCGGCCCAAAGTTTTGTCAGTCAGGAACGACTCCTACGAAAGAAAGTTCTGCATTCCAGATATCACAAGAAGACTCGAGGTTTAGTGCACTAAGCACGGCTCTAGTCACTTCATAACACCACTAAGCTCGTTCCAAACAAGATGCTCGCATAACTGAGATTCATGTCATCAAAAAACCTAGACACACAATCGTGCAAAAGTATGCCCACAACTAAATACTGAAATTAAAAGTCTTTTTATCTCAACAGTTCTACAATCCTTTGGACAGAAATACTTGTATGCATCAAAAACCTCAAGTTCATAAGGGTAAAAATGCATTTTGAAGGGACTAATTTTATGAAAAATTTTAACACTAAATGAGACCAACAAGAGGAGATTAGTGCAGTCAAATTGATGTGAGATCCACAAGATTATGGGTTGATCCACAAGAATATGATATGATTTTACTGTTTTACAAATGAGATGCAGTCTCTCTACACAAACACATACCAAACACAGGCATGAAGCTATTTTCTTTTTCCTTTTCCTCCTTGTGTTGGGGATAGCTGTTGTCTAAAAACATAAATATTGTAAACAGCCTTGAGTTTTCAAGAACCCACCAAAGATTATGCTTCTTCATTCATAGTTCTCTATAGTATGTAAAGAGGCTTTGCATCCACATAAGGTTGCAGTAGCCAGCGACTTGCGATGGTAGCTTGACTTTGACCGGCGTGTGTGGGTCACCATGAAGTCTGTTTTGGCCGTTATTTCTAGGTTTGGACTCCTCTTGTCGAGACGGACCTCTTGGTATATTCAAAAGTTGATTTCGACAACTTTGAATTTTTCAATTTACAGAAAACAGAGTTACGGATGTTCTATTTTGGCACAACGATACTCTGATACCAATTTGTTGTGCCTGGGAAGTAGAAAACAATCACATAAGCAAGAACACACAAAGATTTATGTGGTTCAGTAAATCGCCTATGTCCACGGGCAATGAATTTCACTATACGGAGAGAAATGCACAGATTACAATAATGGAGGAGAAGGAAACAATACTCTCACTCTACTCACACTCACACTCACTCTCACTCTCACTCTCACTCAGTTGCTTACACTTTGTCACTCTCACTCTTTGGTTTCACCCCACAAAACTCCTCTCATTCACTACCCATTTATAGATCAATGGGAGAGCCAAGCTGCCGACTTCATTGAAGGCAACCACCAACCAATAAGATTAGCCACCCTACCATAAGTAGCTCAGTTGGAAATGTCTAGCTTCTTCATTTTTTTCTTCAATCAACAACCATTGTTGACAAAGCAAACAAAACAAATCTGAGCCAATCTTTAACAGTTTAGCATTCAAACTGAAGGTAAAAAAATCTGAGCCATTGTTTAGCATTCAAACTGAAGGTGGGGATGACGGGATGATGAAAAAAAAAAAAAAAGGGAAAAAAATGAATGGAAAAACAAAAAGAAAGTGAGGAGAGAAGAGTGTCTTACTTGGTAATGGTGGAGAAGAGAGCTTTCGATTGAGTTTTGTTCTTCCTTCTTCAGAGCTTTTTTCCTTTTTCAAAGCTTTCTCAGAGCTTTGTTAATAGATACATATGATGTAAAGAGTGCCTTACTTGGTAAAGTGCAGTAGGTTGGTGAGAGTTGATAGGTAAATAAATCCGGACCATTGAATTTTAACCATTGATAAATCTAGACCATTGAAACTCTTTTCAATCTCAGCCATTGTTTTTAAACTAGACAAATCTAAACCATTAAAGATAGTTTGTGAGAGAAATATTTTTAAAAATAAATCTGAGCCATTGCTTTTTTAAATTAGATAAATCTGAACCATTAATTTGAAAGACATTTTCAAATGAACCCTTCCATTGTTATATTTATATGGCTCAACCACAGTATCTGAAACCTTTGGTGATGGGAACACACAAAAAGTGAGCATCATACGGTCAGGGTATTCTTCCCTGATCTTTGAAATCAGTAAAGTCCCCATCCCAGAACCGGTTCCTCCCCCCAGTGAGTGACAGACTTGAAAACCCATTTAAAGGCATAATGGAATAAAACAAGTTCAAGAAATCCAAAAATATTTGCTGATGTAACAAAACTAGAATAAATATGTTTCAGCTATTCAAACAAACAATAGTCTGCATTTCACTTTTAAGGAAAATATTCATAAATAAAGATAATAGTGGCAAACATTTACTAGTATAAATGACATCATATTTTCCATTTCCATTGGAGATGTGAACTTTGGGGGTTGATATGCATTTATTTTCATAGCCCAGAACCAAAACATGGATTTGGATACGGCACAAATTTGCCACATCACTAAAAGCTTGATTGGCAATGGCAACACATTTTTCCGCATCACTAAAAGTAGATTTGCAGTGTCACAAATTCTTCAACTAGATCTCTTTACTTTTTCATGCAAAATACAGAGGATCTAGATCCTACTCAAACAGATGGACGCAGATCTTCTCCATTTCATAGATGGAATAGAGCGAAAGATCCGCAGTATCAAATCTTTAATTTCAATTGAAATTTGTTAATCAAATGAAGTTGTAATCATAGACAACTGAAGTGGGTAAAAATTAATCAAGTCTTGGTGCTAGGCCCAATGCCATACTCACTCCAAGGTGGAGCTAGGTTGGACCTCAGCCCTGTGGCCAACACTTGCTCCGAAGCAAGACAATCATAGGAGTTCGGCCCAATGTACGAGCATCACTCCAAGGTGGGCTGAGCAACATGGTAGACCTTCTGGATGGACAGAACCACTCCGAAGTGGGTTGAGCAGCATGTTGGACCTTCTAGTTGGACAACTGTTCTAGAGCAGACTAACTTAGAGAAGGCCAATTCACTGAAAATCTTTCTTGGGCTCACAAGAGACAAACAACTCGCTTTCTCCTCTTGTATGAGCAGGCGTGGAGACATGGAGGTGCAGAGGGACAAGGTGCATATATGACAAACCTACATCTGAATGGCAGGCGGAGTGGTTGTCCTCCTCCAATGACAGATGTCCGCTAATGAGACAAACAAAACAGACCTGCACCCGAGTGTCAGGCGGAGTGGTCGTCCTCCTCCAATAGGAGACGACCACGAATAAGACACATTGGATAGATGGCGGAGAGAGAAGGACTTCAACGACAAACAACCTTCTCCTATAAAAGGTGAACATTATTCACTCTCAAGGGATCTGAAAATCCACACACTTAACACATATACACTATCTGCATTCTCTCTTCCTCTCCCTGAGTTGCTGACTTTACCATCGGAGGGGTTTCTGACCAAACCCCGGTCGGGCAGCCTCACCGTTTGTTGTTCCGTGCAGATCTTCAATTCCTAGCGCACGTTGTTCTTCTACGAAGTTCAACCCTTCTTCATAGTGCGGAAATCACCCCCGCACAACAGCCAATTTCCAATTTTGAAGATTTGTTGTAATCTTATGAAATGAAGATGATCAAATACCCTGTAAGATCACCAACAATATGGATTCCTAATGATCAATAAACCCCGCAAACACAAATGATGATATATATTTTCGGAGTTTAGAGACACAACAGAACAAAAGTTTAAATGGAAATCAACTTTTTGACTTTTTAGTTACCAAATATATAATTGTCACGACCCAAACCCGGCCCTATGGGTTTAGCACCGTAACTGGCCAGTAATCCGAGATTACCGAAGGCCTCTGAAACGATAAGAATAAGCGAGGCTGGCGGAAGCCAAAACAGTAAATAACTAGTGTCCATTGAGCTGTGACAATCTGTATGCCAAAAACATTTCTATGCATTCATACGATTCGAAGCAGTCTATACAATCATTTCTGATCGGTCGATGCGGGGATCGAATCCTCGATAACGATCGATAAGCGATGAGATCTATACAAAAGTACAAAACAGTAAGGAGACCGATGGGGGACACAAAAACACCCCAAGCCACAGCATGGCAACTCGGAACCTCGCAGTGAGGCACATAGGCTGGCTTGACAAAACTGGGGACCAATCCCACGCTCCTAGCTCCGGTTTGGCTGCTGAGAACCTACATATATATATATAAACAGTGAGCTAAAGCCCAGTGAATAACATACAGCATAAAGAGGTTATGAATGAATGTCCTTACAGTAATGAAATCAGTTCATTAAACAGTATTTCAGTCTTTCAGTATTTCAGTCAATCAGTCATATGTGGTACATCCATTAGCCTATAAGCAGTAGGTCCAAAAGGACCGGGCCTTATGAACAATGGTAATGATGGCCATCGATCAATATGGTATGGTTCCACAAGGGAACCGTGAGCTCAGATAAGATGATCAATGCTAAGCATGCCACAATACAGTTCAGAATACAGGACATACATTCATTCAGTAAATAATATCGATTCAATAAGCGATTGATTCGATTATTCAAAAGATAACCATTTTGAACATATCTTTACACAATTGTTACTCACAGAGGTTGGGCTAATAGCAGCTAGAGCGCGTCCCCGAGAGCCAACCCTAAACAGTTAACAAATAGAACAAACATTAAGTTTCACAGTTGGGAAGGATGATAATTAAATCCCTAAATTTCCTTGGTGTGGTTCTATGTTTAAATCCTCATTAAGATGCTTTAAACTAGGCCTAGGAATGCCTAGGATGGGATGAGGATGCGAAAATACACTTAGAAAGCAATTCCAGAATTTTCAGTGAAACAAGGCCTCCGCTTCGGCCTTGAGTTTCCCTTCGGCGTACAAACAAAACAAAGGTCCCTTTCGGCGTCAACTTCCCTTTCGGCGTGACACACAATCCTCGCTCGGCGCACATTCCTCCGCTCGGCGGTGATGGCGATACAAGATCTTTGGATGCTCGATTTCTCCGCTCGAGCGTGAAACACTCCGCTCTAGCGGACTGTAAAACAAGTCGAAGAAAATGCTGGGAGCATGAATTCCCCGCTCGAGCGGCACTTTCCCCGCTCGAGCGGACATCAAAAATCTGGAAAATCCAGATTCAACCTCCAAGTTCCAAACCAAGTTTTGATGCTCCCAACTCGATCCTCTTGGGCCCATTTTCTGGAAAACTCTTTCAAACACATAGAATAACACGTTTTAAAGCTCAATTTAAGAAATCAAAGCCCAAGGGTGTTTCAATTAAACTCATTTTCAAACCCAATTTACATGAACATGCATGAACAACATTCAAACATGACATGCATGTAATCAAATCAATTTAAAGCTCAAATGTGATGCTCTAATGAGCTCAATACTTTGAAAACATGATGGTTTCATGAACCTTAACTAGAACTTGTACATGCATGCAACAATTAGCTATGAATTCCACTTCAAACTCAACAAAGAACACATGCATGCAAAGGTTAAGCTTCAATTCAACATTCTTGAACTTAAAACATGGCTTAGCTCTACAATGATGCATGAAACATGCAAGATTTAGCTCAAGACAAGAAGAAGAAGATGATTTCCTTACCTAGAGTGTCAATTTCAAGGTGTGGAAGTTAGATTATGCCAATTATACTTCAATTCTCTCAAATTCCAAGCATGCAAGATGAAATCCTCCAATCTCCTACTCTCTCTCTCTAATTCGTGGGAACTAAAAGAGTGAGCTGATGAATATGTTTTCTCTAAGTGTATAAGGTGTATAAGGCTCAATATAATCGAATAAACAAGGCTCCACTCACCATGGCAATTTGGCAAATAAACTAACACTTGCATTTAACTCAATTTTAATCTAGTTTGATCAATTTAATCATACCTAATCACATTTTAGATAAACATACCATTAAATCACAAATATTCTCCTGATTACAAATCACTAAACGGTTTCTAATTAAGTACGATAAGGCCTTCAATTAACAGTTTAAACATATAAATCAAGCAGATAATCACTCAATCAAGCAGATGCAATATGCAATTCAATAGATAACTTATTCAATTTAGGTTTCGATTTCAATCGATTCATTGATTTGATTAATCAATTATCGGTCATTATCGATTCGGTTTATCAATAATCGATGCAATTCGTGGTTAATCGGTAATCGATCACGAGGGTTATTCTGATCTCCTCCTTATAAGGAGTTTAGTCCTCTAAACTCGAGTTACCTTCGATCCGAAGAAAAGCAGGATCGGTGGAAACAAATCAGGATATCTTTTAGCCATGTCATCTTCTCTTTCCCAAGTGGCATACACACCACCATGGTTCTGCCAATCCACTTTCACTAGCGGGATCTCCTTGGTCCTCAGTTTCTTGATCCGTCTGTTTACAATCTGTATAGGCCGTTCCTCGTAAGTGTAGTCATCACTCAACACGATACGAGTAGGCTCGATCACATGAAACGGATCTCGAAGATAGTCTCTCAACATCGAAATGTGAAAGACATTATGCATATGCTCCATTTCAGGAGGAAGTGCAACTTGATACGCCACCGGATTGATTTTCTCAATAATCTGATACGGTCCGACATATCTTGGTGCTAACTTGCCTTTGACTCCAAAACGAGTCTGGCCTTTCATTGGTGTCACTTTCACAAACACGTGATCACCCACTTCATATTCTCGGTCTCGTCTTCTAATATCTGTATAACTCTTACATCTACTCATGCGGTTTTGACCTCTGTTGTATCGGTTTACCTTTTGATCGTTTCATAAACAATTTGCCCAACAACGGCCCATCTCCAACTTCGCCAGATTGGAGATCTACACTTTCTGCCATACAATGCCTCGAAAGGCGCCATTCCAATGCTCGAATGGTAACTGTTGTTGTAGGCGAATTCAGCCAATGGCAAATGACTTTCCCAATTTCCCTAAAAATCAAGGACACACATTCTCAGTAGATCCTCTAGAGTCTGGATGGTCCTTTCTGACTGGCCATCTGTCTGAGGATGATAGGCGCTACTCAGCCTCAATTCAGTACCCAATGTAGTCTGTAGGCTTTGCCAGAACCTCGATGTAAACTTCGAATCCTTGTCAGAAACAATAGATACAGGCACTCCATGCAATCTCACAATTTCGTCAATATAGATAACAGCCAATTTGTCTGCATTATAAATTGTCTTGACAGGTAGGAAGTGTGCAGATTTAGTCAATCTATCAACAATAACCCAAATAGAGTCCATACCTTTCCTGGAGCGAGGTAATCCAACAATGAAATCCATCGTGATATGCTCCCATTTCCACTCTGGTATGGGTAAGGGTTGCAGTAATCCTGCGGGTCGCTGATGTTCCGCTTTGACTTGTTGGCAATGGAGACACTTGGATACAAAATCAGCGATCTCTTTCTTCATTCCTGGCCACCAGAAATTCTGTTTTAGATCTTGGTACATTTTCGTATTCCCTGGGTGAATCGAAAACTTCGAACTGTGGCCTTCCTGCAGAACTCTTCTTTTCAAGTCAGTGTCATTTGGTACACACAGTCTTTCTTGGAATTTCAGTACATTGTTCTCAAATTTGAACCCCGGTCTCGGTTTTGAATCTCTTTCTTCAAAAATTTTCTTCAAGAAATCATCCAGTTGTTGTTTTTCTTTAATCTCTTCAATCAATCTTTGGTTGAGCGAAATAGCAGCTAAGGTTCCACCTTGTTCTTTCAAAACAATTTCAATTTCAGACTTTTCCAGATCAAGAAGCAACTCTTTCTGTCCAGTCAGTAAACAAGCTAAGTTTCCAATCGATTTTCGGCTCAAAGCATCGGCAACGGTGTTGGCTTTTCTCGGATGGTACAATATCTGTAGGTCATAATCTTTGATCAGTTCTAGCCATCTCCGCTGTCTCATATTCAGTTCTTTCTGAGTGAAAAAGTACTTCAGGCTCTTGTGTTCAGTATACACTTCACATGTTCCTCCATACAAATAGTGACGCCAAATTTTCAGTGCAAAAACCACTGCGGCAAGTTCTAAGTCATGGGTCGGGTAGTTCTTTTCATGTGGTCTCAACTGTCGAGAAGCATAAGCAATAACTCTCCCATTCTGCATCAAAACACATCCCAAACCCTTATGAGAAGCATCACTAAATCTGATTATAACCATCCGTACACGAAGGTAGAGTCGAGAATCGGTCGATCACAAGTCTAGTTTTCAATTCTTGAAATCTTGATTCCCTCACAGTCGATCCGATCAAATGATACCTTTCTACGTCAACTGAGTCAGTGGTAAGGCAATTTTGGAGAAGTCTTTGACGAACCTTCTGTAATATCCAGCCAGTCCCAAAAAGCTTCGGACTTCGGTTACATTCGTTGGTCTAGGCCAGTTCACTACAGCTTCAATTTTCTGCGGATCAACAGAGATTCCATCTTTGCTAATAACATGCCCCAAAAACATCACATGGTCAAGCCCAAACTCACATTTAGACAATTTAGCATACAATTTCTGTTCTCTTAAGGTTTGCAGGGCTAATCTCAGATGATGTTCATGTTCTTCAACAGTCTTAGAATAAATCAGTATGTCATCAATGAATACCATAATAAAATCGTCAAGGTATAGTTTAAAAATTCTGTTCATGAGGTCCATAAATGCAACAGGGGCATTCGTGACTCCGAACGGCATAACTAAAAATTCAAAGTGGCCATACCTCGTTCTGAAAGCAGTTTTATCAATGTCTTCCGGTTTGACTTTCAGTTGGTGATACCCCGATCTAAGATCAATCTTGGAAAACACTTGTGCACCTTGGCGGTCAAATAAATCATCAATCTGTAATGGATATTTATTCTTCTGATTACCTTGTTCAATTCCGATAATCAATGCCTGATCTCGATGAGCCATCTTTCTTCTTCACAAACAAAACAGGTGCACCCCACGGTGAAGTACTGGGCCTGATAAACTTCTTGTCTAACAGTTCCTGTAATTGCACTTTTAATTCTTTCAGTTCAGTTGGAGCCATTCTATAAGGAGCTTTAGATATTGGTTGTGTACCCGGAACTAAATCAATGGTGAATTCAATCTCCCTGCCAATCAAATCCCCTGGTAGATCATCTGGAAATACATCTGGGAATTCTCTAACTATAGGAATGCAATTCACATCAGTTTTAACATTATCATTAGCAGGTACAGTCAATACAGAACACAGATATCCTTTACACCCCTTTCTAATCAGTTTGACGGCTTTTACTGAAGAAATCGAGATATGGAGGAGGTACTACTCCTCCACTAAACACAAATTCGAGCAAACCCGGTGGGCCGGAAAACAACTTGCTTGGTCACACAATCGATAGTAGCATGATATTTTTGTAACCATCCCCAATATTACATCGAAATGATCTATGTTCAACGGTAGTAAATCAATAACCAGATGCATATCCCCAACAATGATTTCACAAGCAGGATACATATATGCACATGTCATGGATCCCCCAACATGTGATGATACTAATGAGATAGTTCATAGGTTCTAAGGGTCTATTCAATTTACGAAAAAGCATGCGATACATATGAGTGTAGACCCGAATCAATCAATACATATGCATTTTGAGCACAGATAGAGGATACGACACATGTCTCGTTGTTTTGCACATCTCCGGTACTAGGCGAACACTCGCCTACCTCATAGGCTCTTTCATTAGCTTTGGGGTTAGGCTTTGGTGTTGCGGTGATCTTTCTTCTGCTGAGTCTTGACTTTACTCTTGGATTAGGCGGAGGGCAGTCTTTAATCCTGTGGCCCACCTTGCCACACCTGAAACAAGCTCCAGAAACCTGGTAGCAAACCCCTTTGTGCTTATTGCCACATACGGAGCAGGGTGGAGTAAACCCACTCCCTTGGCTGGGGCTAGTCGTCGACCCCGTATTCTGTTTCTTGGTTGCTGGGTTATGCTTGCCTTTCTTAAATTTGAAACCCTGTCTTTTACCTTGCCACTCAGTTGTTGGTGTTTCAGATTGTTTCACTGCTGCAATATTCGTCTCGGCCATCAATGCTCGGTCGAGAACACCCACAAAAGTTGGCATTTTCAAAACATTTATTCGGTCCTGTATAGCAACACTAAGGCCGCCTTCAAACCTCCTGGCCTTCTTATAATCGGTATCCACCATATGTGGTGCATACCTAGCAAGTTCGGTGAATTGCTTCTCATACTCATAATGACACTTTGCCTTGTCTCAGCTGTTCAAACTCAGTCACTTTTCGGTCCCTGATGCACTGGGGAAAATACTTTTCAAAGAAGGACTCCTTGAACTGAGCCCAAGTCACAATAGTATTTGCATCGCGGGTCAACATCCACCACCTTCTTGCTTCTTCCTGAAGGGTGAAGGTAGCTAACAATACTTTGTTGGCTTGAACCGAAACATTTCAAACAACTTTTGGTCTCAAGAACCCAAGCTTGACCTTTGGTTTAAGCCTTCTCCACTGAAAGGATGGCGGTTTCATCTTCTTGAATTCGAGTCAATGCAATAATGTCCACCTCATTAACATTCACATTCTACATTACATTCGGTTGCCTTTGGAGGAGGAGGAGGTGGGGGCTGTTGGTTCGGTTGTTGATCTAGTCTTTCAATTATCAGTCCCATCATTTGTTTAAGTCTGGCCATTCTGGCCTCAGAGGATGATGCTTCAGTTTCATTTGCATTATCCATTTCACTATAAGCAGTTGTAACAGTTATCATTAAACAGTTTAATATTTTATCATATAATCAATCAGTCGTAAACACACACTTTTCAAGTTCATGAGATGCCCTAATTGTTTTTCTAGGACACCCTATAGCTCATTTGGACACGTGTGTGCGGTATAACTCGTGGTAAGTATCGCTCTGATACCACTCTGTCACGACCCAAACCCGGCCCTATGGGTTTAGCATCAGAATCGCCAAGAATCCAAGATTACGAAGGCCTCTGAGCGATAATATAGAGTCTAATAGAGAACTGGCGGAAGCCAAAGCGATAAATAACTAGTGTCCATTGGTAGTGACAATCATATGCCAAAAACATTTCTATGCATTCATACGATTGAGCAGTCATCTATACAATCATTTACTGATCAAGTCGATGCAGGATCGAATCCTCGATATGATCTGATAAGCGATAAACGATCTATACAAAAGTACAAAACAGTAAGGAGACCGATGGGGACACAAAACACCCCAAGCATGGCATGGCAACTCGGAACCTCGCGGAGGCACATAGTGGCTTGACAAAAGCTGGGACCAATCCCACGCTCCTAGCTCCGGTCTGGCTGCTGAGAACCTACATATATATAATCAGTGAGCTAAAGCCCAGTGAATAACATACAGCGTAAAGAGGTTATGAATGAATGTCCTTACAGTAATGAAATCAGTTCATTAAACAGTATTTTAGTCTTTCAGTATTTCAGTCAATCAGTCATATGTGGTACATCCATTAGCCTATAAACAGTAGGTCCAAAAGGACCGGGCCTTATGAGACCAACATAATGATGGCCATCGGTCAATATGATATGGTTCCACAAGGGAACCGACAGAGCTCTGTAACAGTAACAGTCAATGCTAAGGATGCCACAGTACAGTTCAGAATACAGGACATACATTCATTCAATAAACAATATCAGTTCAATAAGCAGTTCAGTTCAGTATTCAAAAGATAACCATTTTGAACATATCTTTACACAATTGTTACTCACAGAGGTTGGGCTAATAGCAGCTAGAGCGCGTCCCCGAGAGCTAAGCCTAAATAGTTAACAAATAGAACACACACTAAGTTTCACAGTTGGGAAGGATGATAATTAAATTCCTAAATTTCCTTGGTGTGGTTCTATGTCTAAATCCTCCAATCTCCTACTCTCTCTCTCTAATTCGTGGGAACTAAAAGAGTGAGCTGATGAATATGTTTTCTCTAAGTGTATAAGGTGTATAAGGCTCAATATAATCGAATAAACAAGGCTCCACTCACCATGGCAATTTGGTAAATAAACTAACACTTGCACTTAACTCAATTTTAATCTAGTTTGATCAATTTAATCATACCTAATCACATTTTAGATAAACATACCATTAAATCACAAATATTCTCCTGATTACAAATCACTAAACGGTTTCTAATTCGGCCGCCGATAAGGCCTTCAATTAACAGTTTAAACATATAAATCCAAACAGATAATCACTCAATCAAACAGATGCAATATGCAATTCAATAGATAACTTATTCAATTTCAGTTTCGATTTCAATCAGTTCATTAAATTGCCGATTAATCCAATTATCGGTCATTATCGATTCGGTTTATCAATAATCGATCGCAATTAGTGGTTAATCGAATCGATCACGAGGTTATTCTAATAATATATAACCACTACAAATACACAAGGCAAAAACTATGAAATTGTCTAAAATACATAAAATTATATACCTTGAAAGATCACAATTCTCGGCCTCCTTCGCACAACATCAAGAACCGAATCAATGAGTTCGCTCGCCTTATGTGACCCTTGCGATTATTTCGGACCAGATTGTCCAAAAACAAAGTTATCGGACGAAAATCGACCATAGAACCGATCCTCACCGTCCATAGTACCGCTCAAGATCCATGAGCGCACCGAAACGAACGAACCCACATGACGCTTTATTGTAGTACACATTGACGCCCTCTGAATCGGCGTTAGGTGTATCGGCCAGTCGGATCAATGCCATGTTCTTCGCAGACAACCTCCCAGAACTTCGCTCCGATCTGGTTTCCGCATTGTCCGCCTTGAACATGAAGGATTTCTCTCATTTTGACCTGAAATTATTTCTTAGCACTCAAAATTTAGTAGAAAAAGCCAGAAACTAAGCAAATTTAGACATGTTAGTATATGTATGTATTCGAGAACTACACTACACAGAAACTCTAATTGATCTCCATCTTCTCCCCTCACACACCTCTGCAACTCGCCAGAAACCTAATTTATCAGACTCTCTCTCTCTAAAAACCAGTAACATTGTCCATTTGGTTCCAACATTAGTCATTCATCCTCTACCGATTAACACTTCATAACTCTCTTTCTCTCTCTCTCTCTCTCTCTGATTACATTTGCATATATCATCGGAGATTTTGGAGCAATGAGATAACAGATTCCAAGAAATGATCACTTACTGAAGATTCCGACAATCTGAACTGAGAATGGGAGATTCCGGCGAGGTCCGGCGATCGGGCAACGGAAGGAAGAAGAGAGGGGAGACCGATGTGAAAGCGAGATGAGACACTGTATATAGGCCCTGTTTGGTAGAGCTGTGGGAAAGTGCTTATAGCTTATAGCTTATAACTATGAACATAAGCTGATTTCTGACTCATAAATTAAGCTTCTCCTGCCCCACTCAAAGAATAAGTTAATTTCTGACTTACAAAAAGCTATAAGCTGTATTGTTAAGATAAACCAAACACATCAAAATAGCTTAAATTAAGCTGAAAGCTGAAATAAGCTTAAATTAAGCTGTACCAAATAGGGCCATAAAGGTGGAAACAACAATGCTATAGAGCTTTAAAAGTAGCTCTACTGAGCTGGCATGTCCAAAAAAAATAAAAAATAAAAAAATTTCAAGGTAAAACATCACATCAAGCTGGACCCTACACACCTCTATGTCATTAGTGCATAGTTTAGAGCTCTTATCCTAGAGCTTTTAAGCATTTTTCAAGGTGGAAGTTTGGTTTTTATAAGGTTATTTTGGGCTAATTTTGAGCCTAAATTTGAGTAGGGTCTACACGTTTTTTGAGGTGGGTCTAAAAAGGTAACATAATTCTTGTCACGTGGCGAGTTACACGGTGTAAATGATTCTTCAAAATTATTTATGAGTGAATGAAAACTTGACGTAATTTTTGGATTCGAGAAATTATACCATTAAAAAATAAAATGTGGATTTCTTTGTAAAGTTTATCCCATATTGAAACTTGAAGACAACTTATGTGTGTATATAATTTCTAGGTGACAACACTTTGGTTGGGTTCTAAGGGGGCATCTCAAGTTTGTAAAACGGAGGAGTTATGAACAAATCCGTTCTACAAACTTGGAGTGTCCCTTAGGTCCTTTTTAGATCATTGAAATGAGACCATTAACTTTATAACATATAATAACTAGGATATGTTGCCTTAAAATATTGTTGGAATGAAAATGTAATTGAATATAAAATTATTGAGTTAAAATGTAAATATAAATAGATGATTTGTATGGTTTTAGATTTTCAAATTAATTTTATAATTAGATTTTTGAAAAGAGTTTGTCAAATATAAAATTTTGTTTGGTTGTATATATTAAAAATAATTTTTATAAATTTAAAATTGAAAACTTACTTGGTTTTGGAGTTTCCAAAAATAGTTTTAAAATTTTTAATTTGTATTTTATTATTTTTAGTGAACTTTTTAATATTTTAATCAATATTTTTTACTTTTCAGATCTACTCAATTTAAATATTTTGCGTTATAAAATTTAGAGAGATGCAGAAATTTAAAAAAATTAGACCATCCTTACTACAAACTTAACGATAAACATATAAAAACTGTCCAATTGAATTTAATAATAGGTTTTACTATAAATTTTTGTTTTTAACAATAAGCAAGTTTCAATAATATCATTGTGATTGATATAGTATTTGAACTCAAATTCTCAATGCAAAAATAGTTGCGTTTTTGTTTGTCAAATAAAAATTTAAAGGGCAAAAAATGGTATGGTCCATGATTAGTAGTGGCAGAGGCAATGTGATAGAAATTGCAACAATTCATTGGAAATTGCAACAATTCATCAAGAAAATGTGAAAATAGTGATGACACAATTATTACCTTGGCTAAGAAAACGTGAAAATGGTGATGACACAAATGCAAATAAAAGTATAAGATTTATTATTGTAGTAATTTTTGTTTATGTAACCCACTTACAATTTGCAACAGAAAATAAACATTTTATTTTTCAGACCAATAACAGTACCCAAATAAATTTCTATATTCTACATTTTTTTAGATAGTGAGTTTTGGTTGAAAGAAAGAAGAGAGATCTTATGACTATAGTTTTGCATCAATTTTAATCTAATGGTTGAAATTTACCAATTTTTATGGTTTGGTTGTCAGTTTACTGTATAGAAAATTAAATAAATGAAAAATAAATAAATTGTATGCTACTTGGTGAATAATTCAATTTAAACATAAATTTTCCAAATTTATAGGTAAACGAAATAGTGAAATGTAAACACATAAATGCTACATAAAATTCAAGCACAACAAAAGTATAAGATTTTAAACAAACAACAAAATATATGTCCCTCAACATAGAAACATATAGTAATAAAGATCAGACAGAAATACGCCAGCCAATGCTCTGTAATAGAAAAAAATAAACAACAAATTAAGCACACCAGCCAATGCTCTGTAATACAAAAAAAAGTCAAATAACAAATTAAGCACACCAACCAGTGCTCTGCAATACAAAAAAAAAGCAACACCCTTCCTGATAAAAATATATATGGAGGCAAAAATTCAAATTCAACCAAATAAAAATATAATTAGTTTTCTTTAACCTAATTCAACAGCATATTAGGAAGAAAAAACAAAAAAACAAAAAAGACTATATCACCTAGTGTGTCACATTTACAAAAACAAACTCATAGCATAAGTCAATAATTCAAATGAATATTATCTAGCATACATCTAAACTTAGTTATAAATTTCACATACATAAAAGGCTTTACAAAACTATTGTAAGTAATAAAATTCACATCAGTAGGAAACTTTACAAAATCTGAATCATAGCTAGCATATGTACGCTTTTCACAAAATAAATATGATCTTCAAACTTGTTTTTTCTTAGAAATCCTAGGAGCACCTCATCACTTTTCAAAAAATCTTTGTATCAACTTGTATGTATCTCTAGTGAGGAGCATGCACGACAATCTACTAATTTATGAAAATAAAAAAGGTTAGTATATTAGTAAAAGAAAATCTATATATATATATATATCAAAACACTTTCAAATTGAAATTATCTTGTTATATCCCCATCGAAGCAATCTAGTTGTATTTATCTTTTTGAGCTCCATATATTTTTTAACCCAATCCTACAAAAGTTGACATATATAGTAAAATATTTTAAAAACAACAATTTGTAATCAATAGAAACAAATTTATCAATAAATAAATTGTACTTTTTGACAAAAGTGGTTTGATCCATAAGTAACACTAAAACAAAATTTCAGAATAAACAATATTTGTAGTAGAATCTGGCTCATCATTGAGAAGAAGGACACTTATACGATCAAAAGATGTGTATCTAGATAGGGTCATGTACAGTTGCCCATGGCTAAACACTGGTATGCGCAAATCAACTCCAATAAATTTCACAGATTGCCCTTGACATTTATTAATGGTTAGGACATATGCCAATCGAACTGGAAATTGACGTCTTGTCATTCGGAAAGGCATTTCTGAAGAAGATGGTGTCAAGGATATCCTTGGTATGAATACCAAATTGCCAAATTTTTCTCCAATTAAAATTTGAGCTTCAATTATGCAAGTATTGCATCTAAAAACCATCAATCTTGTGCCATTGCACAGTCCATCTTTTGGTGCAATATTTCTTAACAACATTATAGGACAACCCACTTTCAACTCTACCTTAAAAGTCAGTAGCCCAGGAGGATCTAATGAATTTAAATATTCATTAGGATATCTATTTATTATAGTACGATCAATTTCATCATCTTCAAATGTCTTGTCTGCTGCCAGATAAGTATATGTATTACTGAGAAAAATATTCAATGCGGCAGTATTGATAGCATTGACATCATCATTCCGTGCTGAAAGAATTGTACGTTTAGTTAAAAATGTTGCAGTCGATGTCATTGCCACATCCAGTTGCGGATAAACTGCTGAGATTATATCTTTAGATCTTGGCATTTGTGTATTGTTGATGGAAGTTTAACAATTTCTTGAGGATTGGTCTCAATCTATTTATAATAAAAAAAAATAGTAAGTAAAATCAATTAAAGTACATAAATGTAAATGTATTTCATCAATTTAAAAGAACCATATAATAGAGAAAAAGTTTAAAGAAATATTACCTCCATCAAGAATTTTGCAAAATTAGCATTTCCAATATTTGCATGATTCAAGCGCATGATCAAATTTAAAGATAGAACATATATATATCATTTCATAGAAAAGAGTGACTTAATGTTGCATTCACAATTTGCTCACGGACTCCTTTGATTATAACTGGTAAGATTTGTCGAAAATCTCCACCAAGAACAACAGCAACACCCTCAAATGGCTTTTCACTATCACAAGTGTCCTGAAGTGTGCGATCAACTGCCTCAACACAATGTCTATGCTGCATAAGAATTTCATCCCAGATTATAAATTTTGTTTCTCTAAACAATTCTGCTTATAATGATTGCTTGCTAAATCCACAAATTGAATTTTCCAATACATCCAACGGAATGGAAAAATGTTGAATGAGCAGTACGACCTCTTACCAATAACAATGATGCAATTCCAGATGAAGCCACAGTAATAACAATATGGCCAAGGCTGCGACACTTTAAAGTAATCGAATTGCACAAAAACGTTTTCCTTGTTCCGGCACCTCCATTCAAAAAGAAAATAGTTCCTTTATTTTCAAAGACTGAGGAAGTGATTGCATCATAAGTTGTTCGTTAATCATTATTGAGGCGATCAATAATAATTTCTGTATCTACATGTTGTGCCTCATTCTACAGTTGTTAATGTTCGAATATCAACCTATTACTAACTACTGCACTCCAATTTGTAGAAGGTTGTGGTATTAGCGGGAAGTCAATTAAACTTTTTCCTGATTCGTGGAGCATTTGATTCAAAAGATATAGACCATAGTCTTTAATTTGAGCCTCAGTTGGTTCAGAAATGGAAAACATTGTTCGAATCTTATGTGCAAGATCATCACATATATGCATTGAAAATTGATTCCATAATGCATATGGTTGCAGTGGAGAGCACTGAGTAAGAATAATAGTAAACAATCTCCTCAATTGATAACCAGTTTTTATAACTGTAGCCTCTTTAAGGCATTGTATCTATTCTTCATCATATTCTAAAAGTCCTCTTATCTTACAACACATGCTGATTTAAATGTATCATGCAAAACATTGTTGATTGTGCGTAAGCATTGAAACGATTTGGATCCTTTGACAACAGCTAATAGCAAATGCAAATAAAATCTCTCACCACAATTAGGGCTAGCAAAGTACATTCTACTGATTGCATATCCCTGCCATCTTGGTTTCCATCTCTTTTCTGAATTAAGCCAAGCAAAATGTTGTGAAAATTCTTGGTAAGTGAATGGATGTTCATCTTCCATAGAAGCGCAACACGCAAAAAAACTAGTAAGAGTTGACATTTGTTGCCTAGCTCTAGAAATAATTACTTCTAATGATTCATCAGGATTAAAAAGAACGCGGTACATTCTAGGTAAATGAAGTGCTAAGCGTACAACTGTTGTTATTTCTGCTTGCAATGAGTGACCAAATATTCGCCAAGCAGCTTCTGGAGATCCAATATACCTCGCATTGAGATATTGTCGACACTATCGTTGTACGATCATAACCCTTGTAAATGTACTTGTGTATATACTTGACACATCTCATTCTGGCACAAACTTCCACATTTATGTGACAGTTAAAATGTTTAGAAAGATATGCATTGTATGGTACGATGTCTCTGTTATCAACTTCTTTCCCCTTCACAATATGAACTTGACCATTATTGCGATGATGATAGATAAGATATCCATCTTGATCCATAGTAGTTGTTTCTACGAGTGCTCGAGGGTATCTTTTAGTGCATTTACCATTTTTCATACATGGTGCTTGTGGATTTCGAGCACCACATGGTCCATGTACCATACAACACTTAATAGTTTCAAAAAGCATAGGTTCATCTTTTGGATCTGGAAATTCTGCACAAACCAATTTGTCTACTTGAGCACATGTCCGAATTTTGTCTGGACCCTTAAGAAATAGAAGTGCATGCATATGAGAAAGGCCTCGTTTTTGGAATTCAATTGTAAAAACATGCGTTACTTTATTACCAAACATTCGATTTGTTTCTATCTCCTTCATCAAACACTTTCTCTTTAACTCCAAAACATGGGCAATTATATCAGGACAATCAATAGGTTTTTGATGCAGTAATATTGTCGAAGTAATTTCTAGCCAATTATGATTTGCAGTCATGGTGAAAAAAATGTCTGGATGTTGGTTGTATCGTGTGATAGCCATTGAATCTTAAAAGATTCAAACATGTGTCTAGGACCTCCAGGAAATAAAGATGGCAAAACAAACCTTTGACCAATTTGATTGGGTTACAGGTCATTTGGATCAATATCTGTCAAATCTAGGTAAAGTTCAGCAGGATTTTCTCTTAATTAAGCTTGTAGTAAGTCAACCTATTTTGTTTAGTTGCGGCCCAAGTATCTACCAAGTACTCTTGGAACAATTTTCCAGCTATCAAAATTGTTGAATACTCTGTGGGTCGTTCAAACAAACGATAACTATAAAAATCCATTTGAGTAAGCCGATCAGTTGAAGGCCGATCATATTGAACATCCTACAGTTTCATCTCAGGTTCCTATCCAAGCTTACCATGTGGAAATAATAAAACATAATGTAATGGCAAATATGTTAGGTGACATTCATTTATTTGCATTAGCTTATTATTTCCTTGTAGATGTAAGATAACATCTCTCATTTCACTAACCTTGGTTCCATCACCTGGTATTATAATTGCAATCTCATCTGTAGTTGGTAGGTTATACCATCGTCGATCTATCGATGAACTGTAGTGGAGATAAGTAGGTAAATTTTGTCCTGTCAAGGATAATTGATTTAAAATTGCATAATCTTGGCGAAATTTAGTAACGAATGCATTAACCTGTAATGAACTATCTTGAATAGTTTTTAGAACATCTCTTCTTAATTGAGGATTTCTACGATTGCGAACTTCTAAAGCTGGATCAGAGTCATAAATGTACAATTGCGCATAAGTTGCATCTTGCCCTGATTGTGGTAGTAATGATCCTGTTCGATTGTGGTAGAAAACTCAACCTTAGAAACAAATAAATTAGATTAATTAATGGCTTCTTATATGCCTTTATTTTTTCTTTTTTCTTCATTCAACATATTTGAGCTCTCTCATTCAAGCAAAACGTGAGAGAGTGAGAGAGAGAAGGCAATTGAGATCAAAAGTTGGGATATGAGAGAATTGCCAAGAAGTATTGGATATTTGCAAAGAATTTGGGAATTGAAGCTCCCTCACTTGTGCAATTCAGACTCTAGGTAAGAGAATTAGCCTTTGATCTTGTAATGTAGTTGATTAATGTATGAAAACAAGTGAATTCATGTAGGAATTGAGCTAGAATTGAAGAAAACTAAGTCATTCCATATATGCATGCATATTTTCTCACATTTTGGGTTTAATTTCCAAGAATTCCCTTATGCATGTCTTGAATTTCACTTTAATTTTGGAGAATCATCAAGTTTCATGTTGTTTTGTAACATTTGATCATGTTTTGAGAAGCTTAAGTTCAAAAAAATTTATGCATGTCATGTTCATGGAGCATTCATAAATTTTAAGTCGAATTTTTGCATAATTGGCAAGTTATTTGGCCATGATTTCTTGAAAAGATCCTTAATTCATGATATTTTATGAATTTCTAAGGGTTTTCTTAAGTTTGGGCCCAAAAAAATCGAGTTTGATGCTTTAAGGTTGAGTTTTGAACTTGGAAAACAAATCTGGAAATTCCAGAATTTGCACCTACGCTCGAGCGTAGGAGTTCATGCTCGAGTGACCACTCTATATGTGTGCACTTTCGCTCGAGCGACCATAAGTCTGCTTGAGCGTGAAATGCAAGCTCCCAGAAGTTCATGTGCTTTTGCAGATCGCTCGAGTGACAAAAGTCACGCTCGAGCGAAGGTCTGAGTCTCATGCTCGAGTGAGGATCGAGCGTCCGTCGAGCGTGAAAATCAAGTAACCAGTACTTTTTCAAAGTTTGCAGACCGCTCGAGCGAACTTTTATGTTTTGCATGTCTGCTCGAGTGAGGAAAGCCACGCTCGAGTGTGGACCCTGCTTTCAGCAAGTTTTGAAAAATGTTTTCAAGTACATTTTTGTATCCTCATTCCATCCTAGGCATTCCTAGGCCAAGATTAAGACACCATAATGAGGATAAAGGCTAGAGACACACTAAGAACAATGAAATAAGTTATGTACACTCCGAGCATGTGTTTCAATGTATATATTTGCTATGTTATGTAGGTCGCGTGCCGCAAGACATCTGATTTGCTTATTCTGTTTATTTGCCTTAGAGCCTCTGTTATTTGTGAGTAATAACTTTGTAAAGTTATGTTTAACTATAAGTATTTTCTGAATGAAATAAGATGATCTATTTCTGAAATATTATTTTATGTATGAATGAATGGTTGTCCAATGTTTCTGAAATGTATTCATGGTATTCTTAACTTCAAATGACATCTATTATCTGTTCTGTTACATCCTAATTATGGGTCAACTGTACGTCTCATGAGCCAACTATTAAGGATCTTTATGTATACGTCCCTTTATGGGCCAACTGTACGTCTCATGAGCCAACTGTATCGTCTCCGTGCACGTGAGTCAACTGTTTGCCTTTATGGTCGTCCTTTTATGGGTCAACTGTCTCTGCTAGTGCTAATGAATGTGCCACATATAATTAACAACAAGTTCTAATTAAGAATACAACTCTGAAACTGTATCTGTTATGTACTATGATTTCCGAACATAATTACGAATTCATTTTTGACAACTATTGAATTCTGTTTTCTGTAACTGTTATGGACAACATTCATTAAATCTCTTTACTCTGTTATTATTCACTGGGCTCCAGCTTATTATTTATATTATGTGTGTAGGTGAGCAGACACGTGACCAAGCCCAGAGTTGACGGCCTATGTTTCTGTTTTGTCAGCCAACTACCGTGCCTCCTGAAGAGGTTCCTTTTGAGAGGATTATGTCAAGACTTTAGTTGAGTTTGTTTTGTATATCTGTACTTAGGCTAAGTATCCTTTGACTCTATTTGTGTAATTGAGTGACGTAAGACTAATGTATTTTTGACGTCACATCTGTATATATATAAGTTTGTTTTGAAAATCTTTATCCCATGTATGTCTACACAGCTCTATGGACTATGCTAATTTTGTATATTTGCTTCCGCAACCCCTGTCTTATGTTATCTTATTTAGAGGCCTTTGGTGTCGAGGATTATTGGCGATTCTGACGCTAAACCCATAGGGGCGGGTATGGGTCGTGACAAGGGCCTCTTCCAGTAAGTACTCTTGGATCTAATGTAGCACCAAGACTTGTAAAAGCATTGGTTGCATTGTACACTCGAGTATAACGTCGAAACGATTTTGATTTATCATCATTCCCATCATATAATGCTTGAAGAAGTGAAGGGGGTGAATAAGCAGAGAAAGCTTAACCTTTCCTTTTGAACAACACATTTTGAACAGAGGACAGTTTGGAGATGATTTTATTAATTTTTCATCCATCCAATGTAATGCTAAACAGAAAGGATATAATACATCCATCTTGCCAAGAGAATAACGACATGAATTTATATATGCTCGAGTACCAACCATTGAACTTATAGGCATATCCTCTAATTCCTCAACAGTATATAGATCCTCTTGAAGGGAAGGAGTTGTAAGAGTAGGCCTACAAATATTGGTTCTATGTAAATTAAAATAGAATGGTAATAGTAGGAGTATGTATTTGAAGAATTAAACACAATCTTTTACAAATTCCTTTGTGGAGCAAAGATGTGCTTGGCATTGAAACCAAACATGTGGAAGGATGTGCAACCATTGTTCGTTTTTGCGCCGACTGAGTATCCTCAGTTGCCTTTGTTCCTCATTCCAAGCAAGCACGACTACAACGACACAGTATTAAAGAAGTATGTCTCAGTTGAATGCATTCTCTTGATTTCTTCCATTCTTGCCGTGCATGTTGGGTCAATGTAGCTTTTGATATAACATTATTATTGTGTGCCTAAAATGTGAATATTATATCATTGATACCTAAAATACAAATATTATCGTATACTATTTTATTTATTGATTCAATAATTTTGTTAATTTAATTATATTTTACTTTTTCTTCCTGCCTTGTGATAATTTTAAGAATATTTTTACATTTTCTTTGTCCTGCTTCCTTTTTCATTTTGCTTCATTTTCTCTCTTCATGCCTTATGATATCATAATTTGTTTTTTTAATTATTGTTTTCTCTTTCTTCTTGCCTCATGATAATTTTAAGAAAATTAAAAATATTTTCTATGCTTTTGTTCCTCTGTTCCTTTGCTTAGATGTTATAAATTTTTCCCTGGAGTTGATAAAGGTTACAATTATTTTAGGAAATGTTAAAGAGAACTAAAAATACTTTGTTTGAGTGTATAGAAAACAAATAGCACACACAAAAAAAAAATTGACAACACAATTTACATTTTTAAAAATATACATGATCGATATTCACTCTAACAATATGATTGGCTTTGTTTTACTTGATAAATATTTTTTTTTAAATGTTGAATATATACTATTGGACATGCGTTTTCCTTTTCTTTGTCAAAAGAAGTTGGCTTTTCTTTTCCTTTAGACATTGCCTTGGCCTTTTCCTTTTCCTTTGTCTTTCAAAAATAAATAAAATTTATTCAGAATACGAAAAAAGAATTTATAGAATTTATTAAGATTACAAAAATTTATTCAGAATACAATGTTGAACTTGATTTTTCTACTTACCTTAGAAATGCAAATAATATTAAGATTGCACTCATCGCGAATAACAACACTGATATTCCTAGTCTCATAGAGGAATGCGCTTACATGAGTAGGCCTACAAATATTTGTTGTGTACAAAATAAAATTTATAAAATAAAATCTTAACAATAAGAATATGTATTTATAGAAGTAAATACAAGGTTTTACCAATTCCTTTGTGAAACTAAAGATGTGTTTGGCGAAATAAGATGTGTAAACATTACTCCTTTCTGAGCTGGTGGAGTATTAGTTGTGCTTGGTAGAATCAATTCTCTCGATCTCTCTCGTTCACATCGCAAACGTTGTCCCAATTGATATGCAGAGCTTGCCTTATCATTTTTTTCGCGTTCTCGCTGTGCACGTTGAGCCAATGCAACTTTCGATATAATATTATTGTTATGTGCCTAAAACATGAAGATTAATTTCATAAGATGCCTAAAATATGAATATTATCATCTACTGTTTTATACTTTTCTCTTCATTTTTCATTTCTGTTAATTTACTTTATCTTAATTCCCTTTCCTTCTGATATTTTGTAAAAAAATTGAAAATCATTTCATATGGTATCCCTCCCCTCCTCATTCCTTTTTTGTTTTATTCTTTTTTCTTCTCTTGTAGATGTTCATGCCAATAGCAAAAGGCTAAAAAAGAATAATAATAATTTAAAACACATATAATGTTTTGTGCAAATGCTATTTTAGCATGCTTAAAAAAAAAAAACATTTCACAAATTTACATGAAACTGTTTACGATGAAAACAACATATGGCACTGTGCAAGTAGTATGTCAATTTTACATTAAAAAAAGAAAAAGAAAAAAAGACATGATCGAGGTTCATGGTCCAAAATAAATATTTAAAAAAAAGAACTTAAAATGGAAATGTTGAAGAGCCATACTACTGAACATACATTTTCCTTTCCCTTGTCGGAAACGGTGGTCTTTTCGTTTTTCTTCAACAATACCTTGGCAATTTCTTTTTCCTTTACCTACAAAAAATAAAGTTTTTAACATTTTACTATATGAAGAAAGTTTTTTAAAAAAATGCAAATAAGAATATACGGTGTATACGGTGTTTTGAATAAAAAAAATCTATATAATTAAATTGGGCCTACTACTCAAACATTGATGACATTAAGGTCACGCTCATAATGGATAACAACATTAGCATTCATTTCTTGAAGAAATTGAACCTAAAAATACAAAAGAATTAGAGGTAAAAAAAATAAAAAAATAAAAAAATTACACATGTAAGAAAATGAGTAAAAGGAGTCAATATTACAGTTCGACGTAGGTCTCTATCTATCTGTAAATTATAAGAAAAGAGCATTTTATTATAAGGAAATTAGATAAAAAAAATAATGAAAAGAAAAGAAAATTGACTTTTGCTTATAAGAAAAGTGTTTTTTTTCCCCAAATAAATAAAAAAGAAAACAATTTACATGACCAAAAATAGTAATATTGTCCATAATTAGTGGTTGAATGTCAATGGTGTCTCAACCTGAAAGTGTCTAGTTATATAAATTTGGCAAAGAAAACTATAAGAAGGCAGGATAAGGTTTAATAATTGCCATAAAGAAAAATTAATCGCTATAAAATTAACAACCTCCTAACATATTTTAGTTAACAGCATACTTTGAGAAGTTCATCTGTGCATGAACATCACAGATGGAGAAATTGAACTACTACAGAATAAAAGAAAAATTATAATTTTTTTATGTCTTCAATATACATTAAAAATGATAGAAGAAAAATTAAAGACTCTTATAGAAATCTTCATAATTTTTCTCTATTGGCCAAAATGTAGAACTATTGCAATACATGATTTTGTGGTTGATTCTATATAGTAATTTTGCATTGAGAATTGTAGTGATCCCAGTTTTGCCACTTCGCTGAGTATGTCGGGGATCGAGCTGTTTGGTCAGCTTACGGGGGTCCAGGGACAGTGCCCCTTGGCGGGTCCAAGGGCAGCGCAATGGCGAGCAATACGCTTGGTCGGGGAATTTCTAGGGTTTCTAGAGGCGCTTCCGGCCAGTCTAGGGCAGCTCACTGGCGGATGAGGCGGCGCCTCCAAAGCAAAAATGCAAAATACATTAGAAATTACTAGTCCGCTCGAGCGGCCATTTATGTGTTCGAGCAGAGAATGTTTGGTTTCAGAAGTTTGATCTGTTTGCAAAAGTACTGGGAAAGTGTATTTGACGCTTGAGCAGGGCTTTCAACGCTCGAGTGGACCATGTTATATCAATTCGCGAATCTGATATTTCAGATCACTTTTATATTTCTCTCTCTTTAAAAACCCTTTTATCTCCCTTCTCTCTACATTTTCCTACGCCAAATTGGATCAAAACCTTGATTTCTCAAGATCCATTAGAGTTCTGCCATAAATTCTTCATCAAAGTTGGTTAACTTCTCAAGGGCTTCGTTGTGTGCGGTAAAGATCGAGTTTCGACACCGTTGATTTTGAGGGTTTCAAGTCATTTCTTCTTCAAAACTTGAGGTAGGATTTTTTTAGAGTCATATATATATTTTTGCAAGATCTATATGATTTTCGAAATCATCTCTCGATAGCTTTGAAAATTGATTGTTGATTCAAGAAGTTGAGCGATTTTGAAAGTGGATTTGTCTCTTTTTCTTTTAAAATGATCTTATGGGTTTTGATCTTCGTTGATTGAAGAAAAAATGATTTTTGAAAGTTTTCTTTTAAAAGATTTGAGTTGTATAGTTTTGGTGAGAAAACCTAGAATTTGGAAATTTTTTAAAAAGAGATTGAAAATCTATGAATGATATTGTTATATTTATTTTGTGTGTCAAAATAAATGGATATTTAGAAAATTTCTTATTTATATTTATATAAATGATGAATTTCTGGGAATATGAGAATTGTTGTTCATTTTGGAAATTATTGTTCAAAACGTTGAAATAGTCTTGAAATGACTAATTGTTAAGGATACTTGAAAAGAATGAATTGTGTTATTCCTAGAATGATGAATTGGAATAAAAGTATTTATATTCATCTTGTGTTATTGGCATAATAATTCATTTGATTACATTAAACTTTGAAAGTTGATTTGAAAACTTGCATTTAGAAAAGAATGTTGAGAAACAAATTTTCATGAAATGGTTTTGGGACTAATACGTTGGTAAGTCTTGATAGGTGGTGTAGATGATATTGAATAAGTTGGCCTGAGAGTCCGGGTGAAAGACCGAAAACCCGCGCGGATAGGTGTCGAGCATTCAAGGTTATCTGAAAAATGACAATTTGGTAGTATTTGTATAGTCTACTTGCAGACACTGACCTAGAGATTACCAGAGTCATATTTACCGTCCTTAAAATAAATTGTTAAGTTTTGAACAATTGAAATTGCATGATATCATTGAGCATGATGGTTTTTAAAAGATGAAAATGTGATTTATGTTAAAAAAGGGTATAGCATGGCATGTGCATTTCATCTCTTGAGACTTGTATAAAATGTATATACTTTGTTAAGGATTTCTTACTAAGCTTTATGCTCACCCTACAGAATTTTTGTGCAGGAAAAGATGTGGTGATACCACCTAACTAAAAGCGAGGAAATGTGTGTTGAGAGTACGAGACTCTCATTTTGCTATGACTCTGTGGGTAAGCCAAGGGATGTATGTGTGTGGGTTTGAATAACTATTTTGTGTAACCAGACTCAAGCCTTGGAAACTTGTAACCCTTGGGGGTATTCATTTGTTTATTTACTTGTTGTTGGATTAATGTATTGTCGCATGAAAAACTATTGTATCATGTAATGTAAGTTTAGAGATTTATATTCTGTTTTCCTTGAAAGAGTCATAATTGTTGTATTATCATTTGGGCTAGAAATTTGGGGTAGAAATTTGGGGCGTTACAAGAACGGTTAATTCTTATGGATTGTATTGCCCACTTTTCCTACTAACAACTAAGTAAATTATAAAAAAAAATATAAATTATACTACTTATGAATAAAATTTTAGCAAAACTTAATTACAGAAATTTAATTACTAATTTTGCATTTTAAAATGTGAAAAAAAATATAAGTACAAAAATATAATAAAAATTTATAGAAGAGCTCACCACACTGTAATTGGATAATCACAAATACCTTTTGTATTATCTATATAATTACAAATGCCTTTTTCAATACACATCATAAAAAATTATACTACACAATAGCTTATTTACTCCAAGGAGTAACACTCATAAAAATTATTAAAACAAATTTTTAAAATAAGTATAAGTTTTTTCAAAAGTCTTGATAAATATCTAAAAGGTCTTTTTTTTTTTTTTTGAAAAATTCCAAAAATAAAATTTAAAAAGCTAAAAAATTGGACTCTTTTTAGAGAGGGAGAAGCCTAAACGTTTTAAAATAGTAGTTTAATAAAAAATCAAATTAAAAACAGTTTATTAAAAGCAAAAAAAAAAAAAAGGGTCATCAATTAAAAGGGGTTAACTTTTTAATGTTCCTTTTCCTTTCAATCAACAAATTCCCTTCAAATCCTAAATCCAAATACAGCCTAAGAGAGATGGAAAAAAAAGAGAAAAAAAAAAGGACCTATCATATTACAAAATTAAACTGTAATAAAATATTTGTAAAAATCAAAAAAAAAAAAGAATAGCTATTTAGGCCAAAAAGTTAGACCTACTTTATAGATCCAGTGATATGTCAAGAAGAGGACTAGTTGATAATTAAACATTATCTAATTATCAACAAATCATCTTCTTGACACATTACTGGGTCTATAAAGTGGGTATAAAAAATGAACTTGTATATCATTATTAAAAAAAACAAAGATATAAATATTCACATAATTCATCATACATTCCTACTATTTAAAAAAAAAAAAAAAGTATTGTCTAGAAATTTAACAGCTATATATACCAAGATGCATAACTATACACACTATATTAGACTTCTTTCTAAACCAAACATTAAAAGCTTAATGTCTAATCTAATTATTGAAAATTTCAAGACCAAACATAAAAATTCCAAAGCATTAAAGAAATTTGAGAGTTCATTCATTAATCCAGAACATTCATTAACCCACTGCAATTCAAGAAAGAAAGTGAGGAACTAATAAAGAATTGCAAATGAGAGACTTCCTAACCTGAGTATCTACTTGAGAAGCAAAATTAAAGAAATTTGAAACAGAAGGAAAAAAAGAAAAACACAATTAGTAAAAGCACTCCTCAACACTAAAAATGAACACGAATCTATTTTCATATTTGACGAATACGAATATGACCATTGATGATTAATGAGAACCTTTGATTAAGACGAAATAAAAATGATTGTTGGCATGAAATATAACTGTAAGAAGGCAGAATGAAATTTAATAATTACCATAAAGAAAAATTAATAGACACAGAATTAACAATCTCATAACATATTTTAGTTAACAACCTACTTTAAGAAGTTCGTCATTGCATGAATATCACAGATGGGGAAATTGAACTACTATAGGATAGAAGACAAATTATAATTTTTTAATATCTTCAATATACATTAAAAAGGATAGAAGAAAAATTAAATACTGTCATAGAAATCTTCATCATTTTTCTCTATTGGCCAAAATGTAGAACTATTGCAATACATGATTTTGCGGTTGATTCTATATAATAATTTTGCATTGGCAACAGTTAAATTCTTATGGATTGTATTGCCCACTTTTCCTATTAACAACTAACGTATACCAAACACAAAAAAAAAACAGTAAATTATAAAACAAATATAAATTATACTACTTATGAATAAAATTTTAGCTTCAATATAGAAATTTAATTACTAATTTTGCATTTTAAAATGCGAAAAAAAATAAGTAAAAACCTACAATAAAAATTTATAAAAAGTCTCACCGCATTGTAATTACAAATATCTTTTGTCTTATCTATATGATTACAAACACCTTTTTCAATACTCTCATAAAAATTATACTACACAGTAGCTTATTTACTCCCATGAGTTATACTACACAGTAGCCTGTTTAATCACAAATATCCTTCCTTAACCCATTTTTCCATACTTTCCGTTCAAAAGTTCTATTTATTTATTTATTTTTAATTATATGTTTTATAAGCAATGAAACGATAAAAAAAGTTAAAACTTTCAATTTCCTTTTCCTTTCTTTTTCTTACATACCAAACAACAATGCATAAGATTCAAACTTCATTTTCCTCTTTCTCTCAACAATCAACAACCAAACTAGAGAGAGAGAGAGAGAGAGAATCCAAAAAACCAGAGATCGAAGTACTAACCAAAGCGTCGAGAAACAATCTGCAAGTAAGAACAAAACACAATCAGAAATCAAACAAAAAATTGAAAAAGAACAAAATAAAAATCACAAAAATAAAAAAATTTTGAAAAATCGTCATTTTGTCAACCCATATTTGGTGAGTAAAAATATGACCATTGATAATTAAAGAGAGTCTCAACCCATTTAACTAAGATGAAATAAAAATGATTCTTAATATGAAATCCATTTTTCCTTAACCCTCATTTGATAGAGAGAGAGAGAGAAGTGGGTGTTGAAACCCAATTGATTATTAAAGAAAAAAACACAATACCGAATTTTATTTTGTTTAACATTTGCTAAATTTTTAAAAATGTTTAGCATTTTTGTTTTTGTTATTAAAGCGCATCCTCAAAGCAGAATTTAATAGATTATAGGAATTATTATCACCAAAAATAGGGTGCAAAATAAAATGGGCTTTTGATTTTGCCTTTTTGATTTTTATAAATAGTTCTCGCAAACAACCCTATAATGCAACAAAATCAAACCAAAAACAAAATGCTAATGTTTCAATTCCTGTGGGGATATATTTTCTGAGTACCAACACGTGGCAAGGTGACGCCGACGTGTCAGCCGAGGTGCCACGTATCCTGGTCGTGATGCCGAGGTGATCTCGGCTAGGCCGAGGTTATCTCCGAAGATATCGGAATCCGAGATAAGTGGATAAGGGACAAGAGTCCTAGAATGAAGAGGGAACTCAACCTGGATATGGACAAGAGTCCTAGATTGGGAGAAGACTTCAGTTTGGGTAAAGATAAGACTCTTAGAGAGTTTATCCTAATCCCACTAGGAGTCCCAAATTAGCAGTAATCCTAAGTCCATTGGAGTTAGGCTCTCATTGGGACTGGGATTGAGTTGGCTATAAATAAGAGGTACCCCCATGGGTCTAAGGTATGCTTTTGATACTCAAGCTTGTGAGTTGAATACTTGATTATCTTTGAGAGATATACTGACTTGATCATCGGAGTGCCCCCGGGTGGAAGAACCACCGCGGGATTCCTATATTTCTGTTGCAGGTTAGCAGGGTGCCATCTATTCTGCCTGTGTTCTACCGCTGAATCACTAAGGAGGGCAGTGTGGTCAGAAAATCACTCACACAATTTGGCGCCGTCTGTGGGAAAGAAAGAAGAATAGATGGCCAATAACGGACAGAAGGATCAGATTGAAGACAACACTCCTGCTGGGAGTAGGAGACCTATCGACCTTGACGTTGAAGGGGACGACCGCAACACAGAAACTCATGACTAGAGTCACGGAGTGAAAGACGCCGGCCAAGAAGGTGACGCATCAAAGACAACAGATCGAAGCGGATACTACAACAAAGATGACCTCCAGGTATGGAAGGATAGATACCTGCGGAAGAACGAAGACCCTTCCAGAAAGGATGCAAAGACAGGGGGCATGAGTGCTCCCAATGAGATGACATTCAAGTATAGAAGAGCTCAGCCTAAGTGAGCAGATCCTGGATTCTAGATCCCGGATCCGAGAAGACATCATCTCGACCTAGATGAGTGGGCCCGAGAAGACGAGAACTCAGCCTAAGTGAGCAGATCCTGGATTCTAGATCCCGGATCCGAGAAGACATTATCTCGGCCTAGATGAGTGGGCCCGAGAAGACGAGAACTCAGCCTAAGTGAGCAGATTCCGGATTCCAGATCCCGGATCCTAGAAGACATGATCTCGGCCTAGATGAGTAGGCCTGGGAAAGAAGAGCTCAACCCGAGTGAGCAGATCTAAGAAGATAAGATCTCGGCGCTTAAGTCCGAGAAGAGAAGAGCACAGCGAACAGATCTAAGATCCCAGAGGATAAAAAGGAAACACAGAAGATCAGACTAAAGTTGGCCGGGTTGAAAACCCCGGCTTGAATCCAAGAAGATGCTTAACCGTAGTTAAGCCAAGAAGATTCTTAACCCGAAGTTAAGACCAAGAAGATGCTTAACCGTAGTTAAGACCAAGAAGATGCTTAACCGTAGTTAAACCGAGAAGATTCTTAACCCGAAGTTAAGACCAAGAAGATGCTTAACCGTAGCCGAGAAGATGCTTAACCCGAAGTTAAGACCAAGAAGATGCTTAACCGTAGTTAAGACCAAGAAGATGCTTAACCGTAGTTAAGCCGAGAAGATTCTTAACCCGAAGTTAAGACCGAGAAGATGCTTAACCGTAGTTAAGCCGAGAAGATTCTTAACCCGAAGTTAAGACAAAAAAGATGCTTAACCGTAGTTAAGCCAAGAAGATGCTTAACCGTAGTTAAGCCGAGAAGATGCTTAACCGTAGTTAAGACCGAGAAGATGCTTAACCGTAGTTAAGCCGAGAAGATGCTTAACCCGAAGTTAAGACCGAGAAGATGCCTAACCGTAGTTAAGCCGAGAAGATGCTTAACCCGAAGTTAAGACCGAGAAGATGCTTAACCGTAGTTAAGCCGAGAAGATGCTTAACCGTAGTTAAGCCGAGAAGATGCTTAACCGTAGTTAAGCCAAGAAGATGCTTAACCCGAAGTTAAGACCAAGAAGATGCTTAACTGTAGTTAAGCCAAGAAGATGCTTAACCGTAGTTAAGCCGAGAAGATTCTTAACCCGAAGTTAAGACCAAGAAGATGTTTAACCGTAGTTAAGCCAAGAAGATGCTTAACCGTAGTTAGGCCGAGAAGATTCTTAACCGAAGTTAAGACCAAAGATTCCTTAACTCTAGTTGAAATTTGTAGCAATTTACAAGTTGTTAAGCTGACAAAGATTTCTTAACACTTGTTGAAATTTGTAGCAATTTACAAGTTGTTGAGCTGAAACCATTCCTTAACACTTGTTGAAATTTATAGCAATTTACAAGTTGTTAAGCTGACAGAGATTCCTTATCACTTGTTGAAATTTGTAGCAATTTACAAGTTGTTGAGCTGAAACCATTCCTTAACACTTGTTGAAATTTGTAGCAATTTACAAGTTGTTAAGCTGACAAAGATTCCTTATCACTTGTTAAAATTTGTAGCAATTTACAAGCTGTTGAGCTGAAACCAGTCCTTAACACTTGTTGAAATTTGTAGCGATTTACAAGTTGGAGGTAAGCCGAGATCATTCCTTGTCTATCGCTTGTTGAAATTTGTAGCAATTTACAAAATGAAGATAGATCGAGTTCATGGAGTAACACTTGTTGAAGTTCTGTATGAATTTACAAGTTGGTTAAAACGAGATGATGCTTAACCGAAGTTAAGCCGAGCAATTTACAAGTTAAAGATAAGCTGCGATTATTGTTTCTCTTCGCTTGTTGAAATTTGTAGCAATTTACAAGTCGAAGTGAAGCCGATGTTATTGCTTTATAGACTTATAGCAATCTACTGGTTGGTTAAACCAAAGAAGATGCTTAACACTTGTTGAAATTTGTAGCAATTTACAAGTTGAAGTTAAACCGACATGAAATCATATGTTGAAATTTGCAGCAATTTACAGGTTGAAGTAAAATCTAAGTAGATCATTGTTTAACACTTGTTATAACTTGAGAAAAGTTTACTGTATATGTTAATCCTTGTTGAAATTTGTAGCAATTTACAAGTAGATAGACTGAGATTATTGTTTAAACACTCGTTGAAACTTGAGAAAAGTTTGCAAAGTTAACATTGAATAGTATATGTCTTATGCTTGTTGAAATATATGAAAAGTTTACAGGTCAGTATCTTGCCGAAGTAAAGTTTGTAGTTATTATACCCGAGGTATGTAACCCCGAGAAGATTGCATAAAGAAGGCAAAGAATGAAAGGCACGCAGAATATTCTAAGTATAGAATCATGCAAAGGCAGTCAAGAAAAGACAAAGGCACAAGCATTCAGAGAAGGAAAGTTAAATTAGACATTCAAGAACAAGGGGGCACATCGGCCATATGCAGAGCTTATATTGTCTGAAAAGCAAAAAGGTACAAGAGTACAAGCGACAAAAAAGGAAGAACGTCAAAAGCCGAGATGACGTTTAACCGAAGTTAAACTGAGATGATGCTTAACTGAAATTAAGCCGAGATGATGTTTAACCGGTTAAATCGAGATGATGCTTAACCGGTTAAGCCGAGATGATATTTAACCGGTTAAGCGAGATGATGTTTAACCGGGTTAACCGAGATGATGCTTAGCCGGTTAAGCCGAGATGATGTTGAAACCCGAGAAAAGTTTACAAGCGAGTTAAAATCGAGAATGAAGAATGGCTTAAACACTTGTTGAAATTCTAAGAGAATTTACAAGTTAAAGAGTGCACAAAAGTTAAATGTCAAAAAGATTCACGAGTCAAACGTCGCTTTGGTTAGAACAGAACCACTAAGTGCACGCCGTAAGTGGTGACCGAATTGTGAAAGGAATAAATGCTTCAAGAAACAAATGATGATAGTTTGCAGAGGCCAAGAGAAAGAGGGTCTAAAGGGGCTAATTAAATACCGTAAGTTTTAATACATCGCTAAAGAAGATCACATCAGTCTGTGGACTACAAAGACAAAGCCAACTTCCCTAATGTGATCCTAAGTGCCACTTATGTTCACATTAGGGGGCAGGGAGAAGATGCAGGGGGAAGGAATGATAATTAAGGAGCAAGGAATGTTAACACTTGTTGAAATTTTTGAGCAAAATTATAAGATGAGTTAACCGAAGATTGTGAAGTCTACCACTTGTTGAAATTTAAAGCAATTTAAAAGTTTGGTATAGCCGAGATGAACTGAAAGACGTTTCCAAGATATGATAACCATGTTGCCAAGACTTGGAAGATAATGGAAGACAGAAGTCTTGAAGCAACACTTGTGAAAATATTTGTTAAAATATTTTCAAGTGTTAAGCCGAGGCTGAAATAAATCAATGGGTACAACCAACGTGTGACACCCCGAGGAAATTGCACAGTTAAGGTATACTTTGGAAAGACATGTACATTTTTTCTAAAGTATAGAATCATACGAGAACCAGAGAAGGCAGAGATTGGACACGAGGACGTGCAAGTCCTCGAGGACGTCGGCAAGGAGCCAACCGAGAAGAATGAGGAAGCAGCACTTGAAAGCCTCTGAACACACTTGTAGAAATAAAGTACCGAGGTTATGTTGATCCAAGGTGTCTATTTGATGATAATTCCAAAGAGACGCTTATCCGAGGTGTACTACCCCGAAGTGATTTGCAGAATATATTCCAAATATGGGGAAGCATACAGGCAGTAAACAAAAGAAAGCATTCAACACTCAGAAAAGAAACAAACATTTTTTGTTCAGATACAAAGCAATGACGCATCGGCCAACAACAGACATTTTTCAGAGGAAAAAAAATTACATATGCAAAAAAGACAAAAGTACAAAGAATGAAGACCTTAAAGAACTAGGATCGAAAGAAGAACGCCGATCGATTCGCTTCGACGAATCCATTTATGGTTCAACCTCGAAGGAGCTTTCACCGCTACTCGCATCAATTTCAAGAAGGAAGCAAACTACTCGGATCAACGCAGTTGTGTCTCGCCGAAGACAGCTTTAAAGGAACTTCTCGAAATATCTCACCACGAGCTCAAGATCAATCTCAAGAGTTTGATCAACGCCTTCTCGGCGATTGGCACCTCGGAGTTTTGAAGGCGGATTAAAAGCAAAAACCCGAAAAAGACACGTAAACGTGACTCAAGAACAATAGCAAGAAAGTGGTGAAACAAAGGCAAGTGTTCAAGACAAAAAGATTGCATAGGTGTCAAGCCAAGAACAAGTAAATCAACAGATATGTGAACAAAGGTGTATTCAAGAAGATGATTTGGAAACAACGGGTAAAAAAAGAATGGTGGTTAACAATGAAGCGAGAGCTTCTGGAAAGCAACAAGTAATAAAACCAGAGGAACAAAGGCTTACCAGAAAGAGGGAAGTCGAATGAGAATTACAAGTCTCGACGACAATGACAAAATGAAAAGCTTCATCGAGGAAAGGAACGAAGATTCGCGTAAGCTTGAAAGCTTGGAACAATGACAGATTTAAGCAAAAGAGCTAGAAAGGAAAAAAGCCAGAGGATTGAATGAAAAAAGAAAAAAATCAGAGTTAAGAAGACGACAAAGTTCAAAGATAAAAGCTAAGTGCCCAGGCACTAAGTGAGTATGTGAAGAACAAGAAAGCAATGGCCCAAACACGATGCTAGCAACAGAAAGCGTATATGACAAGAACAATGCCAGGCATTCAAACAATTCAAAACTTGAAAACAGACAAAAATAGAAGGCAACATAGGGCAGATAAACGGATTCAAAAGAGTTATGAAAGATTGAGCTTAATAGCAAGTAAAGAGTTTATGAACCTACCAAGTGAAGTGAACGCCGATATGAAAATCGCCAGAGTCAAATAGATGACTGGAAATAGGGAACTCACCAGAAGATGTGAATAGAACGGATGCAAAGCTCTTTGAGTTTATGAAATTAATGAAACCAGAAACCTCGGCTAGAAGGTATGATCTCGAATAGCTTGGAAAGCATGAAGCTTGATACTTAACAGAAGTGGACAGTAAAGTCCAGGAAACTTTGAGGTCGGCGAATTTGATCTCGGATAGAGGGGCACAGATGAACGAACAGTGTAGGTTCCATCACCTCAGAATGCCGAGGTAATAGAACCTAGGGGGCAGTTGTGGGGATATATTTTCTGAGTACCAACACGTGGCAAGGTGATGCTGACGTGTCAGCCGAGGTGCCACGTATCCTGGTCGTGATGCCGAGGTGATCTCGGCTAGGCCGAGGTTATCTCCGAAGATATCGGAATCCGAGATAAGTGGATAAGGGACAAGAGTCCTAGAATGAAGAGGGAACTCAACCTGGATATGGACAAGAGTCCTAGATTAGGAGAAGACTTCAGTTTGGGTAAAGATAAGACTCTTAGAGAGTTTATCCTAATCCCATTGGGAGTCCCAGATTAGCAGTAATCCTGAGTCCATTAGAGTTAGGCTCTCATTGGGACTGGGATTGAGTTGGCTATAAATAAGAGGCACCCCCATAGGTCTAAGGTATGCTTTTGATACTTAAGCTTGTGAGTTGAATACTTGATTATCTTTGAGAGATATACTGACTTGATCGTCGGAGTGCCCCTGGGTGGAAGAACCACCGCGGGATTCCTATATTTCTGTTGCAGGTTAGTAGGATGCCATCTATTCTGCCTGTGTTCTACCGCTGAATCACTAAGGAGGGCAGTGTGGTCAGAAAATCACTCACACAATTCCAAAATAGAAACCCATGTCATCAGCACCCATTCACTCATAGAAATCTTATTCAATAATTTTCTGAAATCCTTATAGGTTTAGTTGATGAAACCCACAAATATGAACCCAAAATCGAAACTCATTTCATAGAAATCCAAAATTGAAATATAAACCCATTTCAAAATACAAAACCAAAATACAATTTTATAGAAATCAAAACCAAAATCGAAACCCATTATAATCATGGGTTAGTTGATAAAACTCATCAATGAAATATAAATATATAAACCCATCATATTTGCAACTAATTTCAAACGTACAAAAAGAAAATGTAAATTTTCAACCCATCATATTTTCTAAAATACATATAGAAACAGAAACCCACTTTAATGAAATCAAAATCCATCATATTTGTAACCCATTTCAATATTTACAGAAATAGAAACCCATTTCATAGGTTAGAAGAGTGAAAGAGCAGAGAAGAATAGAAGTGTCACCTATAAAGAGTCGCTGGAGATTGGAGATTGCAAACCCGAGAGAAAAATTTGAGCTAAAACCAGAGGGGAAAATGGAGAGTTAGTGGAGTATGTAAGAAGAGAGAGAGATGAATCTATCTCTTAACATGGGAAAGAGAGACAGATTCAGTGAAAAGACACATTTTGGTGAGAAAAAGCTAAAACAAACAAATCATCTTTACCCATAGATGTTTGATAAGTATAATCTCAACCCTTTGTTCAAAATGTATCTCTAATACATTTTGAGACATTTTCAAAAAACCTCAAGCCTTGTTAGAGGAAGACATCCTTTAATGTTTCAATTTCAGTGTGGTCTGAATGTGAGACAAAATTTTTTGCTTTAGATTTTATTTTATTATTATTATTTTTTTGCTTCAGAAAAAAACAATGGGTGAAGCTAGGAAAGAGCAAAATAAATCTGAGCCATTGTTTAGCATTCAAACTGAAGTTTAAAAAAAAAAAAAAAAAAATTTGTTATGTTCTTCCACTGTTTAGCATTCAAACTGAAGGTGGAGATGACGAGATGATGAAAAAAAACAAAAACAGGGTTAAAAAAATGAATGGAAAAACAAAAAGAAAGTGATGAGAAAAAAGTGCCTTACCTGGTGATGGTGGAGAAGAGAGCTTTTGATTGAGCTTTGTTCTTCCTTCTTCAAAGCTTTCTTCCTTCTTCAAAGCTTTCTCAAAGCTTTGTTCATAGATACATATGATGTAAAGAATGAAGGGTGTAAAAATGGCCCGCAACCTGTGGGCAGCCCAAGGTGGGTCCGGCCCATTTAGGTTCGCTTGGGCCCAGACCCGAGCCCAGCCCAAGCCCTTGGGCTAGGGCCTGGGCCATTGTTTTGAAGCCCATCTTGACCCGGCCCATGATCCAACCTATCGGCCCGCTTAAGGCCCACTTAGGGCCCTGCCCGAAGCCCAACCCACCCAAGGCCAAGTGTATTTTTTGATAGAAAATAATAAAATTTTGATAGAAAAAAAATTAAAAAAAACAAAATAAATAAAAAAAAAAGTTAGGCCCGCCCAAGCCCGACCCAAGCTCGAGGCCAGGCCTAAGCCCATTGGGCCAACTCGTCCCAAGGCCTGAATACCCCTGGGCCTGGGCTTAATTTTTTGGCCCGTGAGCCAACCTAGCTCGACCCGAATTTTGGCAAGAGCCTCCAAGGCCCGACATGAGCCCGGCCCGAGCCTGGGTGGGCCGAGCCGGGCCAGATTTACATCCCTTTTCAATCTCAGTCATTATTTTTAAATTAAACAAATCTAAACCATTAAGATAGTTTGTGAGAGAGATATTTTTAAAAATAAATATGAACCATTACTGTTTAAATTAGATAGATCTGAACCATTAATTTGAAAGGCATTTCAAATAAATCCTTCCATTATTGTATAGATAGAGAGTACTATGAGACTGTGAGATCGTGCAGTCAGTATTTTTTTCCCTTTTTTTTTTTGGCTTAACGGCATTCGATGTCGTTGGATTGAACAATTTGACGGTGCGGATGGTGTTTGGTTTTATGTGAGAACCGACTCTTCATTTTTCCCTAAATAAATAAATAAATAAATTAGCAAATTACAAATAGACTCTTAAAATTTGTTTAAAATATAAATTGTCTCCTATAATTCTGAAATTACATCCTTTAAATTTATAATCGCATAATAAATTAAGTATTTTATTAATAAATTATTAATTGAATTAATAGTTTTTAATGATTTCATAAATATATTTAAATTAATAATTTTGATAATTTTATTGTTATATAGTGTAGTTATAAAAAAAATATTAATTCAGTTAAAAATTTCTAATAAAAAGGTATTTGTAATTTTTAGAACCACATGGTCAATCCATATTATAAACAAATCTTACAAATACACTCCCAATGTTTGCTCAAAATATGAATTGTTTTCTGTAATTTTAAAAATTATATTACGCCCTTTTAAATTTTTAATTACATAACAAGTGATTTATTTTATTAATAAATTATTAAATTAATTAACAGGTTTTAATGATCTCATAAATATATTTTAATTAACGAGTATAGTGATTTTATTATTGTATAGAAGAATAGTTAGAATTTTTTTTTTTTTTTTTTTATATAAGTAAAATTCTGACAATCGGGTATTTATAATTTACAAAATTACAAGAAATAATTTATATTTTAAGCAAATCTCAAAAAATGTGTTTGTAATTTACCCAAGTCTAGAATTTTGCAATTTTGTGGGGCTATTTTTATTACATATTTATGAAAAAAATTTAAATTTAAATTTAAATTATTAATATTTATGAAATTTGTCATTTGTTTATAATTATCATTTTTCAAAAATTCCACTAAAGTGAAAATTTTTATTTTATTTTCACACCATATTTTACGTTATATAATAATTATTGTATTTTTTTTAATTTTAAAATCAATTAAATTATTTTTTAAAAAAATAACTACCACAACATTCACAAATAAGGTGGGATCTATTGAATTTATAATTATGTCAAATTTTATAATGAGATTTTGCATGCATACAAAAATTATTATTTTTAAGACAGAGAAATGTTAAAAATTTCAAAAAATTTATCGAAAATTCTTGTAAATGTGACCTTAGATCCCCCACACACACTGCAAAACATTTAATAAAATTTTTAAGGTTTTTAACATTTTTGTACCATAAATATACATCAACCCATCACAAGGCGTCATCCTCGTAACTTCAACCAGCCCACGTCACCATTCTGGTGTCTCTTTCACCTTGCCTCCACCTATAAATATAGTACTTCTTTTTTTTTTTTTTTTTTTTTCTTTTTTTCAATTTATAAGAATAAAACAAAATTTTGGAGTCCTTTAATATTTTTTCGAGTCAAAACTAGAATATGGATAGTCACTCATCTGTAATTTTTCAAAAGAAAAAAAAATTAATAATAATAAAACTTCATTTTCTTATACATTTTCAAATTTTAATGCACATTTTGCACGCCCATTACTAATGCTAGATCTTAGCACGATTATTAATATTTTCCCAATAGTGTGAGAATTGGAGGTGAAAAAACTATTTTTTTTAGTATCATTTTACTTTTTGTTGATTACTAATTAATTTTTCTTGATATAAAATTTAATCCACACATAATTAAGGGTCTTTCGTGTCTACCCTTCTTTTCGTTCGTTCTTAAGTTTGAGGGTCTCTTTGTCATTTTACATCATAAATTTTTATTTCAAAAAAAGATATTCTAGGCAATTGTAACAAAGTATATGATCGTAAAATTTGTTTGTTACATCCACCCAAGAAATTCGTTTGTCATTCAAGTTTAAAAATAATAATAATAAAATCTTATACATTTTTATAATAAAGTTAAAATTATTAGAACTAATACAACTAGTATTTAGAAATAAGAATAAACAAATTAAAATGCATATTTAAGTATAAAATATATGAAAACATTATTTTTTTCATTTTACAACTAACAACTTACTTATAAATATTGACCAAGTGTAATGTACAAATTTTTAGTCAAATACAACATAATTATGTCAACCTTATAAAATTTAATAAATTTTCTACAAACTTTAAAGGAAAAAAAAAAAGAAAAAGACAGCAAGGTAAGCTGAAAGTCACACGAGACAACAATATTGCCACGTGACCTGCCACCTACTCTTCTAAAACAAGCCTCTCTCTAAATTCAAGAAGTCTCTTAATTTTATTTATTTTTATTTTTTTTCAAGAGGTGATGTTTTATATAACGAATAATTACCGTCACAAGTGACTCTTTATAGTTATGTAACAAAATAATTTTTCGTTCGCGAAACTCATTTGAGAATTCGAAGTGTTCATGATTTCTCTCATCTCAACATTTTCGGCCCAAAGTTTTGTCAGTCAAGAACAACTCCTACGAAGGAAAGTTCTGCATTCCAGATATCACAAGAAGACTCGAGGTTTAGTGCACTAAGCACGGCTCTAGTCACTTCATAACACCACTAAGCTCGTTCCAAACAAGATGCTCGCATAACTGAGATTCGTGTCATTAAAAAACCTAGCCACACAATCGTGCAAAAGTATGCCCACAACTGAACAATAAATACTGAAATTAAGAGTCTTTTTATCGCAACAGTTCTACAATACATTGTGAGAAAAAGGGCTTGGCTGGTTTCCTTTGGACATAAATACTTGTATGCATCAAAAACCTCAAGTTCACAAGGGTAAAAATGCATTTTGAAGGGACTAATTTTATGAAAAATTTTAACACTAAATGAGACCAACAACAGGAGATTAGTGCAGTCAAATTGATGTGAGATCCACAAGATTATGGGTTGATCCACAAGAATATGATATGATTTTACTGTTTTACAAATGAGATGCAGTCTCTCTACACAAACACATACCAAACACAGGCATGAAGCTATTTTCTTTTTCCTTTTCCTCCTTGTGTTGCAGATAGCTGTTGTCTAAAAACATAAATATTGTAAACAGTCTTGTGTTCTCAAGTACCCACCAAAGATTATGCTTCTTCATTCATAGTTCTCTATAGTATGTTAAGAGACTTTGCATCCACATAAAAAGAGAGCCACGGCTTACCTTGAGGTTGCAGTAGCGAGCGACTTGCGATGGTAGCTCGACCGCTCAACCCCACGATGCTCCAGTTTTGCTTCTGGAGTCCGGGGAACATCCTTTGATGATGTGTGAAGTTGTTCCAATGTAGCTAGAACGTCCATCATGGGTGGCCTATTTTTGGGATCTATGTGTAGGCACCGCAACACAAGGGCAGCGGCAGCTTGGGCTCCCTTCTTGGAGTATTGCCCCCCGAGCCGCGTGTCCATGATTCTCAAAACTCGTCTGTTGTCGCCTAGAAATGGCTTTGCCCAATCCACTAAGGTTTCGTCAACGCTCGCAGCTCTCTCGTCACCCATTGCTCGTCTTCCAGATAGCAACTCTAATAACACGACTCCAAAACTGTACACATCACTTTTTGGAGTCAAGTGTCCTGCTTGGCAAAAATGAACAGTTTCTTTAGTCTGAAAAGTTTAATCAATTTGAAAGTATAATGATACAATTAAATCATTTATTGGGGGGTTATAGTCAATATATATTAAGAGAAAATATAAATACCATATTGCAAACTCACCAGAACAGGCCAAATTATCTAAGTCCTCTTCTCATGACATCATCAAAATAATAATAACGCAACTCATTCTATTCTTTTCATTTTCTTTCTTTTTTACCTCTTTTTTTAATAAAAAAAAATTAAAATCGGAAGTCATTCAAGAGGTTGCTGTAATTCTAGTACTTGAGAATGATCAATAACAGAAACCAAAAAATAAAAATTAGCGAAATTATTTTTACTTCCCAACTTAACAATGTATGCAGACATTTGCACACCTATATTGAGTACTTTCAACATCTTTCTTGCAGAAATTTCCCTAAAACAGAAACAGAAATGAGGGCTTGACATGAAACTGATGCTATCTTGACCTATGTAGACAAAAATGAAATTTGAGAGACCAAGGAACTAAAAGCGAACTTGGGGAGGGGAGGCTGTGCAAAATTTTGATGACAGCTAATGGGACTAGCATTCGGGGAGTTCTCACATGTCTTCTTGAAACATTCCATCTTCTACAACCAACCATTTCATTAGGTTCAGAATTTCTCTCATTTTATGATCGTCCCTCTCTAATTTTGTCACTTCGGTTATTGTTTACCATATTTAGGCCAAGTTTGGCAAATTGTCAAAAAGTTACTCAAAAAGTTAAAAAATTATCACTATTCATTAAAAGTCAAAAATTATGATTGCACAACTCTCAATCTTAATTTTTCCCTACACACTAATTTATACAATTTTTAATACACATTTTTTCATAAAAAGTCAAAAAGTTCACCCAAACATCCATATTTTTTTCTTCAATTTTTTAGTCCAAAAAGACAAAAAGTACACTTATTTAGGGCACCCCAAACAACCCCTTAATTTGCTTATGCTATTCATATATAATAGCTAAAAGAACAATATAGAGCAAGATATTATTAACGGTTGACAAGATATTATTATCGATCCCGGTTTTGACCCGACTCTTGTGGTATTCTGGACTCGGATTTAATACTTTTATATTGTTGTTTACCCCTTACTTTCCTTGTATCTCTTTTAAATTGGCTTTTGGGTTGTTGTGGTTGTGTTTGGGCAAGTTGGTTGCTTATTTTTCAAAACTTGTGTTGCTCAGAATTTTGGTCCTCCGCTCGAGCAGCACTTCTTGCTCTTAAGCGGACTTTGCAAACTCTCAGTACTTTTGTAGGTCTGCAAAACTATTGGGAGAATGATTTCTACGTTCGAGCGGCGTTTCCTACGGTCGAACGGGTGGGTGCTCGAGCGGACTTTTTTGCACTCGAGCGTTGGTCTGTTGTCTGTAAAACTACTGGATGTGTGTTTTCTACGCTCGAGCGTCTTGTTCATTGTGTCTTGGCACTCGAGCAGAACAACTTTTTGTGTCTGACACTCGAGTGACACTTTGTGCGCTCAAGCGGACTATGCTTATATCAGATCACGAAAATGACTTTTTACATCACTTTCTCAGATCTTTTCCCCCTAAAACTTAAGGTTGAGACCCTCTCTCTCTAAAACACTCTCTCTATATATTTTCATCTAGTTTTAGTGATTTCTTCACTCTAATCCCTTTGATAAAAAGGTAGACCATCTCAAGATCTCCATTTTGATCTGAATAAAGTTGGATTTGGACATTTTTCAAGTTTCACTCTTGCTTGGCTTGTCTTCTCTCTTTGAGGTAGGGATTCTCTATACTTTTATATGGTTTTTAATTTAGTTATTTGTCGTGTAAAAATGGTGGGATTTGAGGAGTAGTTTTAACAAACCTAGGGTTTGAGTGTGAAATAAAAAGAGAGGTTTTTGGTGAATGTGAAATAAATGGTTTTGGAGTTTGAATGAGGTTGTTTTGTGACAAATTGTTGATATTTGGAAAAATGGGAGTTTTTCCCTAAATGAGTTAAATTATTATTTTGTATAAATAGCTGAAAATTGATATTGGTAATGTAAAATTGGAGGATTATTGATATAAATGGTGGAGTTGGACACGTGTTGTCTCTCACCTATGGAAATTTGAATAATTTATCTATTAAGAAGATTGTATATCTGTTTAGAAATATCTGTCTTGGACTATCGGTGGAGGATAGTTATGATTTTTGTAGAAATTGCATGAGAATTAGGTAAATTAAAACTAATCTATTGTTGGTTGTCATTGAATATGACTATGTTTTAAATACATTGTATATGTATGATGTTTGGGAGGAAAAAAGGAATGTACTCCATTGTCTGGGAGGAGATAGGGGATGGACTCCATTGAAATTAAGTTAGCCGGAATGTCCACGGTGAAAGTCCAGAAATCTTGTGTATATATGGGTATCGATCCCGCGGACGAAATTTCCGTAAAATGGCAGATTGAAGTGTTGTGTGGTAATTGTCTTGATTAGATAACCACTAAGTTGTAGTCTTAGTTGGGGTTGTTGAAAGATCATGAAATTGACTCATGAATTGAAGGAAAATGAAATAAGACATGAACTTGGTATTTTATGATTATATAAAAATATGAATGTTTTGTCACAAACATTGTATATACACATTGTACTCATATCTTTATTAAATTTCATATACTGTGTTAGATTGTTCTTACTGGGTTTTGACTCACCCTATTTGGGAAAACCATTTTCAAGTATTAGTGACATGCCTCTGCCAAGGCAATAGCTTGGAGAGACTTTTGGGAGCAAGAGCTTCTTTATTTTGTTATATTATTTTGTATAGCCAAGGGCTTAAATTGTATTAAGTTAGGTTCACTTTTGTGTAACCAAGCAATAACTTGGAAAGATATAAGCTTATGGAGCATATGACTATATGTTTAATTTTAATTCCCTTTACATTGAAATACATGCTGTAGATTCAAGATGAACATTCATGAATGTATATTGCATGTGTTAACTTTTGTAAACGAACTCTGATAAATGAAAACATATTATTTATATTATTCTTATGCTTTAAGGATTGGTTTTATTGTAATAATTTGGGGGCGTTACATCTTTGTTGCAAAAATTTCCCTAAAACGGAAACAGAAATGAGGGTTTGACATGAAACTGATGCTATCTTGACCTATGTAACAAAAATGAAATTTGAGAGGCCAAGGAACGAAAAGCAAACTTGGGGAGAGGAGGCTGTGCAAAATTTTGATGACAGCTAATGGGACTAGCATTCAGGGAGTTTTCACATGTCTTCTTGAAACATTCCATCTTCTATAATCAACCATTTCATTAGGTTCATAATTTGTCTCATTTTATGATCGTCCCTCTCTAATTTTGTCACTTCGATTATTGTTTACCATATTTAATTTGCTTATGCTATTCATATATAAAAGCTAAAAGAATAGTATAGAGCAAGATATTATTAACGGTTGACAAGATACTTATCAATATGTTGAATTCATCAAGAAAATTGTTGGCAATTCATTTATTCCAAGACTTGCGGATTGTGTTATCATTGAATATTGTGATATATATATATATGACTGTTTTGGTTCAAGAAAATGCATTAAGAAAGGAATAGAAAGATCAAAACCTGTCGCTACGTATTCTGGTGCCGCATAACCCTGTGTTCCCACAACTCTAGTAGAAACATGAGTGTTATCTCCAGTGGGACCAGCCCTTGCTAAGCCAAAATCTGAAAGTTTTGCATTGAAATCCTACACAAAATTTGTCAAACAAAGCTCCATGAGGCATAGAAACTGATTACATGAATTCAGGGGCAGCAATTCCATATTGATCCAAGAACTCAAACTTCAAATTTGTTGACATACCGAATCAAGTAGAATGTTGGAAGCCTTCAAATCACGGTAGATTACATTAGCATCTAAATTATGTAAAAAGGATAGTCCGCGTGCAACGTCAACAGCAATACCCATTCGTGTAGCCCAAGGAATAGGTTGAACACCTTTTGCAGACAGAAAGAAATAGCGATTTAATGCTGGATATAATTTCCCTCATTTTGGATAAGTAAAACTTAGATAAAAATGCCATTGACTGGAATTTTAATGCTGCCAAGGCCAGGTTAGGTGGCAAAGGAAAATGAAAACTATCAGAATAAAATTTTGGTGTGGCTGAAAAGGTTCATGATTGAAAACGGGGCTCTTCTTTCCTGGTGTGAAGCCCTTTTTTTTTTTTTTGGTGATAATTGGTCTGATCCAGATTTCAAAAGCCTGTCAAAATATGTTTGTGGTATAGCATTCAAAAAGAAGTTCCCAACCAGGTCAACCTATACGTGCACAACCCACAAAGCTCGTTGCCTGAATTATCAAAATCCTTGATGATTCCTCTACATGATCATTTCAAAACCTTTGTTCTCTTACACAGTTCGATCATGTAGTGCACTGTCATTAATTTCCAGTTTTGCTAAATTCGCATTTCCAATCATATTGGTACTTCTATGCACCCCTTGTTTTCATTTTGAAAAACAAGATAAAATATATTTGGAAGGACAAAAATGGAAAAAGTAAAGAAAAAACAAGGAAATTAGCTTACTTCTGAATAGATGATTTTCCAAGCTTCCCTTTGGCATGAACTCATAAACTAAAAGTTTGTGTTCAAACTCTGAGCAATAACCAATGAGTTTCACAAGATTTTCATGGTGAAGCTGACCTAAATAGTTTACTTCTGTCTGCCAAGTTTCAAAGGTCAAACAGAGTTTAGTTCATACAATGATGGGCAACTTCTAAAAAAGAAAGCTTAAAGTCAGTATTTATGACACATACAAGCCATTCCTTGTGACCTTGAAAGCTTTCTGCCTTGAGCTTCTTGATGGCCACTACAATCCCAGTTCCCGGCTTGCTGGGAGCAAAAGTGTTCTCGTCAATCCATCCTTTGAAAACACATCCAAATCCTCCCTCACCAAGAAGGCTATCTGAGCGGAAGTTTTTGGTGGCATTCTTGAGATCAATGAAAGTAAAGGACTTGAGGTTGTTGGAGATTGACGTATCACCTTTGGATGCTATGAGAGCTTTGTTCAAACTTTGCTGGGTGGACAGGTATGGATGATCTTTTGTTGTGCTAGGGGGCGTTGTCGTTTCTGGATAAAAAGTGGGGAAAAAATTCAAAGAAAATAGAATATTTACCACTAAAATCTCATGCAATAAAACCAGAAACCAAAGTTGCCTGCAATACCACTACACAAGTGATTTGAAAGTGACTCAAAATTCAAACTCATATAAAAAACAGCAATTGCAAGACAGCAGGAACTACAGTAAAATACTAATAAAGTGTATATTAAGGGATAAATATGTAACATTTAGGCACCCGAGTTGCCATTTCTCAAACAGGGTACACTGTGTTAAATCGGCACCTTTTGTGATTCTCACACGAGTTATCTGCTGAATAGATTCATATATCTACCCTTGCCCCAGTTGAGAACAGGTGCATTGTGCATGACCCTTAGTTGCACGAAGCGGGAGCGAGAGCGGGAGCAGGAGCGGGACCGGGGAAACGTGGCCACTTAGAAGAGTCGTAAATTAGGAGCGCTTATGTATTATTTTTATTAATTATATTTTATTTATTATAATAAATTATGTTAAAATAAATAAAAAAATAATAATTAGATGTTTTATTTTATAAATTTTTTAAGATTTTTTTATTATATATGATTTAAATAGATTTTTTTTAAATAATTAGATGATTTATTTTATTTATTATATGTTAAAAAGTTAAGAAATAATAAATTCTGTTAAAAAAATAAAAAAATAAAAATTATATTATATATGATAAAATAAATAATTTTTATTTTAGACAGAAAAATTATATTGTTTATGACAAATTATATTATATATGATAAATATTATAATTTATAAATTATATTATATTATATTATATATATGATAAATTATATTTATATTATATAAAACAAATATAAAAACGGAGAGGGAGAAAGAGGGAGAACAGAGAATAGATCGAGAGAGAGAAGCAAATAGAGACGAAGAGAGAGAGAAGCAAACTGAGACGAAGAGGAGATCGAGACTGAGAGAAGAGAGAGAGACAAAGACAGTCGAGATCGACAGTGAGAGACGAGAGAGACGAAGACGATCGAAGCCTTGAGAGAAAGACAATCAAGATCGACTGTGAGAGAAGAGAGGGACGAAGATGATCAAAGCCTTAGTCTCAACCCTAATCACAATTCTCTCGCATTAGAAATGCAATTCTCTCGCATTAGAAGCGTGATTCTTATGCGATTCTTCCTTGGAAGCGCAAAATCGCGCTTCTTCCTCAGAAATGTGAGTCCCTTCCACGATTCCTACTACTAAGGCATGACCAAATGCATACTACCAAGTTACAGGCAAGGCACCGCCTAAGTCCGAGTAGATTCATATATCTGCCCCTGCCCCGGCCCCGGCGAAGAACAAAGGAATGGTATGCCAAAAATGTCGTCATAAACAGCATATTTTGTCACCCTTTTACAGCTGCTAATTGTTATTCTTTGTGATCTATTTGCTAAAGGGTATTGTTTATAATTAGAACTTAGATATAATTTGAAAGTGTAGCCCAAATGGAAGCTAACCGATTCGGTTACATGCATTATGTTAACTACTTGACTCAGAGGTTGTATGATAGTTCTTTTGTGACTATCATCCATTTGATAAAATGCCCCATTGAAGGGCCTTGATTTTTTTATTTTATTTTATTTTATTTTATTTTTCTCTCTGCCGTGAGTTGAATGCGCATTTTTGGAGCTTTTAAGGAACTAACTAATTTGAGAACTTATAATGATTGATTCCGATACAATTTCTATTGGAGGATTTCAGAGCTTTTATGGGACTCGGTTTTTCTTTTTGTTGATTTCTTCTAATTTTAAAATTCTAGGATAGTTAAAAGTTAAAAGGAATTTATTTTTATCTCTTAACAAAGTTTATTCTCATGTCGATGCATACATAAAATGGAATGAGTACTAATATAATCCTCTTTCGATGCTCTATGTCTATCTCAATATTGAATATAAACTATAGTTGTAGATTCAATCATATTCTTTGCTAAGAATGAAATAGTTAAAACTTCATCCTTAATTTTTGAAACCATAGAATTTGGTCTCTCCTAAACAAGATTCCTGGGTCTGCCACAGTACGGTGTGACTAAATCCAATCTATATATAGGTAGCCTTCTATTTCATGGCCGAAAAATAAGCTAATAGGACTCCAACCAAGATTTCTAGAGTGTATATATATATATATATATATATAGAGAGAGAGAGAGAGAGAGAGAGAGAGAGGATTGACTATGGCAAAGAAGTTCAATTTTGTTCAATTCTTCTCTGCAGAACAGATGTTTCTAGAGAAGTTGTGGAAATTCGTGTCAGAAAGAAGATGAATTCAAAACAAATTTAAAAAAATAAAATTGTACAACAATAGCATGAAGGAAAACAATGGTGTTAGAGCATCTCCAATCTTTACTCTCTTTTTTTCCCCTCATCAAATTCGTGTGATAATTTGGTTAAAAACTTGATCTAATATGGAACAATCCAATCCAATCCAATCCAATCCAATCCAATCCAATCCAATCCTTTCTCTCTCTTTTTTTCATTAAATCTTTTTTAAAAACTGCAAACTTTATCTAAAAAACATTTTTAACAGTTTTTTTTTTAATCAAAGAAACAAATCTCCAATACTTGCTCTTCATAAAATTTCATCAAAATTGAGTAAAAAAACATAACTTGTTGAGAATTTGGGGAAATGCACTTCAATAATTTTACCTTAAAGTGTTTGATCTGATTCTAAAGCTGTGCTCAATACAGAGTGTCAAAATAACAAATGCAAAGAAAAACCCTAGAAATCAAAGACAAACCCACATGATTATATTGGGAAAAATTAAAAAATCAGAAGAAGAATTGTACCAACGAATAGATTAGAAGAAGCATGAGCGCACTTTGCAGGTCTGCCCAAGCAATTTCCCATAGTTGATCGGTCAAAAGAAGAAGAAGAAGAAGTAATCCATTGATTTTGAAAACAGTTTTTCTCAAAAGGGGAGAGAAAAAGAAGGAGAATGAAGAAGATGAAATTAATGATGAGGTTGAATCAAACATATTATTGAAATTTGATTTTTAAGAGATTGTGATTAGGTTTTGGGAGGTTGGGGCTGACTACGGAAGCTCAGCTCAGCTAGTCGTTGAACATACTCTACTAATTCATTATTTTCATGGTCCCACTTCTCTCTCTCTCTCTCTAATCCTCCATATTTTCTCATGTTCACATTCCATTTGAACAAGTCTATTAATCAACAGGATTGTGGGTGTACTTGTTCAATTTTGACTCCTACTATGGCTGATAAAAGTAGGAAAAAAATCAGTTTATCACGACTTCCCTACTGTTTTTGTACATTTTTTTTTTTTTTTTTTTAATAAAAAAGTTAGTTAGTGTTTGACATGTATTAAAAAATTATATTTTTTTTAATATACATACGTTTATTTAGATTATATCAATCAACATCTATCAATATTTTCTCTTTATTATTCTACTCATTTTTTCTATTTTTCTACACTTTTTTTTTTATATAAAAAATTTAAAAATACACTTATTTAAAATATTTCAAATCACCTTTTAATAAAATTATTTTTTATTTTTAAAACGAAAAATGATTGAGAGCATTAAAAATTGTGCTTTAATAACACCACAAATGATGTGTCAGTGGACGTAATGATGTGACAATGAGCCCGCGCCTATGCCTTGTTTTTTTTTTTTTTTAACATTCTCAATACATTAGTGTTATTATTAATTTTTTTTTTTTAATGGTATGAATCATTATTGTTTCAAAACAAAGCTAAGACAGTGACGGTTAGGATGAGGATGAGGATGACAATGACAGGACTGAATTTTATTTAAATGTAAATTTTGTTTTTTTAAATTATATTTATGAGAAGATTGGTGGTCTTTTCATTTTTTGACAAATTTTATAGTTTGTTATTTTCTCATCTGATCATTTGAGACTTATTATTTTTCTTTCTTCTATTTAACTTTTTCTTATTATCTATTATGTTAACTCTTATTTTTAATATAACTATTTTATAATTTTTTTTAAAACAAACCTCATTAGTGGATGGCGAAATTGGTCATAAGATTAGTCAATCAACACATTTTTGTAAAAAATTCAAACAGAATATATATGATTGAAAAAAAAAAATGTTTATATGTATAGAAAATACTTTATACATATTTATACAATATGCGACAATATTTATAATTACTGGTGTTGTGAACATTTTAGATTACATTTGTGTCCATTCTGTCAAATTCTTTATGTACAAACATAAAGTAATTTTAAAATGGACCTTATTAGTAAAAGGCAAATAACATGTCAATGGATTTCAAGAAAAATAATTACAAAAAAATGGTTAACATTATAATTCCCCTCAACAATAATTCCCCCATTAATTAATCTATATATATATATATATTTTTTTTTTTTGTCGTATAGATAGTTTTTCTGTTCTTACAAAAAAAATTAAACATAATAGTAAACTCAATAATTTTTATTTTTTTCCTGAAGTGATAGAACCACAAAACAGCCACATCATTCTGTATTGATTTTTTTTGTAAGAAAATATAATAATTATTATCATTTATATAGCATTACTCTTTTATCATTAAGTTTAGGTATATAGAAAATTGGTTACAAAATTAAACACATAATGATATATGAATAAAAAACTTTAAAAGTGAAACTAACTAATTAATGTTTTTTATTCATATATATTTTATGTTTAAATTCTGTATTACTTCTTAAAATAATAATTTTTCTTCCCAGGTTGGAAAAACTGACCACTCTTCCTTATCTAAGCCATTCAAGTCCTTCAAAAGGTTTGAATTTGGGGGTGGAAATTTATGGCGCTTGACTTTCTAATAATTGAACCCAAAAAATAATCACGTTAATAGTCCTACCACTAACATCACATTATTATTAATATATAATATTATCATTAAATCACAATTTATCATATAAGGTGATTCTGTTTTTATTTGTTGAATTATTAGTACAATGAGATTAAATAAAGAAATTATTAATGCGACAATATTACGTTAGAAAAATAAAATAAATTATATTTATTTGTATATTTATATGATGTTAGTTAACTAAGACAAATTTTATGAATTTATGTAAAAAATTTCAATATATAAAATGTAATTTAGTTATTTTTGTAAAGTAAGAAAATAATGATATTTTTACCTCTAATTTCATAGAATTAGATAGTTAAAATCCAATCCAATCCAACCCCTAATGGGATTGCTATCACAAATATAGGCTGGTTCACCTTTTTATTTGATGTTTTTAATATTGAATATCAATGACAACAACATTACCATTACATTGAAAATTTACTCATAAGCCTATGGGTTCCAACTTGGAGTCTGGTTTCTCTGCAACCATTGCAACACACTCGATTTTAGAACAGATAAAATACTCAAAAAATAAAGTATATTATATTTCTATAAATTACTCAAATCTAGTAGGGTGAGGACATTCAACAGACTATTTGCTCACCATAAATCAGAAACCAAAAAAAAAATAGTAAATTTGTGTTACTTTCGTAGTAGACTCGACCCCTCCCTCCGAATGTGAATACAATAAATTTGTTCCAAATTTTTGCAACTCTCTATTGTACAATTTACCAGCATGGGACCATAGAGTCTGTCAGGAGACGAGAGAATTTTATCAGCCCTGTAAAAACAAAAATACAAATATGTATATAAAGAATTAAAAAGACCGTGAAAAAGAGCTCAAAACTGAAAGTAAAACACAAAATCTACAGCTCACCAATAAAAAGAGATATTTCTCCGCTGCTGGTACACTTTTAAGCAGAAACGGTGTGTGTCCTGCAGCAACCGACCAAGACTATTCACAGGGACAAAAATGTTTTCACAGCTTTCTTCAATTTACAAATACAAACCAACTTTGCAGGAAGACGGGACAGATCACCAAATCATTCCAAAAATTAGTTGAATTCTTCAAGCCAGGGGGAAAACGGGGTTTTCTATTACAGTAGTAGTTGTTCATGTGAAACAAGGTCCGACTCATCTAATCAATCTTAGTCAATAGAGAATGGGCGTGGTCTTACAGAACGTCGTTGACGAGGAAATGAGAAAGGGCTATCAGATCTTTCCCTAATTGGCTTACTAGTTCTGTTGTCGTTCATACCTAGTAGCAAAGTAGCTGCACAAAACATGAATAAGAGGAAAACTGAATTATATTAGCCTCCAAGTGTACTTACCACATAGCTGAACAGACATGAATCTGCAAAACAGGAAATATTACAATGATACAGTAAAAATCCATATTTGAAGCTGGTTCACACGGCTTAGTAGTTTAACCATTGTTTTAGCTGGTTTTTACAAAACACAACGTTTAGGTTTGAGGTTTAAGTCAGACCGGAATTAGGATCGACTGATGTTTAAATCAGCTGGTCCTGTTTTGAAAACATCAGACCTAACATTTGGAAATAAGTATAGATACTTCCAAGAAAGTACCGTGTTGTGTAGGGACACCACATTGGACACCAACACAACACCAGACACTTCCCAACCTCCATTATCAGAATCTTATGATTCAGAATTCGATTCACGATTTGATTCGCCATTTTTGTAAAACAATACGAATCTATGGGTGAATCTATTTTGAAAGTGAATCTCTAATGAATTGCACAATTTACATTCGATTCACTTTTTACAATTCATGCAATTTTTGAAATTATTGTGTCCAACATATTTTCGACTCTTCTTCTCTCTCTATTTTTAGTGAAAATAACATAATACAATTTGCAAGAGCATCTCCAACGGTGAACCAAATTTTTCACCAAATTTGAGTAAAAAAAAGCCAATTTTCTCAATCTGATACCATTTGCTCCAACCGTGCATCAAAAGGGTAGTGGTCGACCGGTTGGTCGACCAGGAAAGTAAAATTTTATTAATTTTTTTTACCTGTTTGAACCTTTTTGACCGGTTTGAACCTACCTATTTGAAAGGGAACCGGTCGGCCGGTTAACGGTCACGCATAGTAATTTGGTGAAACTTGTATTTTGTTCTCAGTTTGATAATTTTTTTGTTCAATTCTCATTTTGATACCAATTTGGTGAAACCATTGAAGCTCCAAAAAGTGTTTTTTTCACCAAATTTCAAATCTAATGCCAGGTTTGCTGAACCGTTGGAGATGGTCTAATAGTGTTTAATACCAAACTAACCAACATATATACATGATTTGTTATTATTTTAGTAATCATGAAATTTTTAATAGGTTCAATCAAATTCAGTCAGATCCAATATATTTTTAACCTTTGTTTCCATTTTTTTTCCTTTAAAAAATCATAATGTATCTTCTAAAGATATTTAAGATTAAAGTTACAATATGAATTATCTATTTTTATTTTATTAAATTGAATATAATTGAATATTACATGTAAAATATTTTAGGCTTTAAAATAAAAGATTCTAAATAATTATTTCTTATTATTTGCTCACGGTTACGTATGTATGCTTATTGTCCAAATATCAATATCGTTGCTAATTATTGTTACTTTGAAAATTGATAGTTTGTCTATTAGGTACCTTTGTTAACTTCTTACTTATTAAACTACGTGATTATTATTCAAAATAACATTTTCATTGATTTAAGTCTAAATATTTCATATTCAGAAGATATATTTAACATCTAAATGTGTAGATATATGTTTTTCAGTAATTTAGAAAAAGTGACAAAATCTTTACTATTTACGATTCAATTTGCAATTCGGTACAAAACTATTTCGATTCACGATACGAATCCCAAGACTATGTTCCCAACAATTAAGACACACATTGAACACATTACAAATTTGAATAAAACAACTTGAAATGCAATTATAAAACAAAGACAACATAAATTTATAGCTATTATCCTCCTAAAATTATTATATTTGATTTAAATATTCATATATACAACATTTAATTATTATTATTATTATTATTATTATTATTATTATTATTATATATGACATAAAATAAATATATAAAATTATATATTTTGCACGTCCCCCCACTTGTCGTGTCTTATATTTTTTGAAAATTTCTATGTCGACATGTCAGTGTCGAATCCATATCGTGTCATATGTCCATGTTCATGCTTCTTGGATTCGGAAAATTAACCATTCATTTCGGGGTTCAATACCAAAAATTTTACGAAAATAAATTTATTAAAAAAAGAAAATAATGCACATACCCTTGTCTGCCAAAGAATTCATGGCCCCTTCCTTGGATTGTAATTGCGGCTGCAAATTTAATCCATTTGCAGCCTCAGATTCACTGTGACCACCAGTGCCACCACCCCCAAGTCTGAGAGATATCCAATCCTCAGTTTGTATACAGTTTGACACATCAGGTTGATCTCTCAAATTAGGCTGAATCGATACATCAGAAGGCCTTGTTGGAAGAAATATTTGAAGAGAGGGATCATCTGCACCAAATGCCAATGGATTATCAACTAAGCCATCATTTAAATCAGCATTAGAACGATCAACAGTAGAGTCCGGGAAAAGAGTAGCAGATCCCATGGTAGTCTCTGCAGGCAACATGAATCCATTCATCGATGTAGGACAATTAATGGAACTGTGTTGCAAATCAACCAAGGCATCTGAGACATCTGCATCTGAACCAAATAATTGGAAACTGGGACCTGCCTGACTACCCGGAGGTAAAGGCCAGAGGGGCATTCCAAATTCATGATCATTAGTATTGAAAAGACCTAGGCATGAACTACCACCAGTAACAAGAGTAGGATCTTCAGAATATGAATCGGGAATTCCATGTGTGGGAACTGGAAATGTGATTCCACCAACATCAGTTTGATTATTCTCGTAGAGTGTTCGAGATGAAATCATGATGTCACTCTCTTCTTCTGAATCACTGAGAACAATAACTTCCACATCCCCTAATGGTGCGGAATTTGGATTGATAAATTCATACGTTTGGTCAATGTTCAGAGAAATAGAATCAAGTTCAATCCCATTGTTGGGACAAAACTCAAAATTTCCACCACCGTCTTGATTGACACTAGCATCTTCACCATCCCTGCCACTTCCAGTTGCACTACTACTCATTGGGATTAGATTCCGACCAAGGCTCTCAAACTTTTCCAGTCTATTACCGGAAGAAAGTAAGTGCATATCATCAGGTTTACTGACTTCCCACAAACCATTCCGGTTCTTCTTGATTCCAAGTTTTAAACTGGCATGTCCTTCAGAAACACCTTCTTGTTTGATGTGCTTAAGAGCTTCTGATTTAGGTTTAACTTCTCCATCCACAGGGACACAGAGAGTACCGTCGGGGAAGTGCCACAGCCCAAGATCTCCAAGATCCCTGCGATCACCTTCTGTCTTTGCCCGCCAAGAACCATCAGGCTTCACCTCAATGTCTGTCACATCTTCTCCACAATTCTGCATCTGTATCACAAAATTACAACAAAGCACAAACCCTATGAACCCAAAAATCAATGACGAGCTGATTAAATTTAGAGGTCCATGTTAGGCAGCAACCTTAGATGTGATGCGATTGAAATACGGGTCAATGACGACATTCTCCAGAGAGTAATTCTTGAGGCAGATGGGGCATTGCCACTGCAGCCATACAAATATACAAACACGCTCAAAGATGGAACCAAACAATTTATCTAACTCATACAACTTGACAAGAAGAATACCAACAACATATAAAACATTATTTTGAAATGCTTGCCTTCCTAGACCGTTGGTTCATTTCCACGAAAACTTCAAGATCAAAACAGCCCATGTGAAGACAAGGTTTGAATCTTCCAGCAACCTTCATTCGTGAGCCACTCATCTGTACACATATTATGCACAAGAGAAGAGGGGGGGGGGGATGATCAGTTACCTCCATATCACAATAAAAAAGAGAATAGAAGCTTCAACACCAAAGCAGAACACCTGTGTTCCTGACTAGAGGTCACATGTACTTGAGTAATATAACACATCAAGAAAAGGTCTACACACGGATAAAGAACACACATATATTGACAATACATCACATTAGATAGTAATATCACTTTTTTTTAACAATGAAATATGAACATAAACTTGTGAAAACTCTAGTCAGACTTTGGGAAACATTCTTCGAGGACTTCTTGTCCTCATTTGTACTTTCTCCATACTTTTTTATCAATAATATTTCATTTTTTTGTTAATAAAAAAATTAACAAAGAGCAGTGCAGTTTGAGGTGCAACAGTGATTCCTTAGTTTACAAGGTTGATACAATTCATGTAATTTTCTCTTAGTAATGCAAAAACACTTTCATTATCAACTAGGGTAAAAACCACTTGAATACAAACGTTTCACAGTTCCACACTCCAAAAGCTTCAACTCATGTATATATTTACAACATCAATAACTAAGAGAAATCAAGCTCCATTGGAAGTAAAATGAAATACTAAATAAAAGTACACATTGACATACTTCAACTAGGCCAATTAGTTCCGGCACACACAAATATAAAAACACATTGCTTGCACTGACGTATAGAAAATTACTTACAGGACAACGTAAATTGACAGGAATAGAATCAGCAACAATTTCCAGATCACTGTCACTATCTGCATTCGCTGTTTCAGTTCCACCACCAACACAACGGCGAACACGAGCAAGAGCTTCTTCAAATAGCTCACCAACTGACTCCTTAGGTATCAAGTTGAGAATCTAAACAACAAAGCAAAAATAACATAACCAGAAAAACCAAGAATAATTATGACCTCCCAAATTACACATTTGTTTGGTGTGATTGAACTGCCTAATAAACTTCAACCAAAAAATATATATATATATATATATAAATATATGTATACATAAAACTACATAACCTATAATATCCAAAACCATCACAGATACAAAAACAGTTCAATCCCAAATTGCTATCAGGCTACACCTGCCAGCCTGATCAACAAAGTTTAGATCATTGCAAACAAGATCCAGAATCATACTGCCCCCACAATGTACTACAAGATACTACAGATGATAAAATTAAAGCAAAACGTCCAATTAAATACAAGGCAAAGACAAACTTTTTAATTAAACAATACTACTCATTTGAGTCTCACACTACATAAGCCATAGAAACAAATAGAACTATGATATGACGACATTGATCCCTCAAATTGTAGGGCAACTTATGAAAACGATCATATCCTTGCAAAAAAAGCTGGTTTGTTAAAATTCTAAACTGGAAAAAACTGATGCAAACTAACTGCAGATATAACTACAAAGACCAATGGGGGGAAAATAATTTAATGCAAATTTAACAATACAAAGAACTAGGAAACAACAAAAAACTCTTCAACAGAAAACAATAAAACAATTTCAGACAGCTAATAAAATATACAAAATCAATAGTGACTAGATTACATTTCCTATTACAAGATGCCATAACTGAAAGAATTCATCGTAGTGAAGGTACGGAGTTACAGTCAACCGTCACATGTCTTAATTTTGAAAGAATTGAAACTACCTGCTGAACAGTGCACGCTTCACAATTCTGACCCCCAAACAGAACACTCGAGAATCACATCCTGTTAAGGAAATTTTATTAATTCCGTCTCTGGTGCACGGTGTGATCTGACAAAACAAGAAGGAAACTAAGAAATATAACCAAGACGAGCAAACTATTAATGCTGTTAGAAATGCAAGTGTCCATTAAATAAATAAATAAACACTCACACAAATGTATTCCTCAAGAAATCATTTGGGCATAAAATAAGCAACAAAATGGACTACAAAAAAATGAGTGAACAAAGGCCAAGAAACTCACAACAGGGCCATCATCACGACCATTAGCCCCTAGCAATTGTGAGCCAGGTCTGTTAATTGCCCGCAATGGCATACCTGTAGGGTCATACACAAAATAAACCAAGAACAGCCTATAAAAATTCAAAACAAAACAAAAAGGAAACAAACAAACAAAAACCCACAAAACAATATGCATATATATATATATAAAGACCACAAGAAGATCCCAAGTACAGGAGGTTGTTAAAGGTGATTGTTAAAAAGCTATCTGTGAAGGGATGCAGGACTACGAGCTTGAGTCTCAGAATAATTTTGAGCTTATTTAGGGGCCTTCCCTCCACCAAAATAGAGAGGGATGCTCTGTGAGGTGCTTAGAGATGGATGGCATCAAGTACCCTTGAAAGCTCCCTCACGATAATTAAGATTTCCAAGGAAATTGAAGTTCCAAGAGAAGACAATGCCATATAAACAATGAAAACATTCAGAAAGCAAGTCAAACAATATAATAGAGGGAACAAATGATCAAATGAATCATAAGAGGAGAAATAAGAGGGTTATTTTGGTCTTTTCAACACTTTCATCACAAATATCCATTTTTTTCACTTTGGTATTGATCCAAGCAGGTTTAGTGTCACAAATCAAACTTTAGGGGGGGCCACCATAGTATTTGGTCTAGCCATAAGGGGGTAAAGTGTAATTTACCTTTTATTATTAAATCAAAAGGCCAACAGATAAATAATAAATAGATAAAACAAAACACAAAAACAACCTTTCATTGAATGTTTGATATGCGAATATGTTTTCATGGCTAAATGATTACAACTGCATGGTCTAAAATAATTAGTACAAGTAAGGATACTTTAGTGAACATATCACAGCAATATAGTTTACAAACTCCCACATGCAAGTAACATAATGTAATGGATAAAGCAAAATGAGCATACCATTGACTTGTAGCTCTGCATGCTGTGGCCAATGCATCCTAAATGGAACCTTGTCGTTAAGAAGCATACACCAAGCCTACATCGTAATTACAAAGAAAAGTTAAAACATTTATAAGTACTTGGTAGAAAATTAATTTTCATGACGCAGATGTAAATGCACACCAACCAACCTGAACATCATGCTCTTGTTTAAAAATTCCTGTCTTCCCTTGTAATTTGAAATGTTTTCTCAATGCTCTGCATCGGATTTGAACTAACAAATTTTGTAGAGAAAAAAAAAAATCAATTAAAACAAAAAATCAATACGACAAGGAAAGATAAGCTTTTGTCAAATAAGGGGAATATATGAAGAGAATATTTTCTGAAAGAAAATAATATAAATATTAAGACAATGGTGAATTGCACACGTCATCTCAAAGTTATTGCATCAACATAATAAAAGCTAATTCCATCCAAGTGCAATGAAACGTAAGAGATAAGGAAAAGGCTAAATCCATTTGCCACTTGTAAACCTGGGATTTCACTTGAAAAATGAAAAATTAACAAAACTAATCCTTAATTCAAGTTCTTTTTACACTCACCTTAGCCAAAACCAAAATTCTTCCATTAACATTCAAATTGGCATTTCATATATACAAAATTGTTCAACAAGGGAGAAAGGAAGCATGATTTACAACCTAAGAATCAGAATTGGGGATGCACTTACCCGTCTGTTGGAACATTTGCAATGGCCAATTTAACAGGATACAAGGGATGTTTTGCCGTCACCCAAAAGCTGCACATCATAAAACAAATCAGAAGAATTAAAAACTTTTTATATTAGATAAGCTTCAGGAGAGTGAGAAAGAATGATAGATCAAATTGGAGGAAAGTTAATCATGTTGAACCACCCAGATAAGTATTTAAGTTGCAATGAGTTTAAGAACATTCGCAGCTGGCTTGACAAATGATTTCAAACAATTAAGCCAGGCAGGTTGGACTGGGGAGATCAAGATCAACTTTCTTAACTTTAATGCCCATTCCAAAACAAATCATAATCCAGACTTTGACTGCAGCTTCATCAGTCACGTTATGTACAGTAGTACTTCAGAAAAAGTTCTGACAACAACCATCATGGTCATTTAATCTTAGGCGGGGAACCTCTCATAATTTGTAATTGCAGGCTTTACAGCAATATCAAAATTGGAAGAAATATATAGATGAAGACGCGTTGCAAAAGTTTGAAAAGTTGTTGGCTGGTCAAGATTTGTTATGTAGTAATGATAGTCCAATTACTTATGTAAACATGACAAACAAATCAAACTGAGGAATCACAGACTAAGATAAACTTATCAAATAAAACAAAACTGTACTGAAATTTGTGCTGCCCACACATATTAATGATGAGACACAAAAACGAATGAAAAGGCATAGGAAACTCAAATTACAAGAAACTACGATATGAAACTTTCCAAAGACTAACTAAATCGATAGCATGTTGATGAAAAAAGATAATGAAGGACATGTAACACAGAACCAGCAACAAAATACTTATTGGGGAAAAAATAATCCCATAAGGTAGCAAAGCAATCATGTACTCGAAACAAATCCCATAATAGATGCATGAGTGGAAAAAAAAATGTGATGTTACCCAACAAGTAAAATACCAGTAACAGCAAAAGCGCACACAGAAATCATGAAACATTCATCCACATACGCACAAGAAAGAGAAAAAAAAAAAAAAAAACAACTGCGTTACATACGGGTCTGCCCGACTGAGTCTACAGAGTTCACAATAGAAAATGTCAGGAGGAGCTGGTAGAACACCCTCCATAGGCTTCTCTGGAATAATAACACAACCAATATGCTGCCACACATGGCACTTCAGATCCTCACACTGCACAATAAAACAAATAAATTAGTAACAAAATAAAAGTGTGTGCAATCCATAAATTAACCAGTATACACCACAGATGATAGCATTGCAACATTACACAAAGTCTTTTATCTTTGGCAGGTTTTTTGTTTGTGTTAAGGGGTATTAGACCACTATTTTTTTTATTTTTTTAGTTTGAAACGAGATGGGTGGGGGGTATAGAACTGTAACACCCTAAGCGTTATCATTGCATTACATACTCATGTTTACCATTTTAACACTTGCATATCTAGAGTTTATGGTTTCTTTTCTATGCATGAGTAGTAATTATATGATATGCTATCAATTGCCATTAATATTTGAAGTATGAATGGCTATGCAATATTGTTATCACAAGAACTTGCATTTCTGATGAATTAAATATTTACTTGGAAGCATGAATAGAATGAAGACTCTTTTGAACATGAAAGTTAAGACATTCATATGACCTTGATCATTGAATCAGTTTGCAATGAATTTCCGCATGGACAACGAATCTTATCCATTTGATAAGAATCTTCAATTTCCTCCTTGAGCCTCACAACATTACTGCTGTCTGACAAACCCGGTCCTTTCGATGCTAAATCAGTAGCCCCAGCTACCTGTATTTTTCTGGGGAGACAAAATGTTTAGCAAGTTAATGAGACAACCAAACAAATGCCAACACATGGCATTATGGAATGAGAAAATGTTCTACAACCATAATAACAAGTTCAATTTGATATGCTGAAAACAAATGTCTACGAATCAACCAAAGTTAAGATCTGCCATTACTTACGATGTAATCCAAATCTAAGAAATGAGATAAAATAAGAACATACCTGTAAGCATCATCTACTAGTTTTGCAACTTCTTCCTTCGCAACAGCATTTTTCTTTGCCCACGTACCAGAAACTACACAAAAATGGCAGACAATTTGCAATTGTTCATAACATAACAAAGCCATTGTATTCAAAATGCACCTTCAAATTCAGCCAAACACAGTTGAATAGTAGAAATGTTGAAGTTAAGCCCACAAATAACACAACCCAAAGATAACAATACAAATATAATCAAAACTCAATTGTGCATTGACATAAGAACAAGACTAGCCAGGCAAGGGCAGAATTGTCCATCCTTGGGGGTTTAAAGATTTGGATTTGGAATGTGAAGGGGTGTCCTAAATATATAATGTGTGCATGAAATCGCACTATAGAACATAACTAGATTCTGCATTATCAAGATATGGAAAGCTTCCTTTGTATTAAAGTTATTTCCCAAAGGTACACATTTTAGTTTATTGAAAAACATTATGTATAAGGTAGTAAAAAATCCTAACACGAATAAAACCACTCCATGCTTGTATAAAATCACAAACTTCCAAAATAAAACATGAAATGCAATTTTCTCCTAATATAAGAGGTTTGCACAAGCTACAACTAAGGTTAAAGCTAAGGTAAAACTAGACGGCACAAAAAAGAAACTATAATGACAAGCTATGATGCACGGGCACGAACACGGACACAGACACGACACGGACACAGACACGACACAGACATGTAAATTTTTAAAAAATGGAGGACACGATACGCCGGGGACACGCTCAATATATATAATTATATTTATTTATTATATGTCTAAAATAAAAATAAAAAATTATTATTATTAGAAGGTAATTAAAAATACAAAATAATATAAAAGTCAATAATATATTTAATAATCAAGTATTATTTTTTATAAAATTAGAATAATAATAAAATTAATAAGCACAGTACCAAAAAAATTTTGTTGGTGTTGAGTATTTTAATATTAAAATATTATATATATAATATTATAATGGAAGATGTAGAAGGTGAATGCATTATTAAGGATTAGTGGGATGGTGGATGGGCCCCCACACAAACCTATTTTATATATATTAAAATAAATCAACATTGTTGTCCACTGACTGGTAAAGAAAATAAGATAAAGAAGAGAGAAAGGAAGGAAGAAAACAAAGGAGACAGAGGAAGAAGAAAAACCAAAGCGACAAAGGAAGAATGAAGAACAGAAGAAACGAATCAAAGAAAAGAACAAAACGAAGAACAGGTTAGGGCTCTCTCTCTCTCCCTCCCCAATGGGTTAGGGCTTCGATCCACCTCTCTATTTTTCAAGCTTTATCTTGTTACAGAGTGTCCAAACGTGTTGGTGTGTCAAAAACGTGTCCAACAGGAAAAATTCAAAAAAAAATAGGGGACACGTTCGGTAAAGTGTCCGACAACAGGTTAGGGCTTCGATCCACCTCTCTATTTTTCAAGCTTTATCTTGTTACAGAGTGTCCAAACGTGTCTTGGTGTGTCAAAAACGTGTCCAACAAGAAAAATTCAAAAAAAAAAGGGGACACGTTTGGTAAAGTGTCCGACACGTGTCCACCGCACATCTAACGCGTGTCTGTGTACGCAGCCTCCGACAAGGTGTCTGTGCTTCCTAGATGACAAGAAATAACTACTGAAAAAATTATCAGCTCAGCAACATTTCTGCTTTTTTTAATCATCAACATCTCTGCCTAATTTGGGGATGAGAAGAAACACAAAATTCACCCCAATTCCCTAACAAAGAAGTTCTTTCTTTATAAAACATGAAATGTAATGGCATGAGGACACAAACCACCACCTACTCCAGTGAACACTTTGGTACGGCATATATATAAAGAAAAGGGAAATAAACAACCACTGGTGTATGGAAAAATGTACAAACCCTATGTGGACTTTTTGCAACAATTTATCATTATATTTGAGGGAAAAATGATAAAGAAAGTAATAGAACCAATTACCTCGCTCATCAGAGAGAATGGCCAATATACGTTCTACAAGGTCCTACAAAATTAAGAATACACAAATCAGACCTAATGTGCTTTGTAATAATCCAACTTAAAATTGATAAATAACGAAGAGATCAATTAATTAAATAAAAGAGATGCTCAACCCCAAAAAAAGTAAGTAAATAAATCTTCAAGTTGCCATGAATTTAAGAAACACAAGGTTACATTTATAGACCTGAAATAGTAGAGAGAGAGTTGGTAAGTGAAGAGCGAAAGAGACAAAGGGAGGAAGGGGAATTTACCAAAAGAAATCTCCAATGTTATGAACAAGCAATTTTCAGAACTAAACAAACAGCTGATGAAATCACTAGTGATAAAATGCAACCACGCATTTGTAATCCTTTAAATTGCCGGCTGATAAGAGAGTTGGGAAGGAATATCTTCCAAAACAAGGGCCGCGACTTCGGGTTTGAATGATATATTACATCAACAACGGCAATCCAAAATGCTTCTCTGTTCTTTTAAAGTGTTGCTTTATAGATTTACAATGAAAATTAATCTTAAAGAAAGTACTACCCCGTTGTAAGGGAAATTAAACTTTGTTAACAGTTAAAGTGCAACAATGTGTAAAACCGGCACAAAACACCATGCCCATTGTCAAAATAGGGCATAAAGTATTTGCAGACATTGAGCTTCCAGCCATTCCTCTTTTAGTTCAAAAGATGTCAACAACTAGTCTTTCACCATTCATTCATACAAGTTAATAAAGCAACAAGCAATATAAATAATATTTCATATACTGAACCTGCTTCTTTCCTTGCTTTGAAAGTCCCAGTTGGGAGAGAACATCCTTGAGCTCCTTTATTCTGAAATATGCCAATTTGTCCTATAAGAGAGAAGATACATCATCACAAACTCATTGCAACAAAAAAGCAGATACAGTATCATACATGACATTTGACAATAACCAATAAAAAAAGTAGCCACCATGAGAACAGTGACAATGATGAAGTGAGTTGAGGAAACCTCCTATGACCAGAAAAAAAATCATATGAGGCAAGGCAAGCCACGGCTTTCTACATTTGAGCATAGAATTCACAAAATTTCATTATCCATAGTCATAGAAGTATAGAAGTATGACATTTGAGCATGCATTGGGATAGGCCTTGAGGCCAGCCTAATCCCACAGTGTAAAGATTGTACATTGGTTTCAAATCCCATTTCCTCCACCAAAGAAAGGGAATCCTGGGCATGAAACCATCACAGTCTCACACCACGCTAAGAAATAGCAAGAACATGTATACCAGAAAGTGCAAAATTAGCAAACCTAGTACTTACCCTCTTTCAATAATTGTTAGAATTTTGAAGTTCAAATGGATGAACTTATACACTAGGGAGTATATTTAATAATAAAGCTAATCATCCAATAGTAACTAGTTTTCCCTAGCAAACACCTAAAATTGAGCCTAACTTGAAATGACTAGCTCCAACCATACCTTCTCCAGCAAGGTTTTAAAAGCGGCCACAACCGTACGTAACGCCACATGAACGGTTTTAGCGGTTACCGCCACCTGCTACGGCCACTTTGCGCAGTGATTGAGATTCACAGTGTGTCACCAGAATGGCGGTGCCGAGCGGTCGAAGCGCCTGTTACGCACTGCTTGAACGGTTTTTTTGAAAAAACATACAAAAAAAAAGCTGAAAATTAGGGAAGAGGGATAGAGAGAAGAGGGAAGATAAAGAGAGAAAATAGAGGAGCAAGAGATAGAGAGAGAGAGAAAAGGGAAGATGAAGAATATGTTATTAATTTGTTGAAATTGTAAGACCTATGCTATTCTATTCCGCTCTATTACTAAACCATTTTGTGTGTGTGTGTTTATCTATATATTGTTTGAAAATAATAATAATAATAATAATAATAAGTGTGGTCATTATCTATTTGGCTTGGTTAAAATATGTATATATATATATATATTTAGACTCTTATTTATTCTCTTACTTTTGTCATTGTTTATCTTATATATAATAGTTAGTGATTGATTTTTTGTATAATATAAAGTCATTAATTATTAAAATAAAATGTAAAAAACTCAATTTATAGTGATTTAAAAATATGAAATATATTGGATCATACTTAGAAATTTACAAAAATTGATCAATATTTATTTTTAACCCAATAAATAAGATCATGGAAAAAAAATATGCGTATCAGCAAGTTTTTTTCAAATTGTGCAAAAAATAAAAAAATTCACGGTTCCGATTACCGCAACCGTCACACTACGACCTTTACACCCCACAACCGTAACCGCGTCACCGCCACCGTTATGGCGACCGCAACCGCTTTTCAGAAGCTTGTTCACAAGTAATTACCAGGCATGTGTACATCAGCTGCATATGTGCTGCATCTACTTTAAATATATTTATCACATGAACTAGAAATGGCCAGAGGCAGATTGATATGTAACATGGGGGATGCAGTGTTGGTTGGGGTGTTAAAGTCACCACCAATTTCCTTAAAAGCTTAAGCTATTGGGAAATGGACCCAACAATGTTTATCAAGGTATCCAACAGCCTCTCTCATGTGCAACCCCGTCTTGCACATGGAGAGATAAATAGAGAACCAAACAGACGAATAAGTAAACAACCAAACAAAGAAGAAATCATCAACCTGGGACCGAATACCAAAATGCCAATAGAGACACTTAAGTCACCACCAATTTCCTTAAAAGCTTAAGCTATTGGGTAATGGACCCAACAATGTTTATCAAGGTATCCAACAGCCTCTCTCATGTGCAACCCCGTCTTGCACATGGAGAGAAAAATAGAGAACCAAACAGACGAATAAGTAAACAACCAAACAAAGAAGAAATCATCAACCTGGGACCGAATACCAAAATGCCAATAGAGACACTTAAACTCAAAACCTCTCTCAACTAAAGCTCTGATACCATGCTAAGTCACCAATTTTCCTAAAAGCTTAAGCTATTAAGAAATGGGCCCAACAATTTATATCAAACTATTCAACATGGAGGTGATGCCAAATTTCCTAAAAGGTAAAGGCCATACCAGTGTACAAGGTTCTAGCTTACAGGGAGCGAAAGTAAGTAGATAGCGGTCTCCTCACTTCTTTGTGGATAGGTTGATTATTTGATTACCATGACTCAAAACAGAAAAACAGATAGCACTTGTCACCACACCAGGTCATGAGACTTCTTGAGCAATGTGCAGGCTAGTGTGAAAAGCCTCGAGATTTCCAAAGGAAGCCTCAAATTTTTTCTTGTATTTCTTTATGAGGAGGAGCCTCTAGACCTGCCCACTCAATAGTAGTGCCTAAATGAGGTTAGAGTGTTAGACAACATTCTCTTGTGAAGCATGAAAGTCAAATCTAAGTCGCCAAAAGAAGCTTTCTAGCTAGGTTGTTATCTATTCAACAGCTTAACTTAGTTGACAGATCAAAAAATACATTTTTATTATCATTAGACTAAGATGTTTTTGGAACTTGTTATTTAACACAATTACTCAAACTACCAAAACTATCATCTTAGAATGCCCTATTTCATTTCTCAATGGGTTTCGTCCATGATATTTCAAATTTTAACCCATGATACAATTCAAATAAACTTTATGACTGCTTTAAATTATTAAAGGAATTAACCAATGCATCTTCTCAAACTCAAAAAAAAAAAAAAACCAAAGGCAACACAAATCGAAAATAAAGTGAATGATAACTGAAACCATTACTCCCACAGTGTGTATACAATTACATAGGAAGAAGATGTCCAGAATCAACCATTTCTCTATCGCACGCGCAACATTCCTCCCAAAGAAGGCAACTTTTTAATTCATTCTGCAGGCGGGGGCAAGTTGAGTTGATTTCAACACACAGGGTATGCAACAAAATGCTAGATTGAGTTAATTTCCATTTCCACTGATATGATCTAAATAAAAAGTAAACATACTTCGCAAATTCAAAACACATCCCACCAAAATATCAGACGGTTACAGTACTCAACCGCATCAGAAAAATGGATGAACTCTTTGCTACCCCAAAAAAAAAAAATTTGTCATGCCCCAAAATGATTTTGTGAACTTTGCATTCTTGTAAACAAGTTCACTATCTTCACAATGTTCAACTAACAGTAGCCAATTTGTGAACAATTAAAATCAGTATATACACATAATTCAGAATTATAAATTCCATGAAACCAAAGTCAAAATTTAAAATACCTTGCAACTGGAAACCAAATCCATCTCTCTGATATCCCAAAAGATTAAACACTGAATTAGTTGGTTGTTCTACTGTTCAATCGCGGGAAAAAAAAATCAACAACCAGACCCATCCATACAGCCCATGTTCGCCTCCAAACAATTACAGATCTAACCAAAATTGTCAAACACAAAAACCTCGTAGTCAATTCAATTCCAATTAACAGATTATTAAAAAAATATCTATACTAATATACAGCATAACTATCCAAATACATCAAACACATCGCAAAACGAACAACGAATTACACAAACATACGTGTATATAGATATAGTTTGCGTATAAGGGATTGAAAGAGATGAGAGTTGTTACGATGGTGATCGATTGACGAAGAAGGTGAAGAGATTTGATTGGGAATATGAGAAATTTGATGAATCGGAGATGATTTTACAGTGATTCAGAGGAGGTTTTGCGCCGACTTTAGGCTCGTCGCTCGATCGATCTCCCTCTCTTCTCTTCTCTCTCCTCTCTCTTCGTTTTGCGCTTTCACATTTCTTTTTGACTGATGAAAACAAGCCGGAAGCTATTTTCTTCGCCGGACGCGTCGCCGATTATCCAATCGGGTTCATTCTTCCGAACAAGTCCGGGTTTGGATTTGGTGTCTTCATGCCTCTCTCTCTTACGCGTCCTCCAGAAGTAAAAATGTGTTTTTCTTCTTTTTCTAAATTACACTTTGCCACTTTATATTTAGTTATTTTTTCTTTTGACCCTTCATATTTCAATTATTTTTCAATTTACTCTTCAAATTAACTTTTATTCAACATTTAACATAAAATATCACATTAATTGTTACATAATATAAAGGGAGACTTATTATATCAATATTTGAATATGTGTCAAAAGTGTGAGTTATATATAATAAAATATTTTTTTGTCTTGTGATTATCTTTTTTTTAGGTACATCTTTTTGGTTGTCAATATATCATTTTCTGTCAAAATTTGAACATAAGTTATCAAAAAAACTTAAAACATGAAAGGCCAAAGTAAAAAAAATAAAAAATAAAAACTATAAGAGTCCAAATGAGAAATTAGCCAAATATAACGGGCAAAACATAATTTATTCTTTTTCCTTTTGGGATAAATTATTACACTTTCACCCCTAAATATAAGTCATTTGTCACTTTAACCCTCAAATAAAAAATAAATTATACTTTTTTACTTTTATAATTTAATTCAAATTTCACTTTAATTTTTATTTTTTAAAATTGAATTATTTGGTTTGTATATTTTCAATATAGTTTAAATTTGACTCTTATGTTCAAATTTGAGATTAAAATTAACAATTTTTTTTTATAGTTTTCACTCTTTAGAGATGTACGCATAGAAAAATTTAACAATCAATTTAATGGAATGACCTGGATTGATAATATTTTCTTTAATGACAGTAGGAAAATGATCATTGAAGATGTAATTTCATTTTAATTTTAATTATTTATTTATTACATTAGGAATAAGAATATATTATGCTACTATTTCATTATATTATATTTATTATATATGTAATAAGTTAAAAATAGTGAGTCGGACACCATGAATTGGTGGGGCCTGACGGGAATGGATGTAGCCAAAAACTGATACGGCCCATTAGTGCTCCATATTTTTATTTATTTTTTATTGGTAAATGTCCAATAAAAAATAGAGGTTTTTTTTTTTTAAGGTCCCTGATATTATGATTTTATAGTATAAATGATATCAAATATTTTCATAATGTCTAAGGTCCCTCAACAACAATCTAGAGAAAATTGGTCCAGAAAAAATTCAAATTAGAGAAAATTGGTCCAGAGAAATTTTAATTTCTCTGGCCTCTTTAGCCTTTATGGACCGCCAGAGAAATTTCCTTAGCCTTTCATGGAGTCCTGAGAAAATTCATATTCCTCTGCCGTGGGTTTGATATTCCACCTTTGTTGCTACTGTTGTCACTTATTTACCCTATTACCTCCAGCTGCTGATCCATCTGAACAACATTCTAGGTGATGAAGCCTCAAGTAACCATCTGCATCGGCTTGAGCAAGCAACGAACCAACAATGGCTCCAACCGGGCTCTATTTTATATCAAAAATTCATTTGGACGGTGAGCATACTTTCTCATCACAAAAGGTTTAGAAGAAAGCTGACTTTCCAATTTTCATTATACCTCTTCTACTTGTGATGCTATCTTATTGCAGTTTACTCGAATGCACGTCGATCGAGACTGAGACCAATCCCATAGACCGAATTGTGGCTCATCTGCGCTTTCACAGACCTACAGAATTGTCAGGAAAACATCCCGAGACACCAGAATCACCAGTAGTATCTACTAAGCTCCGCAATGAAAGAAATACTAGTAGTTTACCCAGCTCGCCAAGAGGATTCTTTCCTGATAATTACAAAAGTAAACATAACCTGTCATCTACTGCTGGATCAAAAAATCCTCACTTATTTGCTAAAGGGGATCATTCTAAAAACAGTTCCTACATCGACACTTCTGAGAATTCCGAATTTATCTCCAGAAGAATTTCTCTGAACCTGATATTGATGTTTGCAGATTTGTCTACCAAATTTCTCTGGATTTCGGAATTTCTCTGGATAATCTAAGCACAATGGGATGAAGATAATGAAATTTATCGATGCAGCTCTAGTGCAACCTCTAGTTTTCGACCTTGCAAAAGCCATCAATCGAATCAGAAATCGAGATCATTTGCTATAAGCAGATGGACAAGACGAAATATCGCCGTCGCATCACCATTAGAACTGGCCTATGCAAATTTGGTGCGGCATGCCGATTTAACCATTCTCCTAATAGGAAACTGGTAAAAGCCACTGATAGATCGGAAAACTTTAGAATTTAGAATTTGTTAATGCATAGTTAAAATAGTTTCTGTAAATTATTGACCAGGTTTTTAGATATATATATATATATATTGAGATCTCTGTTTTATCGTTGTACAATCTCACAACTTTTAGTTGAATCCATCAGGCTCGCTCAAGTCATGGCTTCGCACATTTGCCAAGAAGTGATAGCAGGCATGAGATCGACGAAAGAGAGAAAGAAAGATAGAAGAGCAATCTTCATCTGTAGACCTCCATGATTGATTTGTATTTCAGAAACAGAGTGATGATGATTGCGTTTCCAATCACGAACAGTGAACTGTGTGTGTGTGCGTGTTTGATCGCAGTAATGAGTGAGAGTAGAGAAAAGGAAGGAAATGAATTCTCTGTGATAGATGGGAGGGACCTTAGACATCAAAAAATAATATCGTGGATCTCTTCTATTACGAAAAGTGGGAGAGGGACCCTAGACCAATTTTTCCTAAAAAATAATAATAAAATCAAAATAAAATTAGAAAATGATAGCCCAGTATCATTATTTTCTACATTCTATGTAGGTTATGTTTACTTTTAATTTCATATAAATTTATTTTTTAAGTAGTCAAGTGAAAATATTTGTTAATGTGGCATATACAAAAACTTAAATGAATAGAAATTCAAATATGGTATTTGTTACAAATTTATGAATAAATTAAATTTCAAAATGCATGCAAATAAGAAGTGTACATTAATTTGTTAAATGTACGTATATGAATATATCCCAATAGAAACTCAAAACAACAAATTTACTTATTGTTGGACACAAACTAATATAAACAAATGCCAGCTGTTTGGTTTGAGTTTTCATGATTCACTTTTCAAAAAATTGAAATTTTTTATTTTTCATGTTTTTTTTCAACTGAATTTTTTTAATATTCTAAGCAATTTTTAAAATTTTTAGATACATCTAACATAAATACCGTTAAAAAATATAATATTTATGAAAAAATCTTTAAAAATTTCACTAAATATAAAAAATACAAAAAAAATGAAAATTTAGTACATTTTTTGTATTCTTTTGTATTTATTGATTTTAAAAATATTTTTTATAAGTATTTTACTTTTTAAATACATCTATGTGAGGTACATCTAAAAAAGCAAAAAATTTGCTTAAAGTTTAAAAAATATTCACGAAAAACAAAAAAAATACAAAAAATAAAAAATTGAATCCAGAAAATTAAAATCAAACACACTGATGATAAAACATAAAATTGCTACAAATTACTGTAATTGAAAAACATAGGTAAAGCCCTTTTGATTTTTTTTCCCCCATTTATTTTAGTTTTCATTTTTATCATTTTGACATGTGAGAGAATGTTTAAAAACACAATCTTTTGTACCACACATTTTTTTTTTTAAAAAAAAAAATTGTAAACATTTTTTTGAAATAGCTCCACAAATCTATTTTAGGCATTTTTTTTTTTCTTCCAAAAATGGAAGACAACATTAAAAAATGATACCAAATCATCCAATTTTTTAAACTCATATTTGAATTGAAAAAACAGTCTCTCAAATTATTTTTTCTCTTTTTTCCTTGAATTAGCGTTATGTTTATTTTAAAAAATCCCCAAGCTACAATTATCGCATAATATGCACACAAAAAATTAAAAAATACACTATATATTCTCTTACTAAGGCCTCATTTGGGAACAGGCTAATTTAGTAACTTTTTGGCCATTTGACTAAAATATGAGCTAAAAAAAAATAGTATGTTTGATATGACTTTTTTAATTTTTACGAAAAGATGTACAAAAAGTAGACAGAAAATAGAATCTTTGACTTTTTGGTATGGGTTGTTGATTTTTTGACTTTTTTAGTAACTTTTTAACTTTTTAGCTAAATGGGTTGGTTCCCAAACGAGGCCTAAATATATGGCCTATGACCACTCCGTAAAATATAAGAATATTATCATCAATATATATATATTTATGAAATTGATATAAAATGGATGAGGAAGTAGACCCAATCTTGTTTACTTAAATAGTAAATGACTCATAAACAATGGCTAATGCAACCAAAAAAAAAAAAAAAAAAAAAAAGACACACTAAACAAAATTATATAAACATGTAGATGTGTATACAAAGTATGAGAGAGAGAGAGAAGGGGAGAGAAATACCTAACTTTCATCAAAATAGTTGCAAGTGTGGTGAGAGCTATAGTTGACAAGATGCTACATATTATATAAGAGAGAAAGAAAGATTATTCATTTCGTGTATGAAAGTCTACTTATTTTCCCTATTCTTATTAAATAAAAATATGAAGAAAAATAATACAAGAAAATAAAAAGACAACAAAGAGAGAGATAATAGATAAACAATACACATGAATCATGATAACAAATGAGATTGGCACGTGGCATAATTCTAGAATATGCCAATAAAAGGCACTACCTTAGTTATATTATCTTAACACGTCACCCGTGTTATACACGGGATAAAATAAAATATTATTTATTAAAAATATGATAATTATTTTACCTTTTGTATTTTGTTTTTTATAAATAAAATTTTATATATAAGTTAAAGAATTTTGTTTTAAATGTTTCTTTACTATAATATATAATATAGATAGATTAAAATTGTTGCATTGACAATTAATAATTAAAATTATGCTTTGTTATTAAAAAAAATGACATAATTCTAATACTTCACTATTTTAGAATAAAAATATATGAATTTTAAAAAAAATTTATATTGGTTTTTGAAAGAAAAGCAATTAAAGAAATTGTAAAAACTTAATAAATAAGAAAGAATTATCGCAACATATTTAAACTATAAAAAAAAAGTTAAAAAATGAATAAAGACTTTAAAAAAATGTGATTACAATTAAAACTAGTGTCATATTTATTAGTAAGTACAATTTTATTTGAATATCTATTTATACTTTAATATGCTTATTTAAAACAAAAATTAAAATATTAATAATTTTGAGTTTTAAAATATTATTTTGTAGACTTGCTATATTAACTTTTGGAAGAAATATATTAGAATTATTTTACAAAAATTGAATATTAGTCATTGAAAACTTATTTAATAATGATTTTGTTTGATTTTGATCTATCACTTTGTAATGAGTGACATGTTTTTTATTATACAAATGATCTTATCACACCATTTTATGTAAAAATTCTAGTAAAATAATATTAACCAACAAAAAATAGTTATAAACAAAAAACAGATAATGGTTGGTAGAGAGGAGGGAGACATGACATACAAAATATAAAATACAAAAACAAAAATAAAAGTTCATAGATAAAAATAAAAATAAAAAGAAGAAAAAATGGTAGATCTAAAGAATAAAAGAGTTTGTTTAAAGAATACAATAGATTGAACATAAACTAACATTCAAATTATCTCATAAAAAAAGTTTAAAAATGAGTTTCATCATTCCATGATTGTAATATTTATAGGGCGAGGAAGACATGAATGACTTAGAAAAAAATATAATGTATGATGGTTAAGATTTTTTAATAGAAGAAAGAATTTGTTAGAGAAATAATGCATAAGAATAATTTTTTTCATATTTCCTTTTTTAAATTATAAATCATGGAATCATTATAAAAAATAATAAATTATGAGATTTTTAAAAAAAAATTATATACAGTATAGATATGCTTAAATTTATTTGTGAATAAAATTGTGTTTAATTATGGAATAAAGAAAGAATCTAAATATAAGGTTTAATTTTTATTTTATGTTAGGCTTAATTTTATGTGTATATAAATTAGACCAATTATGAAAGATATTAATAGTACACGTTTTATGGGAGGTGAGAGAGCTTCATTTTCATAAGATTTATTTTAAGAGAGAGAATATTGTATGAAACTGATGATACAGTTCGTTCCAACAAACGGGTTGGACTGATCTACGCTCCTCGAGCCTATGTTCGGATGACCAAACCCACCGGAAGACATGCACAAAAGTTTAACGGGGAACGGGGAGTCCCCCAACGAACCCTCCGACGAGCAAGTTAGAGAGAAAGAAGTAGAGTGTAAAGATGAATTAGAGATAAAAAGCTTAACCTTCTTTTTGTCTTCAACCTTTGCTTATATCCTCTGGTAATCATTTCGTTGTCCCTTCCGACCTGCCACTTTGGCCAAAAGTCTATGCTCTAGCTTACCTTGTTCATGGTGAAGGCGTTCTGTCCCGACGGAGAGGGCTTGTCGCAATAAATGCTGTAAGGGGCTTCATTAATGGCGATGTGCAGTGACAATAACTTTGCAGATCTTTGTCTGCTGATGTGACTTGCCCTTCTCTTGACATGTGTCTTGATGTCATTGGTTCTTATTACTACATGGGGCTTCGGCAGTGTTGGGTTTCATTAATTGAATTATGTATTGGGCCCCAAGTGGTGGGTTTGGGTTGTTCATAATAGGCTGTAACCTTTATGGGTCTACCCATGCCAAGATTTATATTATTTTTCAATAAAGACTTGATTTATTTTGAGAGGGAGAGGATAATAACCCTGATACATAGATAACATTAATTCATACTTAACTATGTCTAATAAGTAATTGACATGAAATCCTGAGTTAATTACATATGTATTGCATTATTTGAGTTTATATCTGTTCTGTGTAAAAATATTTGTTTATGGTTTTGTCCTATTCTTTAAATTGAAGGCTTTATCGGCATCCGATTATGAAATTAACTTGATTTATGTGTTATTTAGGATTTTTGGAAAATTATGGTAGGTTTAATTAAAATCCGGTTCGGAACGATTAAATTAGAATAATTAATGCTTAACTAAGCCTAATTAATGAATTGTTTTGATCTAAGCCTATATAAGGCACATTTTATACCTCCACTCATTCTTTTCCTTTCATTGCAACATATCCTTGAGCTAACACACACACAAACGTATAGAGAGAGAGAGACTAGGGAGAAGTCTTCAAACAAAAGAATTTGCTAAAGAATTAAGGAGAATTGAAGAAATTAAGTAAGAACTCACTAGGATTCAAGGAATTGAGAACCTAAGGTAAGAAATCAAGCCTTTAGTTGTGTACTTAGGATACTTAACACATGTATTCAAAAGAATTAAGTGAGTTGAGGCAAGAATTAAGCTTAATGAAGTAGAAGAGTAGAGTATACATACATGCATGTGCATTACATTACATTTAGACTATGTTGTCTAAGAATTTATTCCATGCATGTTCATATTCTGGTTTTAGTTTAAGAATTCACCATGTTTTTTAGTAGAACATCTTAATTGATCATGATTTGGAGACTTGGAATCTCATTTATATCATGCATGTCATGGTCATGTTATGTTTTCTAGGAATTGGGTTTTGTTTTGCACAATTAGCAAGTTTTTGGACTTTGGTTTTGCGAAATGGTTTAGAATTCCCAAAGTTTTCCAAGGTCATGTATGGTTCCTCAAGTTTTTATCCCAAACGAATGAGTTTTGGAGTATTTGATTTAAGTTTGGAAGCTTGGAAGTGAATCTAGAAATCCTAGAATTCGATCTTTCCGCTCGAGCGACAGATCTTATGCTCGAGCGACCACCTTTATTTTTGTATTTCTGTTCGAGCGACTTAAAGTCCGCTCGAGCGTAAAATGCATGCCCCTAGAAGTTTTATGTTTTTGCAAACTGTTCGAGCGATAAGAGTTGCGCTCGAGCGAGGACCTGAGTCTCACGCTCGAGCGTTCGTCGAGCGTGAAAATTACACAACTAGTGCTTTTTCAAAGTTTGCAGATTGCTCAAGTGAAGGAAGTTGCACTTGAGCAACCTTTCACATGTTTACATGTCTGCTCGAGCGAAAAAAGCTGCGCTCGAGCGGGACCCCTATTTTCAGTAAGTTTTGTTTAAGGTTCTAAAGTGCATTTTGGCATCCATATTGCATCCTATACATTCTTAGAACATGATTAAGATTTAATAAGAGGTTAAGACTTAGAAACACATTAAGAATGAAATGAAAGAAATTAAGTACCAACCGAGAGTGTGTTTCATTGTGTGTTTATGCTATATGTGTGTACGTCACGTGCCACAAGTTACCTGATTTGTCTGTTCTGCAAGTGGAGCCATCTGTGAGTAATAACTTTGTAAAGATATGTTTATGCTTAAGTTATTTCTTATATGATATGATATGACAAGAAATACTCTGTTTTATAAAATGTTATATTATGTCCAATGAATGATTGTTCAATTTTGACAAGTATTCGTGACATCCTTAGCACAAGGTCCTTGCCTGGGGGTAACAATACCGTGGTTATAAGCAAAGCCCTTGCCCGGGGGTAATGATACAGCGGTCTCAAGGCCCTCGCCTGGGGGTAACAATACCATGGCTCAAGTACATTATAAGTTCCCAGTACCGGAGGTTCCTTATAGAACTAACAAGCATGATAACGCTAATGGATGTACCATGTATAATTAAGCATGAACTCGCTTTTCTATATGAAGTTGAACAAGAATATGAATATATGTCTGTTTGATATGAATTCTGGTTTCTAAATCTATTGTGGACATCATTCATTTAAAACCCTTTACTTTGTTATTATTCACTAGGCTCCCGCTCACTATTTATTTTATGTTTGTAGGTGAGTAAGCGCGTGACCAAGCCTAAGCTGCTGCCTGGAGTGTTGAGTCAACCTACTACTGTGCCTTTTGGGGAGGTTTCCTTTTTGAAGAAGTCAAGTTTTGTGAACCAGACAAAGATGTTTTGTTGTTTGTTTTTACTTATCTGTATACAGGGATACGTTTCTTTTTTATTAAATCTGTGCATGGGTGACGTAAGACTAATGTATTTACGACGTCATATATATAATGTACGGGAAAGAAATACACCTTCTCGTATAATCCTGTTGATCAAGCCTGCGTTCTTCGTACGACGTCGTTCCACCACCTGTAAATACAAACATGAGCTAGCCGGCGGGTGTGTGCCGGAAACCCCTCCGATGCCTAAGTCAGTGAGTAAGACAAAGGCAAAAGCTCTGTGTATTCAGGAATTATTGATGCATTACCTTTGCAAAGGTGATATTGGTGAGCTTTTATAGGTTTCGCATGGCACAATCCTAGTAGGACTCAAACTTCTCAATGTGTAGAGTCCTTCTAGGATTACTCCTCCTTGCGTAGAGTCCTCCTTGCGTAGAGTCCTCCTAGGATTCATACTCGTGGAAGATAATGCTTATCCTCCAACACCCTCCTCACTGCATAAGCCAAGTGAGATGGCTTTAATATGGCCGAGCTCCTTTGCAACCGAAGTATCCCATAGTCCGGACTTTACCTTTACTTTTCTTACCTCGGTCTCCCCATGCTATGACCGAGCTAAACATAAGAAAGGTCAACCGAAATAGGGCGTGACCAAGCGAGTCCGAACCGGTGTCAATATACGACCGACTTGGTATACAAGAACCGGTATGACTCTACGTCCGGTGTACTATCCTGGACCGGACTATCTCGATACTTGCCACAACCGAGCTACGGATGCCCATTCGGCAACCGAACTACCCATACTTCTCCTTTCGTACTGGGTATCATTCTCGAGCTTACCTCGGCCCAAAACCTAGCCCGGCCCAATTTATGAATATAAATTACCCTCTCATATATATATATATATAATTTTGTTTTGAAATTTTCTGTCTCATATATGTTATCACAACTCTATGGACAATATATATATATATTTCTATAATTGCTTCCGCAGCCCATTATTATGTGTCATTCTTTAAGAGGCCTTTGGTAATCCAAGGATTACTGGCCAATTACGACACTAAACCTATAGAGGCGGGTTTGGGTCGTGACAGAGACGGAGGTTGAGAATTGTGTGATTTTTTCTTTGTTTCTTTATTTTTACTGGCAATATATTTGCATTAAATAATTTTGAAGGTTAATATTTATATTATTGAAATAGCCAATAGATGTTTTAATTTTATTTCATAAAAATCAAAAATTAAAAAAATTAGATTTAACGTTTTGAAACACTTAGGGTCTCTAAAATAAAAAGTCACTTTGATATAATATATAGTAACATAGATAGATAGATTATGAGATTTAAGAAAGAGACAAATATTAGGAGAGAGATTTTTGTTATTTTAAAAAAATTAACAATTGTGCTTTTATGTTCTTTTTAATCTATAACGTTTTTTTTTTTTTTTTTTTTTAAATATATAATTACTTTGTTATGAGATGAGATTTGTGTTTTTTTTGGTATAGTTATTTTGTTATGAGATGAGATTTAGAAAAGAGAGAAATATTAGGGGAGAGATTTTAGGAACTTGTAATTCAGAATTTCAGGTGGTTTTTTATTATTATTTTTTAATCTATAATTACTTTGTTAGCCAATAGAGTTATTTTTAAATATTTTTAAATTCACAAAAATTAGTAATTGTGGAATGAGAGTTTGGAGCTCTCACAAGTCTTCTCACTAGAAACCTCATTTTCCTTATATAATATATATATATAAATAGATATAGATATAGATAGATATAGACATGGTACTAATATATGATATGGTATGTAAGTATATTAACACTTTATTTCTTCTCACTTTTAATTAGATTTTGCCTAAATTTGTCGGACCTCTAGTTTAATTTTGATGCTTTGTTTACAAACTGATAACATATAAGGGAAAAGTTAAAAAAATAATTTTAAATACATGAACAAGTTTGTAATATTTATTTTAATGCTGTAAGATTTATTGTTAATATATAAATAATTTTTAAAAGTTAAATGAAATGTCCACTAAAGTAAATATGGATGCAAAATTATTATTATTTCTGTTTTCATAATTTTTTTTTTAAATTTGAAAAAGGCCCCTCCCCAAAAAAAGAAAAAAAAAAAGAAGAGGCAAATCACATTAGTTTTTTAATTTTTTTTAAAATCTTTTTTAACTTTTTAAATTCATTTACATAAGATGGACTGGAAAAAAAAAAAAAAAAAAAGAAAAGATTTTAACATAATTTAAATAAATCAATAAAGACAAAATAAGTTAACACAGGTAGTTTTTTTAGGTTGTTCCCGCACAGTCTTGAGTTTTCAACGTTTATTTCAATGTAATGTAATTACTAACATGAGGGTCACATGAGCGGAAAATTATTTAATAATCTTAAAACATTATGTGGTCATATTCTAAGTTAATTATCAATTTTTTAGTTCTCATATTGTTCTCTTATTCCTAATATAAATTGTGGGCCTCTACCCCTCTGTACTAATCAAAAATTATGAAATACCACGTGTTCATATTCTGAGAATACTAAATAATCACCTCACACATAAACACATTTTAAGAACACCAACATAAGGAAGTTATAAAAAAAAATTACACTTTTTTTTTACTCTCTGGCTTTAACTTAAAATTTAAATGGGTAAATTACACTGACACCTCCTGAGATTTTTATTTAATACAAATTGTCTCATCACATTTGAGAAATTATACTTACTCCTGTCAGATTAAAATAACATATTTGTCCCTTAACCTTTATGCATATAAAATAATAAAATAATACAAATATTTTGTTCATGTTATTTGAAGGGAAATAACAATCATATTATCTCGTTTATTTCACACAAAAAATTAAGTTTTTTTTTTATTTTATTTTTAGTGTTTTTTTTATTTTTAATATTTTAAGCAAGTTTTTTTAAATTTTTTAGATACACCTAATTTGTGATTGTTTTTTAATTCACCAAATACAAAAAAATATATATAAAAAAATCAATACATTATCTTATTTTGTTGTATTTAGTATATATATATATATATTTTAAATATTTTGTACAAATTTTATTCTTTTTAAATATATCTAAATTAAATTGATCTAATTTAGATATAATGGTGGAAATAAAAATAAAAAATTATATTCATATATAAAAATTTATACAAAAAATATTATAAAAATGTTTGTGATAGTGATATTATTGTAAATATAAATCATATTTATGGGTTTTTTGTTTTAAAGTGAAAAGTCACTGTAGACACCCTATTTTTTATGGTCCTTCAAGACTTGGATGTTCTTGCAGGTACATCTGATGACGAATCTGATTGCTCGCCGAGCGCTCAAAGTCCTCAACAGAACGCTACAGGTTTGAGCTTTCCAAACCTTACATCATTTTTGTCTCCTTTTTGGACCACGTCTTGGCCTCTCTCCCCTGCAATCTTTGGTGGCTTGCCGGCCATCTATGAAGGCTGTCGGCCAGGGCTGCCGGCCTGCTGACCATTGATGTACCTTGCCGGCCATCAATGATGCCTTGCTGGCCATCGGCTACTAGTGTTTTCTGCAGATATTTTGTATCAGCTGTGCCAGCTAGTTGCACAGAGGCTTGCATCTGCTCACACGTGGAGGGCTGGATCTCTTTGTATGGAATTCATATTTTTTATATATAGGGAAGCCCTCTCTCATATTTTGAGGTTGGAAGAATTAAGACTCAAAATTTTCTTTCTCTTTCTCTAGATTTTCCTCTTTCTCTCTTGAATCTCTTTACACCTTTGCCTACTTACACTATACTTTTGCACATCAACCCTTAACCAAAAGTGATCACCTTTGAGCTGAGGTTGTTTGAGGACCTCTTGGAGCTCTACAAGTTGTTTTTGGCTTGAATTGTTGCTTTGAACCACTCTTCTCTTCAAGAGGTATAATACTAGTCTTTGAAGCTCGCTTTGCTTACTTGTTTTTCCATCTTTTTCCTACTGTTATGGGCTAGTTTTGAGCTATAAAAAAAATTTGTTTTCATGGGCTAAAATTGGTGTTTAGGTTAGAAGGTAGTTCATCCCTCTTTATTCCTTGTCATTAAGGCCTTTGCACATTTGTTTCCCATTATAAAACCATCTTTTTTTGGCCCTTTAACCACTGAATTTTAGAGGTTTTTCAGTGGCAAAAAACTCATTTTGAAGTCCAAAATTGAAGGGGTTAGCCTTCCCTCCTTGTATCTTGTTTGCTAGTCTAGTTAACTTCATATGTTAGCATGTTTTTTTAACTTAGCTTAGCTTAATTCCAGCATGTTTTTGCCTCTGAAATAGCCTGCTTTAGCTTTGTTTTGGGTTGTTTGGGTTAGTTGAGTCTTGTTTTGCATGGTTGTAGTGCAATAGTTCTCACAAGCTTGGTGTTTTAGGCTCTAGACACCTTCTTGTTTGAGTTGATAGCATTTGTTTATGCTTTTATCACTCATTTTCAGCACTTGACCATCTCTACAACCTCCCTTCTTTCTTGGTTTTATTTTTGCTTTGAAAGTGGTTCAAACCATTTGCTTGTTTAAAACATGAAATTTAGGTTTTGTGCTTAATGGTTTAATCCTTTTAGGGGTTTATTACCAATGACATGAGGTCTCTTTCATGCCTAAAACAACCTTCGGTTTGAGTTTTCTTTTCACTTAGAGGACTTAATTCACCATTTGGACTTAATGGGATTAAAAGATGGTTGGTAATTAAAATGTGCAAACAAAATTGATAAGTAAAAGAGGCAAGATAAGCATCTCTTTGTGTTGCATTGCATGTGTTTAAATTGGACGTTAGTTTGAGCACAAGGAAAATAAGACATTTCATACTCAAAAGTGATAAAATGTGCTATTTTCCTGGGTTTCCATTGCCCTTGATCATGGATGATAGGGTGATGGTTCTTGAGTGTTTGGCTTTGCATTTATTAAGCTTACACACCTTGAAACACAAGCCATCATACAATGAAATTGCTTTGATTGGTGGTTTGTGATTTAAGTTCACAATTCATTGGATTTGTCCATGACAAGGAGAGGTAAATTGTGCAGACAACCCTTGGAAAATCCCCATTTTTGTTCTCATGTGCTCACAAAGATAGTGATCCAATGCATCGGTGGCCGGCAATGCACCATCAGTGGCCGGTAAACCTCCCTTTTGGCCAGCAGCAGCCATCTATGGTCGACAGGTCACTGATATGAACCTCAGTTGATTTTGGTAAGATGGTGCAGAAAGATTCCGGAAATGCTCAACCCTGCAAACAGAGGCTTTTGAGAGCAAAACGGAGGTCTTTTCGGGCCAAAATCGAGCATGTGCATCTTCCACTTCCCGAGATGAAGCAATGGCAGTATAGTTTAATGTCTTACATGCTTAGTTCATGTGCATTTGTGTTGTAAATTAATTAATTAGTTTGCTAGTTAGTTAAAATGTTGTAATAATTAGTAATTAGCTTAGTTAGTTATTCATTTTGGCTTGTAATAATTAGTCTAAATTAGCTTAATTAGATTAGTTTAATCAGCTAGCTAGTTAGCTCTTATTCATTCGGACCCTCCTTCATGAAGGTGTAATGTTGTAATAAGTGTACGTGCGTATGTGTATGTTTTCCAACCCTACGTCTTTCTCCCTTTTACTTAACCGCTTTCGATGGTTAGTTTAAGAGCATCATGTTTCAATTAGCATACCTCATGCTTTCATACATTCATCTCGTATTGCATGCATCGAGGCTCGGTACATCATTCAAGCTGTATTGTCATTTCAATATCATCTTTGAATACGTGTTTAACCGCATGTTATCAAATCGATCAATGCCATATTAGTAGCCGAGTCTATTAATTGCATATTGCATGTTTTGCATTAGACACTTAACATAGTTAGGAATCATGCATTATTTTCTAACCTATATTTTCTTAACTTGGAGTACTAGGTGAGTTTTTATACTTTAGTATACTCATATAAATGTGAATGTTGCCATGTTTAGCATACTTGCCATAACGCTATATGCTTAAATGATTAAATGCATGTGGATGAAGGCTTGTTGTTTGAATTGGAATGATTCAATAAATGTGCGTTTTAAGCCCACTTTGTTGAGTGGCAAATCATGTTTTAAGCCCACCATGTTTGGTGGCAAATCCGCAAACTTTAAGCCCACTTGAAGTGGCAAATTCAAACTTTTTTTTCGCAAACAAATATGAGTTGAATTGTTCCAAATTGAGCAAACTAGTCTATATTTGCTTGTGTGCATCACATAGTAATGCTAGCTTAATAACTGGAACAAGAGCATATAATGTTTATAAAAGATCATATCATGATTAATAGAGGCCGATCTTTGATCGGGCGAGCAGGGGTGCTCAATTTATGACCTTTCCCTCTTGTATCCAAGTTCTCAAGCCGAGGCAACTTTGGTGATAACGGACATGTGGCCTTTGACACGAGTCATGGGTTTCCGAAATTTCTCCAAAAATAAAATATTTAGGTGGTGACTCTGTATCTGGTAAAACAGTCCATTTTTTGCACTTTTTGATTCAAAATCAATTTTTCAAAATGATTTGTCGGATTTGGACTCTTTGGTGTTTATTAGTTTCACATTGCACTTATGAGATTAGATTCAGAACCACAGGAGTCCGAGCTGTAAGGCTTTCTTTCAAACCTTCCAAAAGGGGGCATGAAAAAGGCGAGCTACAGTCACCATTAAGCTATATCATTGTGTTTGAAAATTCTATGTAAAATTTATGCTTGTATATTATCACTCAATAAGAATATGTTCAGGCAAAATTTAATGAGGGAAAGTTGTAAAATGTAGTCATGATGATAGGAACAAAAAATGGTAGAAAAAATGGCAAAATGATCTTTTAGAAAATTTTATGACATGACATCAGTAATTCATAGAGTAATTTATAATGAGAGTACAAACCTCATGGAGGAGAATGTAATTTTTCAAATGTGAGGGGAGAATTTATATTAAACAAAAACCTCAGAGAGTGTCAGTGCAATTTATCCGATTTAAATTTAGTATTTCATGTTTCAACTTTCACTCAAATTTCAAGCAATAAAATGATAAAATAATTATATTAAAACTCGCATTAAAATCTAACGACTTCATTATTAAAATTAAAAAGTAAAAAAATAAAATCCAAGTGAAATTATAAAGTAAAAAATATAAATTAAAAAAATAAAACATTGTTAGACTTCTAAAATTTTTTTTCATTTTATGTTTAATAATGACTAGATAAATTTCTTACTTAATTAAGTTGTCAACTTTTAATTTAGGGATTTTTTTTAGGTCTCTGATATTAAGATTTTATCAGATAAAGGACATATAATATTTTCATGGTAGTTAGGGTTGCTCAACATTTTCACAGAGAAAATTCAACTCAGTTAAATTTTGCTTGGCTCAGAGAAATTTGAACCCGACTTAGAGAAATTTCAATTTTGACAGAGAAATATAATTAATTTTCTCTGTGTTTATGAAATTTCTATGTGAAAATAGAAATTTCTCTAAATTGGGTCAAAATTTCTTCAAGTGGACGAAATTTCTCTAAGTCAGGCAAAATTTCATGAGTTAATTTTTTTTGAAAAATGTTGAGGAACATTAGCAAATAAATAAATATATATATTGATATTTCCTACTACACATAATTCGAAAATGATGTTTAACTAATTTTTCCTTTAATTTATGACTTCTATTAACATGTACCCTAAGAGCATAGAATAATGCTATGTGTACCAATTAGTATACTAACAGATGATGTGGCATAATTTTAGAGGTTTTGGGTATTAGTAATTTGTATAATAGGTGGAGTCAGTAATAATGACATAGCACTAGTTGGTGTATCCAAGAATATATTCTATGGTAGATCTCAACTGCTTCTTATTTCTATATTTTTCTCTTTTCATAATATGTATTCATTTTGCACCTATGATATACTTATTCCTAGAATCTTGAGGCATTTTTAGGATTGAGTAATATTCAGTTTAGATATTTTGTACGTTACATGTGGAGGTTGCCAAAGTGCGCATGTGGCAGTAATGGGTAGGTACTTTAGTTTTGTAGGGAAGTACAAATATTTCCTATTTTAAAATTTTCATAAAAATCGATTTTCATTTATTTTAGTGAAATGAGCCATAGAATCCAGTTCCAATAATTGGCTTGTGTACCTGGCATCTGTTTTCTGTGTAGAGAGAGGACTGAGGTCACATTTGCTTCTTAGAGGAGAACAGCCTGAAATTCTTATTGGCTACAATCTGATTTCCATGCTACATGGAAGTGCCATTTATGTTCCTAGATCTGTTTATGCCAAGAGGAAAGAAATGCTTGCAAAACATGCTGATTTGGTAGCAGGCGGTAGCGGTTCTGTTGTATGGCTAAGTGACATTTTAGAGGCTTCCTTGACAACTCAAATATCAGGGAAACTGAATTGTGAGCGATTGAATGTTTATAGATATGCTGAAAGTTTAAAAAGGGTTGTTATTGTCAAAAAAGGTGCAGGAGATGCTGTAGGGTTACTAGGTAAGTGTAAAAATGTGGTTTGATACTTATTTGTCATTAAATGTTTGCATATCTTCTTGTATTTGAGGACGCATTGTGACAATCGCTATGCCTATGTATCTATGCTTGACTAATTGTAAGAAAAAATAAATAAATAAAGAACTATTTGAGCACGTATTTTGTAACTTGTATAGATATCATTTTATTAGATGTTTATGGCATAGTTGTACATGCATTGCAAAATATGTGACTTGATATTACCTGTCAATTTTGTTTTTTGTTTGTTTAAGGGGGCCATTGGTTCAGTGGTTAAAAGTTGGTCTATCAATCAACCTTGAGGTTGTGAGTTCAAACTTGTGGGCAACCGTTTTATGCAAATAATGCCAATGTTAGGTCTGTACCTAATCTACCTGCCCCAGACCCTACTCCCATCCAATGGGTACTAAACTGGGCATACTTTTATTTGCCCTTTTTTTTTTTTTTTTGGTTGAAGTTCTTAGTTATGTCTTTAAACTTCATTGACAAATGAGCTATTTGTGCAATAATTGTCAACTAAGTTTTGTGAATGGTCTGAAGAAATAAGGACAAAGTTCGATAAGCAAATGCATGATCAGATGGTCATGGTTACCTAAGTTGGTGGATGGTATGGTCTATGGAAAATTAATTTCTTATTATGTTTAGTTATGTATTTTTCTCTATTTGTTTTCATTTGCTTATTTGATTAGTTGTTCTCTATGTCCAATATCTTTAGAATTTCTCTGTTGTAGGTGTCATCCATCTTGTGCAGTACTTATCCCAGAATCATGTTTTTGGAAAAGAGCAAGCCTTTAAAATTGTTGTAGACGCTGGTACAGGAACAACAGCCATTGGTTTAGGACTTGGAGCCATATGTTTAGGGTGCGTCCCTATTTATACATGTAACATGTTTGGTTAAATCTCTTCAATTTTTGAATGGTTATAGTGCTTTCTTATGAGATTTGAGTCTTGTAGAAGCAAAATTGTTTGACGATGCATTTCATGTAATTTTTTTTTTTTTTGAAGGCTTCCATGGAAGGTGTATGCAGTGATGCTAGCTGAAAATATTGATGGGTATAGAAGACAGAGGAACAGTTGGTTTCTGATTTTCAAAGGTGTTGCGGTTTTCCCATTGTTGACCAAGTCTTAAATAGAGCAAATGCAAATGGTAGATTTGCACACTAGTTAGAACGTAGCCGCCCAATAAAGTAAGTGATATGCCTTCTGATTTGACAACAATATTTTTTTAATGATTTTTTGGTTTTTTGGGCATGCCATGGTGGGGTGTGCCATGAGAGTTATATTTTTGGATTCGCCTTTTTGAGATTTTTACAACTAGATCCATGTTGAATATGAAAATTTGAAAAAGAAAAAAGAAAAAGACAAGAAACATATATATATCATTTATAAAAAGTGTGCACTTTTAAATCAAATATATATAGATATATGCACTTTTAAATAACTTTTAAACTTCAAATGGCCATAACTTTGTGCTTGTTGATCTGTTTTGTGCAATTTTTTTTGATTTAGTGTATTTTTTCGATATCTATGTGCCTGCAAACTACCAAAGGTGGTTTGGGGCAGTGGTAGCCTTTTAAAATTTGCAATTTTTTTGTAGTCATTCCAAATTGATGGTTATATACTTTTATTTATGTTGGAAAATTCATATCTCAGGCCTCGTTTGTCAAATGGCTTTTTTAGTCAAAAAGTTACTAAAAGAACCAAAAAGCCAACAACCCAAACAAAAAAGTCAAAGATTCCTTTTTTTCTCTACTTTTTGCATATCTTTTCGTAAAAAGCCAAAAAGTCATCCTAAACATACTATTTTTTTTACATCACATTTTAGCCAAAAAGTCAAAAAGTTACTAAAAAAGCCTGTTCCCAAACGAGGCTCAGTGCTCTATGAAATGCTGGAAAGTTAGATTTTGATTCAAGTTGCATGATAATCAAATTGTTGAGGGTTAACTGTGATGACACATGAAATTAAGGCAAAGAATGTGAATCCAATTAAGGGCAATAATGTACAAGCAGACTGAGGAAGTTGAAGACTTGTTTCTAGTTTGAATTTGAATAACCACTCTTAATCGAGAAATGTTTTTATTTTTATTTTTGCTTTTAGATTCGGCAATGTATTGACTGGGGAAATAGAGATGTGCCAACAAATTGCACAGCAAAATGGTGTTATAGTTGATCAAATATACATGTTAGCCGCTTGGGAATTAGCAGCACGACTTAGCCAGAATGAGTCAAAAAACAGTGCAAAAGTGGTGATGCTTCACACCGGAGGTACAATGCGCATGTTTGGGTTATAGCACAGAGATACAAGAATTACTTTGACATGCTCAAAGGAACTATTGTTTGAGAGCTTCAAATTAGACGTCAAATGAATGAATTAAATGGAAATCCAAATATATTCAATTTATTTGAAGTTTTTTTAGCCTAATTGTTTGTTGCCTTTTGTTTTCCTTTATGCTCTTTTAAGCCCATCCAATGGTTTGTTATTCAAGTCTTTCCTTCAAATTTTTAGCTCTGTAAAATTGGATTTCTGGGTAAAATGTTTTTAGGTACGTACCATAGCAAACTCATATATCTTTCAAAGTATAGGACAACAGATGATGATGAATCTTATGCCTATGTTTTTGTTTAATATAATATTCTTATTTAAAAGAATTAATTTTTTTAATAACATTTTTATTCGTATTTTTATGTGAGAGAGGAGATAAACTTGGAATAAAATATACCATCATAGGGAGGAGAAGAAACCTTAGTTTCAAATTTATAAGGTTTACCATTCACATAGTCAGATTTAAAAATGAAAAAGCAGACAATATGCTTCAATGAGAATCTGTCTTCATGTGGGAACTATTTCTCCATTTTGCTCAAAAAACACTAGAGTCTCACATGAAAAACAAAACTTTCGGCACATACTCCAAAATATAGGTCATTATGATCAAACGTATGCTTTTCAATCTGTTCCCCCTCAAGGATATTATAACAACAAGAAAACAAAGGAATCTTACAGCAACTAATCCAAGTAGTTTCATTTCTAAAATAAGTTTTCTTGAGCAATATTATATATATATATATATCTAGATGCACAGTACAAAAAGTGCCTATGCACGTCATTTTTGTAAATGATTCTAGCTTGTCTACCCAGAAGAAACCTCAAACAATTGTTCCATAGGTCAATTGAAAGAGAATGCGTAGAAGAGATAAGACTTACATCTACACATTGGGAATAGTAGCCTGCATTTATCCCCAGGTTTTAGAAATGGTATCCCAATTACTTTCATAACTCTGTTGAAAACGTCTTAAACTTAGTTGAAAAAAGGCATTCGGAAGGGGGGCCGAAAATGCAAAACAGCCCCTGAACCACTTTGTGGATGCTAAGTGTAGGTTCCTTATGACAAATAAGACTTGTGGGGATAGCCGGAATGTAATTAGCACACGTACATTGGGAGTTAGAGTCGAAAACGCCTTAAACTTAATCGAAAATGGCCGTTTGGGGGGTGAAAATGAAAAACACCCCCCGAACCACTCTATAGATGTCACGGGAAGCTTCCTCATGACAAATAAGACATATAAGGAAATACGACATGTAATTGGCACATGTAGGTTAGGAGTTAGAGTCAAAACTGGCTTAAACTTAGTCGAAAAAAGGCATTTGAGGAGCAAAAATGTAAAATAGCCCCCGAAACACTCTGTGGATGTTATGGGTAGGCTCCTCGTGACAAATATGCCTTGTAGGGACAAACGTGTCACGCCCAAACTCGCCTAAAAGTTTGGGCATGACCCATTCAAAAGACACTAATCTCAAGTATACATATCATATGGGCCCGAACGGAAGCATCGAATAATATAAGATACATAAAATAACATCCATTGAGCTATTCCTAACATGCCAGATCTCAACATCACATGAATATTATACAAAAGTTTACACACACATGCCTTGACTCATTTCTACAAATAGGCGATAACAAAAATATTAATGAAAAAGGAATTAAATACAATCTACTATCAACAGACGTCCGAGTATAAATCAAGACTCAACAAGATGCATGATGCACGGCTTGGGTGGTGCCTTGACACATTAATGTTGACAAGAGGAACACAAGTCTTAAAGGTTAGGATTGATCTCCGGTTGGTTACCTACAAGACAGACAAAATATAGAATGAGCGAACTCAGTGAATAATAGTATATAAATAATGTGATATTTACCCTGAATAACCAAACGCGTACCTGTAGTTACATATGTTTAACTACATGCCGTGGTTATTCCCAAAATAGCCATAGTCCACTTTCATATGAGAATGGCTTTAAGCCCAGTTTATACAGAACAACCATAGGCCTACAGATGCAGAACGACCATAGGTCCAGAATAACAGTAATAACAGAAACAACGGAAATAGCAGAAATAACAGAAATCACGGAAATAACAGAACGCATAAGCGTGGTATGAATAACAGATGTATGGACTCAAGAGGTGGCTCGTCACGATTCCAGGTGGCTCCCACCAAAGTGTAGCACTTTGTTCCGTCTGACACTTTGTTCCATACCGAAAATATTCATATCTCAAGCATAGTCTTATCGAAGCAGTCTTATGCATTTCATTTCAAACCATTTTCGTAATCATTTTCATAATCATTTCCATATTTAGATTTTGCATAAGATTATATGTGGTACACCCATTAGCCATCGGATCGTAGGTCCGAAGACCACAACGGGTAGGTCCAAGACCACAAATGTAGGTCCGAAACCACAATGTAGGTCCGAAGACCACAAAGTTGATACCAATGACCCACGGTATTGTTACCCGAGGCGAATATAGGCCATTGTATTATTACCGAGGGCCATCCGGACTAAGGGTGCCACAAATACTTTTTAGAAATTGGATATTCGCTCGCTCGCTTCAACATATCATAGCCTTTCAAGAATCAATCATTTCGTTTCATGGTATCAAAACATATAACTTAAGTTCTGAACGTTCGATAACCGAATGGTAACATTAATTATCAATAGCAAATAAAACATATGGTACAATGTTTCCTTGTGGTTCTTTGTACATAGATATACTTGTTTAAGTAATTAGCAGAATCTTAACATTACCTACAATCCAAGGTAAATCGGACCAATTCATAAATCAACTTCACGGTGTTAATAGTTGTATGCAATTCTTATGCGTAAGTATAGGTAATTCTTAGGATGGTATGTTGACAATAATCATCGGTCATAACCCAAAATCTGAGAATAAGTTCGAATCATACGTGTATGATCATTCTTTTAACGTTCACCTCCATTCTCAACCAACACACATGTTAACACATTAACTCACGGAGGATAGAATGTTAATAACAATAATGACTAACGGTAAATAACATATGGTTGAGGTACTATTACTCACCGTGTTTGGCTGTTTGGTCTGCCCCTGTCGTTGTTCCTACACAATTTGTAATACACAATGAAATCGGATCACAAAACTTATTTCGTTCTTAATTAATTCTCTTTATCCAAATTACACATCAATTTGCACTTCCACATAATTCAAACTAAATCTTTGAATCTCATTTCAACACTCCACAATTGAGTTCATGTCATCCAGATTCTTACTAAATCAATTCCCTAATTTTTCCTTCATATTATTACATGAATTCCAACATAATTCAAACACAACTTATTATGATCCCTCACAATTCAATTCAGCATTATTAACATAACTTAACATAACCAACGCAATCCCACATATTCGTCACCATCCACTAGAATCCATATTATTTAATTCAATGCCACCAAATATAATTCAACATAATTCAAAGCAAGTTGCCAAAGCTCATTTCAACATTTCATAGCCAAGTTTACATCATCCACCTCATCAACAAATCTTTCCCCCAATTTCCTTTCTCATTAAAACATGACTTACAATACTCCCAACAAAGTTCATTCGATTTAAACATTATTTTCAAACATCACCAAATACCAATTAAACTTGTATATACATAATTCAATACGTCAATTTCATTATTCTACATTAAATTTGGGTTAAATCTTTGGTTATCATCCTTAAGAAACTTAGGGTTTCAAGAAAATAATGAGATTTCAAGAAATAATCAAACTTATTAACCCAACACTATTTTTCCATCAATTACACATCTAGGACTCATAAACCATTATTTAAACCCATCAATTAACTCCCAATATCTTCAAACCATAAAACCCCCAATGTTCAAACCCCAAAATTCCCAAAATCTCATAACTTCTTCCATATACATAACATAAATGAAAACTTGCACCATTATACAATGAAGATACCTCCAACCTATCTATGGATGTAAATATTAAAGAGTCTTCAACCCTTACCTCAACAATCAAGCAAAGGGGAGAGCTTGAGAAGAAACTTTCACCAATCCAAATTTTAATCGGGTAAAAACATTGATCCTCCTTAGTTCTCCATCCTACATGCCAAAACCATGGTGGATTGTTGATAAAAATGGGTGAAATCAAAGGTTTGAGAGTTAGGGTTTCGGACTAAGGCAAAGAGAAAAGAAGAGGATTGAAGAAAACATGGAAAAAGATCTCAAAAACCAGTTTTTAACGCTGCTGTCCCGTAATTCCCGCTCGAGCGGACTGATTTCCGCTCGAGCGGACCTGCCCTCAGCACAGATTTCAAAACTTTGAACAGGTATAACTCTCCCATCCGAACTCCGTTTCAGGTCGTTCTTGTGTCCAAATTGAAGCCCCGGAAATAAGCTTTCCAATGGTTCTGACCTCACATCCAAATTCAAAGTGTGGACAAAGAAAAGGATAAAAGAGTGACGGCTGGTCGCCGACAATTTATTCTAATTAAAGCTTTTGGCCCAATCTTACTTTGCCATCATATCACCACCACAACCAACACTCCAAAATAAAATAAGAAGGTTCCAAATACACTAATAAAAATGTCCAAAACAAACCCACACTTCAGAAATACAACTCAACCTAGAGGCCCGCTCGAGCGACAACTCTTCCGCTTGAGCATGCAGACCAACAAAGCCGTCCGCTCGAGCGTAAACTCCCCCGCTCGAGCAGAGAATCACAACTCCTAAAATCTCAGGCCGTTTGCACAATTGCTGGAAACTCCAAAAGTCCGCTCGAGCGTCAACTCTTCCGCTCGAGCGGAGGGAAGAATTCTGGGTCGTCACAAAACGGGATGTAATTAGCACATGTACATTGAGAGTTAGAGTCGAAAATGCCTTAAACTTAGTCAAAAAAAGGCATTCGGGTAGCAAAATGCAAAATAGCCACCAAACTAGTCTATGGATGTCACAAGAAGCTTCTTTATGACAAATGGGATCTGTGAGGATAGACGAGATGTAATTAGCACAAGTACATTGGGACTTAGAGTCAAAAACGCCTTAAAAAAAGGCGTTCAGGGAGTGAAAATGCAAAACAGCCCCCGAACTACTTTATGGATGTCACAGGAAGCTTCCTCATGACAAATGGGATCTGTAGGGATAGACAGGATGTAATTAGCACACGTACATTGAGAGTTAGAGTAAAAAACGCCTTAAACTTAATCGAAAAAGGTCGTTCGGGAGGCGAAAATGCAAAACAGCACCCGAACCACTTTGTGGATATTACGGGCAGGTTTCAGGTGACAAATAAGACCTGTGGGGTCAGACGGGATGTAATTATCACAAGTACATTGGGAGTTAGAGTTGAAAACGTCTTAAATTTAGTCGAAAAAGGCCTTTCGGGGGACGAAAATGCAAAACAGCCCTCGAACCACTCTATAGATGTCACAGGCAGCTTCCTCATAAAAAATAGGACATGTGGGGATAGACAACATTTAATTATCACACGTAGGTCGGGAGTTGGAGTAAAAAATGCATTAAAATTTAGTCAAAAATTCGGAGGGCAAAAATGCAAAACAGCTCCCGAACCACTTTGTGGATGTTACGGACAGGTTCCTGGTGACAAATAGGACTTATGGGGACAGTCGGGATGTAATTAGCATACGTACATTTGGAGTTAGAGTTGAAAACGCCTTAAAGTTAGTCAAAAAAGGCCGTTCGAGGGGCCGAAAATGCAAAAATCCCGAACCACTCTATGGATGTCACGGGCTTTCATGAAAAATAAGACATGTGGGGACAGACTTCATATAATTAGCACACGTAGGTTAGGAGTTGGAGTAAAAAATGCCTTAAACTTAGTCGAAAAAAGGCATTCGGGGGGCGAAAATGCAAAACAGCACCCGAACCACTCTATGGATGTTACGGGTACACTCTTTGTGACAAATACGCCCTGTGGGGACAGATGAGATGTAATTAGCACACGTACATTAGGAGTTAGAGTCGAAAACGCCTTAAACTTAGTTGAAAAAAGGCATTCGGGGGGCGAAAATACAAAACAGCCCCCTAACCACTCTATGGATGTCACAGGAAACTTCTTCATGACAAATAGAACCTGTGGAGATAGATGAGATGAAATTAGTACACGTACATTGGGAGTTAGAGTTGAAAACACCTTAAACATAGGCGAAAAAAAGTTGGGGGAGAGGTTTGTAAAGGCAAATCAAATCCATAGCTTTGTGACATATATATATATATATATATATTGTGCCATGTGGTAGGTTGTATTATCCAAATGGGTAGAAAAATGATGAAACATAAATTCACAATAATGGCAACCGTAGGTGCTCTGTTTGGTTCTTGAGATTAGAAAAAAAGTGAAATTAAGTTGTTCTATAATCTTTTCATCTAAATCTAACCAATTTCAGTTTTTCTTATTGCAAACTAATAAAGACTATCCATGAATCAACCATGTATGTCTCTATAAACATATACAAATATATATATATATATCCGTGAATAAAACGAAATAATTATGAAATTCTTGAAAGAAGACCCTAAACACTATTGTTACAATTAAGCTTATGTGTTGGGGCTATGTTATTGGAGTCAATCAATCAATATGCAAACATCTACCACACTGATTGAAGTTGGAAGATGGGAAAATTGATGAAAAAATAATGAAACAGAAAAGCTCAAGAGATGCAACCCTAGGTGCTCTGTTTGGTTATCGAGATAAAAATAAAGAAAGTGAAATTTGGTTAGTATATAAATTTCGCCAACATTTTTCAGTTTTTCTTGCTTGCAACCTAATGGGTGTATTTTTATTTTTATTTTTTTGTAGATGGCTTTTGGTATGGACTTGTGGACATTCAGAGGGAGATGCAAGCTTTCTATCACATAAAGATCTATAACCTACAGCTGGTTCTAATTTTCTTCTTAGACACTTGATTCTACACACAACAATCAGAAAAAGAAAATGTAACATTAGAACCAATCAAGTTGACTGATAGATAATAAACTGACTGCTAGCTGAGGAACATTAACAACAGAGGGAATCACAACAACAGACATGATAGAGAGTAAGATAGACCCAATAGATAGAACATGCATGCCAGACCCATTAACAGTATTAACAATAATAAGAGATGGAGGAGTAATACAGTTTTGAAGTAAGGAAATGTAATGAGTAATATGGTGAGAAGTACCAAAGTTAAAAGCCAAACATAACTCAAGGAGGCCAAGTTAGGATCAGGAATCGAAACAGATGCAGTATAAGCAATAGGAGGTTGAAAAGTACTCGGAGCATGACCTCGGAACTATGTTTGAGATGGCTGAGAAGATAGAGCAGACTGATGTCCCTTCTTGGGACAGTTGTACTTCTAATGGCCTTTCTGATGGAAAAAGGCACACACATTAGAAGCTAGTGGCCTCTTTTTGGGCTTTGCAGTGGCCTGAAACTAAGAAGGAGGTGGGGTCGATAACATACGAGGCTGAGTAGGAGCTAAGAAGACAAAGAGAGACAAAGTCTGATTGGCTGTCTTAAGAAGGGTTTCCTTAAAGAGGAGTTCACGAACAATAGCATCTATAGAGGGAAGAAAAGACCAGTGAAGGATACCACCACGGATAGCCTCATACTGAGGGGAAAGAGCAGTTAAGAACTGTACTAAACGACCTTGCTCTCGAAACTCAACATAAGCATCTAGTACCTTGAGGCTAGGTGGTTCCATGAGAGTCAATTGATCCCAAAGACTTGTCATCTCAATGTAGAAGTCCTGAATAGATTGATCCATTTGACGGACACTCTGAATAGCTGTTTCCACTCATATTGCTTGGTGAAGCTGGACTATTGATACACACCTAATAAATAGTTCCACACCTCCTTGGCAGTACTATGTTTGGAAAACATTATTCCAATACGAGAATTATGAAACTAGGTCAGAACTTGAGCATTATCACAATCCCAAGTGTCATAGGAAGTCATGTATTCTTCTTGTTTCGGGTTTGATGGACGAGGAACAAAACCAGAAACATTGCCCCATTTTTTTTGACTAAGAAGAAAATTCCTCATAACATTAGCCCAATAGACATAATTGCTACCAATGAGTTTACATTTAATGGCTTTAATTTTATTGTCCGACATATAATAAATCAAAAAAGGAAAAACAATAAACTGATGGGGTTCAGTGTAATAAAGAGAGAAGCAATAGGTCAAATAGTAATAAGTTGAGAACTGAAGGTTGGGTCTATAATAAATGAAGAGCAATACCACGAATACAGAGAGAGACACACACCAAATCTAGATGGGGCAGATAAAGGAACAGAGAGACCATGGTGATATATCGTCCTAAGAGAGAGATCGAGACCAACGAACCAGAAATAGAGGCCAATGAATTAGAATCAGAGACCAAATCGTCGGTTGAATAGACCCGACGAACCACGGAGGTGTTCGAGTATTTGAACCACACAGAGAGAGAGAGAAGAAAGATCCTCAAACCCAGGCGAGTCGCAACTTTAGACCAGGCACTAGAAGTCTATTGCGACTTCGGAAAAGACCAGAGAAGTCTGTCGTGACTTCGGAGAAGAACAAAGAAGTTTGTTGCAACTTTGAAGAAGCTCAGAGAGACCTTCATGACTTTGGAGAAGACCAGAGAAGACTTCGAACAATAGATGTGAACGGAAAAAAAGAACTTTAAATGATCAAGGCTTGACCTAGGGTTTCAGATATGGCTTTGATACCATGTAAGTTTTTTATATATTCAATTGTGTAATTGATATAAGAATACATCGGTATATATAATAATCTAAACCCTAGAACTGAAAAAGGAAACAAAAAATATATGCTCAATCCTTACTATATACAGAATATATACTACCATATATACATAAACCTAATATTCTCATAGTCTCCCCGTTGCTGCTACTACTAAAGGTGGTTCTGTTATGCGTACTATATTTCATTTATTGATGATTATAGTTTCTTTTGTTAGGTCTATCTTACATCACTCAAGTCTAATTTCTTTCACATTAATCATTCTTCTTATTCTATGGTTCATACGCAATTCTCTACAACCGTAAGAATTCTTCATTAGGTGGTGAATTATAGATTTTACAAATTTCTTTGATGTATTTGGTACCATTCATCAATTTTCTTGTTTGGATACTCGAACACAAAATAGTATAGCAGAAAGAAGTGTCACGCCCTTGATGACACTGCTCAATCTCTTCTCATTTTTTTTCTCTATTCATGGTTTTTTTTAGGTGAGGTTGTTCTCACTGCTCTTATTTTCTTAGTCATATGTTTACTGTTCTTGTCTCTAGCATTTCTCCCAATGAGAAGTTGTTTACATGTCTTTGGGTTTTCTTATTTTGTTTTGTTGTTCTTCCTAGACAAAAACGTAACATGATCAGTGCTTACTTCGTCCTGTATATTTTTTTTGGGATATGGTATTCATCAGAAAGCTTATTTCTGTTATGATCTAGTTTAAGAAGTTGTATATCACTCCTCATGTGATTGTTCTTGAACAACTCCCAACTATATTATTCCTCCAAAGATTGTTCATGTCTTTTTAACAAGGATTAATCTGTATTGATCCTTTTTTGTATCTACCAAGGAGTTCCCTAATCTTGATGTTTTATGTCCCCTCTTTCTACTTCTATCCTTTTTGTTATCAATTATTTTCCTTTAGTTTATTCCTATAGGAAGGCTCATTCTTCACCTATCTCCATCAGTTTTGGCACTCATGCTATTGCTTGTGTGGAACCTAATCCTCTTGAACGACATTATCCTCTTTATACTCATAAACCATTAGTAAGACAATTTCACTAATACTTGTTTCTTTTCTTTTTATTGTGCATTTTTTTGTATTCTATACGTGCTTACTTTGAGCCTCAGTCTTATAAGACAGCTTGTAATGATCTTACTTGGGTGCACGCCATGCAAGATAAGCTAGATGTTCTTAAGAAGACTACTTGGTAGTTGGTCTCTTTACTTGTAAGTAAAAATGTGATTGGTTGTAAGTGGGTTCATAAAGTTAAAACTCACTTGGGTGGATCTCAGAAGCATTATAAGGCACATTTGGTTGTCAAATGCTTCTCTCAAGAGTGAGGACTTGACTACAAGGAGACTTTGGCCCTATTGCTAAGATGATGACTGACAATTCTTGATTTTTGTTATTGCTGTCCATCAATGGTCTCTTTCGTAGTTAGATATTAAGAATGCCTTCCTCAATGGTTATTTTAAAGAGGAAGTTTATTTGTGTTCTCCTCCAAGACTTTCTTTTCTTCTTTGCTATGTTTGTCATCTATGTCATCCTTTGTATGGTCTCAATTAATCTCTTTGTGCCAAGTATGAGTATTTTTAGTTGACAATGACACAGATTGGTTTTCACTCTAGTGCTCATGAGTTTGCTCTATTTATTCGTTATACTTATGTTGTATTGGTTTGTTTCTTATTACATATTGATGATATAATCATTATTGGTTCTAACTGTGCTGCTATTACTGATATCAAACATCTTTTTTATAAGTTTGAGATGAAAGATTTAGGTTAACTACATTATTTTTTCAGTACTAAAGTTACTTCTTCTCCTCAAGTATGGTATGCTTAACTCGCTGATGCTAACATTGTTAACATTTCCATTAAATTACATGCCAAATTTTCTTCTTTTGATGGTATTACTTGTGTAACAACTCCGACTTCTGATTAACATGCAATCCATGATTAAGAATGCTTAATAAGTAATTAAAGTGAAATTTTGCATTCATTATGTGTGTTATGTGTTATATGAGTTTCTATCTGTTCTGTGTAGGAATATCTGTCTCTAATTTTATTCTATTTTGTAAATTAAAGGCCCTATCGGCATCCGATTATGAAATTGACTTGGTTTTTGTGTTAATTAGAATTTTTAGAATGTTATGGTAGGTTTAAATAAAATTTGATTAGAAACAATTAAATTAGATTAATTAAGGCCACTTTGATTAGCTTAAGCTAAATTAATTAAAGACCATTAAGCAATCCTATATAAGGCCAATACACCTCTTAAACTCACTTCTTTATCACTTAATTTGCACTCTTGAGCTCAAAATTGTGTGTGTGTGTGAGAGAGAGAGAGAGAGAGAGAGAGAGAGAGAGAGAGTGAGTGAGAGTGAGAGTGAGAGTGAGAGTGAGGGAGCTTGAATCCAAAATTAGGAGGAGAGGAATTGCTTAACAATTGAAGGAAATTAGAGGAATTGCCCAAGAACTTGCTAGGATACAAGAGATTGAAGAGTTTAGGTAAGAAATTCAACCCTCATTTTGAGACATCAAGCTAACTTGCATGGGTATTCAAAGGAATTTAATAGTTAGTTACATAAATTGGACCTTAGAAGTAGAATTAAGGATAAACACATGCATGTATGCATAATTCATGAAGTTGAGTTTGAATTCTATCTCATACCTTACATGCATGGAGTTATTTGTATTACATTTTGAGAGTTCAACATGGTTTACACTCAAACACCTTAATTGTCCATGTTTTGGAAGCTAAAGTTCAAGTTCTTAAAGCTAAAGTTCAAGTTCTTACATGCATGTGTTTTCAAGATGAGTTTTGAACAATTCATTTCCTCTTAGGTGCTGATTTTATGAAAAGATCCTCAATTCTTCATGATTGACAAGTTTACAAGTGTTTCTTTAAGTTTTTGGCCCAAAGTATGAGTTTTGATGTGTTGAATTCGAGTTTTACAACTTGGAGGTGAATCTGAAAATTCTAGAATTCGACCCCTCCGCTCGAGCGGCAGATCCTGCGCTCGAGCGACCACTCTGTGATCTTGTACCTTCGCTCGAGCGTAAAATGCATGCTCCCAGAATTTACATGTTTTGCAGACCGTTCGAGCGACAAGAGTTGCGCTCGAGCAAAAACATGAGTCTCACGCTCGAGTGAGCATCGAGCGGAAAAATCGAGCAACCAGTACTTTTTCAGAGTTTACAGACCTCTCGAGCGAGGGAAGTTGCGCTCGAGCGGCCCCTCACATGTTTGCATGTCCGCTCGAGCGAGGGAAATTGCACTCAAGCGTGATCCCTATTTTCAACAAGTTTTGTTAAGTGTTTCCAAGTGCATTTTGGCATCTTCATTGCATCCTAGGCATTTCTAGACCAAGATTAAGACACAATATGAGAGTAAAGGCTAGAAACACACTAAGAACGAAATGAAATGAGTTATGTATAATCCAAGCATGTGTTTTAGTATATGTATCTATTATGTTGGTGTAGGTCACGCGCCGTGAGCAGTTGATCCATTGGTTTGCTATCAAGCTATTTGTGAAGCTATCTGTGAGTAATAACTTAGTAAAGCTATGTTCAATATGAAATAGTTTCTGAATATTATGATATGATATGAACTGTTTTTGAATGATAGAAAAAAATGTGTTGTGATTACATGAATGATGATCCATTTCTTTGAAATGTAATTGTGATATCCTTAGCAGAGGCCCTCGCCCAGGGGACATAATATTGTGGCTTATGGTCATGAGGCCCTCGCCAGAGGGAAGATAATACTGTGGCCCAGGCCTTTGCCAGAGGGAAACAATACCGTGACAAGCCCTCGCCCGATGGAAACAATACCGTGGCCCATATATAAGATATGTTACTCGGTACCGAAGGTTCTAATGTGGAACTTAATATGCTTGACCAAAGAGATATGTTTAATGCTAACAAATACATGATACGAATATGTTTATATTTCTGTTTAATAAGAGATTTGAAAGTTATATCTGTGACGGACATCATTCATTTAAACCCTTTACTCTGTTATTATTCACTGGGCTCCCGCTCACTATTTATATTATGTATGTAGGTGACTAGATGCGTGACCAGGCTCAGAGTTGAGGACCTGGCGTCTCAGTTTTGTCAACTAGCCATTGTGTCTCTGAGGAGGTTTCCTTTTGTGAGCGAGTCAAGTCTAAATGGCTTATGTTTAAGACTTTGTCTTCTTTTGAGTATAAAACAAGTTCTGTTCATCTGTACACTAGGTTAAGCCCCACTTTTGTTTTATCTATATATGAGAGTGATGCCCGACTAACATAAATATAAATGATGTCACATGTATGTTATTAAAGTTTAAATTTATGTCCCATATACGTCAACACACTTTCTATGGATTGCAAGTTATTTTGTATATTTGCTTCCGTAGCCCTTAATTATAGGTCATTCTGTTAAGAGGCCTTCGGTAGTCCGAGGATTACTAGCCGGTTACGACGCTAAACCTATAAGGGCAGGTTTGGGTTGTGACAACTTGGATGATCCTACCTTGTGTCGCAAGTTAGTTGGTTTTTTGGTTTACCTTATTGTTGTTCGAATATTGCGTATGTTGTGTAAATGATTAGTCAATTTGTGTTTGCACCTTGGTCTACTTATGGGGATGCTTTGTTACGTGTTTTACACTTTGTCGTGGTACTTTCTTTCTAAGGTTGTTGATCTCCTTGCATCCTTTTGACACGTTAGTCATATGATGATGTTGATTGGGATGGTGACATTTCTAATTGTGAGTTTTGTGTTTTTCTTGGTAATTCTCTTTGTTGAATTAAGGAACAAAGAAAGATTGTATTAAGATAGATATGTAGTTATTACAATAAGAGGCCAATTTATAAGTTTACAATAAAGGGGTGAACTGTGAGAATATTATGTTAATTATGGAATCGTGTATCTTAGATTAATTGTGAATATTAGATTGATTGTATTTCCTATTTCAGATTAGGGTTAGGATTGCTATATATATCGGTTGTAACCTTTGTATTAAAATACAATTGAATATACAGAAAAGCTTTCAGGAATCTTACATGGTATCAGAGCTTTGTCAGAAATCTTAGCAGCCATCCCGAAATCCTCTCTGGTCTGATTTCTGGTTTTGAATATGCTAGGAGTTACCTGGTCATCATTAAGTCCATCATCTGCTTCGTTAGGGTTGTGAGACCCATTTGAGTTCGAGTTGTGATATTTTGATCGCGAAACATCATATTCGAAAAGACCCAGTTCATCTCTCTCTCTTATCTTCTGGTTGTTGACCCATCTGGTTCATTGCGACTTATTTGAGTTTGAATTGTGACCCATCTGACTTGAGAAGACCGAGGACTTCTTTCTCTACTTCAGCAGTTCGTACGAGGGCTTCGTTTTGGCTCATCCAATCGTGTAAAGGGTTTTTTTTTTTCTCTCTCTCTCTCTCGATTTGGTTCGCAAGGTCTTTTTCTCTTTCGTTGGAGTAGATTTCGCACAACCATTCGCTGGCTCAGCTTCGTATCGTGAAGTTTTCTCGCTCTCTGGTTCGGCTTTGCTTGGCGAATCTCTTTTACTGGTTCTGATACACTGGTTCTCTTTTTGTAAATTAAATTTGCATTATCTGTGTATTTAGTCTCCCAGCTTATTATATTATTAACCTATCTAGTATTGTTTTTGGATATTATAATCAGTTTGTAGCTTTGGATCATTATGATGTTAGATATCCATCATCTTTAGCCTTCTGTAAAGCTCAAGAAAGAGCCATTGGCATCAGATGAGTGTCCTTCTGCCATCAGATGGGTTATTGGAAGTATCACTATCTCAAGAAGGGATGTCTGTCTAGCTTGTCTTCTCAGCAGTCTCAGACCCAATTTTGTCCTTCTTCTTTGATTAATTTTCAGGCTCCTACTGATTCTACTGTATCTGTTCCAGCTCTTGATCCTGACTTGGCTTCTTTGAGTGTTCAGATTAGTCAGCCTCAGCATACACTGTCTACCTCACAACCATCTCCGTCTGCCTCTATTGTTTTCTCTCTTCATTCAGGTTTGCTTAGGACTTCTTCAAGTATTCCTAAGGCTATCTGGATTTTTGATTCTGGTGCCTCTCATCATATGACTCCGCATTTCTTCTTACTTCAAAATTATACTCCCCCTCTCTTTCCTATTATTGTTAATGCTGCTAATGGGTTTGGTATGTCTGTTATATCTGTTGGGTCTATCTTACCGTCTGCTATGTCTGTTGTCTCTATTCCATCTGTCCTTTATGTTCCTTAGTTAACTATCAGTTTATTATCTATCAATCAGCTTGATGCATCTGCCTATGACGACCTCTCCAATTGTTTTTTCCTCTTTTTAGTTAGATTCTCTGTCTAGTCCTTTCTACTTGTGACATTCTACAATTAAGGTACTTATCTGCTGACCGCTTACGGTCTTTAGCTCAATCAGGTATATTGGGTAAAGTTTCTCCTAGTGAACTTACTGAATGTCGAGGGTGTAAACTTGCTAAAATGACAGCCTTACTTTTTCGTAAAAGTACTTCTATATCCAATAAACCATTTTCTTTAGTTCATACTGATGTTTGGGGTTCTTCCCTTATTCTCACCAAAAGGGGTTCTACCTATTATGTGTCATTTGCTAATGACTTCACTTATTACACTTGGGTTTATCTTATGACTTATAAGTCTGACTTCTACTAGATATACTGTACTTTCCAGTCTATGGTCACTACACAGTTTAGATCTACTATTAAATTGTTGCGGTCTAACTTGGGCGAGGAATACTTTAAAACTGAATTTTGTGAATATTTAGCCAAATTAGGTACCATTTACCAAACTTCTTGTACTGATACTGATACACCTGCCTCCGTTCCGGCTCTGTTTTGAGGTGAGGCAGTTCTTATTGTTGCTTTTCTTCTCAATCGTATGTCTACTTCCCTTCTTTCTGGTCGGTCTCCTTATGAGACTCTGTTTTCTCAACTTCTTAACTACTTTCTCCTTCGTGTGTTTAGGTTTGCTTGTTTTGTCCTTTTACCCCGTAAAGATAGGACCAAATTTAGTGCACAATCTGTCTTATGTGTCTTTATGGGTTATAGTCTCACTTAGAAAAGTTATTACTGTTATGACTCTATTTCCCGTCGTCTTTATGTCTCTCGCCATGTTGCCTTTCTCGAACGTCTACTTTACTTTCACTTCCTCCTCTCACCGCTTGTTTCCAAAGAGGATTTGGTTCATATTGATCCGTTTCCTTCTGAGGTCCTGTCTGATGAGTACATCTCCGTAGTTCCCTCTAAGCTTGTTCCATCTTCTCTCCTTGCTTCACCTCTAGTTGTTTTTCCTTCGGTTTCTTCTTCTCTTCCGTTGTTAGTTTATTCTCGTTGCAAGGCTTCTCCTCCACCGGTTGTCTCTACCTCTGTTGTTGGTCCTCCTGCTTCTGACGACTTTGATCTTGCTGCATACCGATATCCTATTCGAGAGCATCATCCTCCAAACAGATTGGGTTAGTCTAATATATATTTTTCTATTTCTTATCGTACTTTTTTGTCTGCTATTCACTTTTTTTCAAAACCTCAGTCTTATAAGGAGGCCTGTCAGGGTCCTCATTAGATTCACATTATGGAGGATAAGTTGTCTGCTTTACAAAAAACTAGTACTTGGGAGTTAGTTCCTTTGCCTGCTGGTAATAATTTAGTTGGTTACAAACGGGTCTACAAAGTCAAGACTCATTCTGTTGGTTCTCTTGAGCGCTACAAAGCTCGTCTGGTTGCCAAAGGTTTCTCACAAGAGTATGGTATTGATTATGAGGAGACCTTTGCTCCTGTTGCTAAGATGACTACTGTTCGTACTTTGATCTTTGTCGCTGCTGTTTCTTCTTGGCCTCTTTATCAGATGGATGTTAAGAATGCTTTTCTTAATGGCCATCTCATCGAGAAGGTTTATATGTGTCCTCCCCTTAGCCTTCACCATTGCTCTGGACAAGTTTGTCGCCTTCGGCGCACTCTGTATAGTCTGAAGCAGTCTCCTTGTGCTTGGTATGATCGCTTTCAAACTGCTATTACTGAGCTTGGGTTTCATCCAAGACTCAGCTTTATTTCTTCTTCACACCTCTGTTGGATTTGTTGCATTATTACTATATGTGGATGATATGATCATCACTGGTTCTGACTCTTCTGCTATATCTGAAGTCAAGCAGCATCTTTTCCGCACTTTTGAAATGAAGGATCTGGGCCATTGCAGTATTTTCTTGGTATTGAGGTAGCTTCTTCTCCCAATGGCTACTTTTTATCTCAGGCCAAGTATGCCAATGAAGTTATTCATTGTGCTCGTCTTACTGACACTAAGATTTTTGATGCCCCCATTGAGTTTAATGTAAAGCTCAACATTACTGATGGTGTTCTCCTGGATGATCCTACTTTATATCGTGAGCTCATGGGTTGCTTAGTCTATCTGACGGTTACTCGTCCTAATCTTACCTATGCTGTTCATGTGGTTAGCTAATTTGTCTTTTCTCCTTGCTTTACTCATTGGGCTGCTTTGGTTCGGATTCTTCGTTATCTCTGGGGTACTATATTTCAGGGTTTACTATTGTCTTCTACTTCCTCTTTGGACTTAGTGGTTTATGCTGATCCTGATTGGGTTGGTGATATCATTGATCGCAAGTCCACTTCTGACATCTGCATGTTTCTTGGTGATTCCTTGATCTCTTGGAAGGCAAAGAAACAAATTATTGTTGCGTGTTCCATTGTCGAGGTTGAGTACCGTGCTATGGCTTATGCTATTGCTGAGATTGTTTGGCTTCGTTGTCTCTTGATTGAGTTGGGTGTCCCTCAATCGTCTTTGATCTCCCTTTCCTGTAACAACCGCAGTGCTATTCAAATTGCACATAACACTGTCTCTCATAAGTGCACGAAGCACATTGAGATTGATTGTCATTTTGTACGTCAGCATTTGCAGTCTGGCTCCATCTCCCTTACTTTCATCTCTTCGACTTTGCAACTTGCTAATTTCTTTACGAAGACTCACACCACTGCTTACTTTCAGTTTCTTCTTGGCAAACTCTGAGTGTTTTCTGTTAAAACACCTTGAATTTGAGCAGGGGTGTGAGAATATTATGTTAATTATGGAATTGTGTATTTTAAATTGATTGTGAATATTAGATTGATTGTATTTCCTATTTCGAATTAAGATTAGGGTTAGGATTGTTATATATATTGATTGTAATCTTTATATTAAAATACAATTGAATATCCGAAAAAAAACTTTCGGGAATCTTACAACAAGTAACTTAACTAAGGAAATCAAGAAAATATAGAAATTAAATATTTTGCCAATATTCTCTAACATTCCCACTCAAACTGGAAATTTGAGCGACGAAGATTGATTTTATTCCGATACACTATCAAGGTGCAATCTGATGTGAAGTAGAGGAGTTCATGGGTGCAAGATTTGGGAGGAGCCTGGGGCAGAGAGGTCACAGACTCTAGGAGGTTTAAGTACACGTAGTTCAGAGTCTGATAGGTTAAGGCACACAAGGTGCAGAGTCCGACAAAGGGAGAAGAGAGATCCTGGGTGAAATTCAAACCAGAGCGCATGAAAGCGCTTGAAATGGATCTGGAGTGAAACCCTAATAAGAGCGTATAGAAGCGCCTGAGATAGATCTGGGGCAAAATCTGGATGAGAGTGCATCTATATTGCATGGAGCAGAGTACAGTAATAGAGACATGAGTATGGTTTTGCAGAGTTTGAAAAAGAGATGTTTGGTGGCTAGAATTGCCATCGATGGAAGTTGTGGGTTCTTGGTAGACATGACAGTTTATACAGAACAGTTAATTGGAATCTGGAAAGAGAGATAATGACATAAGAAAACAATTTGACAAAACCAAGGTCCGGTAGAGGGCTATGGTGGGAAGACGGTCCTCTAAGAAGATGAAAAATCATATGATCTTAGCCTAGAACTCAAATTCCATGTTAAAACATCCAACTCAAAACTAATCGGTTATGAGTGAAGGGGCCTTTGAAGAAAATTAACCAAGCTTGGGTGGCTTAGAGAGGCGATGTGGGACAAATCTGACACTCACTTGCACATGCAACCCAACAGCATATGAAGGTGATAGAGAGTTGAAAGACAGGAGAATAAACTTAGGCAGAGAATTAGTTAAAAGATAAATATTGTATTAAGATACATATCTAGTTATTACAATAGGAGGCATATTTATAGGCTTACAATGAAGTAGTGAACAAGTAACTTAACTAAGGAAATATAGAATATATATATATGTAGAACAATATTTAGGCAATATTCTCTAACACTCTTATTTCCTAGAAGAGCCAAAACATTATATTGTTTGTCAGTCAACTGCTAAGGCCAAATATGGTACTATGGCTCATGATATCGTTGGGATTGTTTGACTTTATTGGTTTCTTTCTAATTTGGGAGTCTCTCTTCTCCTATGCCTCTATTGTGATAGCCATGAGTGTCATTCAAATTGACATAATTCTCCTATTCCTCTCTATTTTGATAGTTATGAGTGTCATTTAGATTGCACATAATTCTCCTACTCTTCTCTATTTTGTTAGTCGTGAGTGTCATTCAGATTGCACATAATTCTGTTTTCATGAGCACAAAAAGCACATTGAGATTGATTGCCTATTATTCAACAGCATCTTCAGTTAAGCACCATTGCTTTGCCTCTTGTTCCTTCCTCTTCACAACTTGCAAACTTCTTCACAAAGACTCATACCTCCACTCAATTTCGGTTCTTACTTGACAAACTCTCAATGTTTACCGAGCTCACATCATGAGTTTGCCCGGGGTGTGAACGGATTGTAGTTTTGGAATCTTCCGTTTGTAATTTAATTTAGAACTTTCCTAATGTGATTAGGGTTTGTAAATGTGATGATGAGAGTTAATGCAATATTGGTTCTCTCTCTAAACTTACATTTTTAACCAATAAGAAACATGCAATGTGTGCTAGCAAAATTGCAAAATGACAGTTTCAAATATTCAATTACAGTCAAGTAGCTAGATTTTAGTAAATGGCACCCACATATTCCTTGGTAAGATCTCTAACAGGTTCTAGTGTAATAAAAAGCCAACTCTCAACCATTCTTGACATAAAATTATCAAGACATTCATCAATCTGTGTCAACTTCATCCTTCACTTAATCCTATATTCATTTATAACACATATAATTATCTGCTCTCCATATACGTAGTCTCAGGCATTAAAAAAACTCAAACTGAGCAAGCTTGTAACGTTGAAGAATCATTTCCCTCAAATATGAGGTCACCTGCATTTATTAAATATCATGTTAGATTTAAAATAATAGACTTCCTACTCATAATAATGACAGTGTATCATATAACATAATGAATTTGTGTCACAAGCCCAAATCAAATAAACAGGGGACCACTGCATAAAGCTCCCGCTAGAGTGGGATTTGAGGAGGGCAAGATGTACAAAGCTTACCCCCATTTCTAAGACTCAAGACTGCACCACCGAGGATGCTAATGGCTAGAATTACCATTAGGCCAACCCACCCTCCCCAAAAACCATCAAACTGATGTTTTAATTACCAATAGACAAGTAAAAATTTCAACTTCTCTCTCATCACATGATCCATATAACGGATAATTTATTTCCTTTTATGCTCATCAAAACACATGAACAAAAGCACAGACACACAAACACTATTGTTATAACAAGATGAAACATGATAATTTACATTCAGATTTTGAGGGGATACATTGCCTCTTATGGAGGTCAAATATGAGCTTTGGTCCGAACACATTTTGCTAGACTTGGAGATGCTCTTCCTCCCCAAGCTAGTACCATTCCTCCCCAGTGGAGTATAACTGTATAATGCATATGATTGCACCTAGGTCGGCCAGAACTGTTAACTTACCAATTTTTTCGAAAGCCTAAGCTATTAGAAAATGGGCCCAACAATGTATATAAAACTATCTAACACCCTTCCAAAAGCCGAACTTTAATACCATACAATTTATAGAACCCTATACATATTGGATTCTTAGTAGATACCAAGCTCTACAATCTAGTCCAAATAACTATGTGGCTCCCAGAGAATACAAGACACACAACCAACAGTAGTGTAACAAGTACTCAAATTATTGTTTGGCTTCAGCTAACAACTAACGTCTTCAATCAGTTCGCAAAAAGAACACTAACAATTCATAAGATACATTAAACAATAGTATCATGTCCACTTTTTATTGACTCATTGTGAATCAATCATTTAAATTTGACATTATAATTTCTATGCATGCATATGAAACCAAGAACTTAATCAATCCAAATTTCATTATCTAGATGGAGGAAATTTCATGAAAGAAACAACTAAGAGCTATTTAAGAAAAATCATAAAAAGACATTGATTGGAAATTAAATATGAGATATCAGTTTAGTATATAATAAATGGCTAATGGAGATCTATAATTAAAGTAAAATGTATAAAACTTACATCTTCTTGTCTTTTGCATCAATGAAATCAAATGTAGATTTTGTATAAATCTCTGCAAATTGAACAGATTCTTTTAGCAAAACAAACATGTGTAACAGCAAAAACAAGCAATGTTCGCTAAATTCATGTTTCTTTTTCATTATTTTATTTTATTTATTTATTTTGTACCTGCTACTGCATCGATTCAACGAGTCAGCCATACAAAAACGGCCAAGTAATTGGGAAATAAAGCAAACAATTGACCTTCAGTTTCGGTCAAGTTCCGAATTTTAGGCTCGAGCTGCAGCAAAAGAAGCAAAAGTAAAAAACAAGTAGTAGTTAAAGTTGAACTTTTTCAGTTTTAACTTTTTACTTGATAACAAAATATGCAATGCATACCGTTTTATGAAAATGTGCATAGGCATCTCTCATGAAATATAAAATCTCCAAGTGTCCTTCTTCATCACTATAATTTTTTGTCCAATCATTTTTGAAAGTCTCCATGCTTGATGTTTTTTGGAACCATTGATGTCCAGTTCATGCAAATTTCACCTGGCATATAGTTCATGGCATAAGTTACCTCCTTGGACACAATAGTAGAGCACTCGATAACCATCCTAAATAAGGATACATTCTTGATGACATCTGTAGACACCCCATTTTTGACCGACCTTAAGACTCAGACGTCACCGGTTGAGTGCTCGGTGATGTTGCATCATGTGCTTGCTCAAGAGTTTCAGAGTCGCGTCGTGCTGCCTCCGGACTCCCGAACCCTTTTTCTCTACCTTGTCTCGGTTTGCGAACCAGGCTTGGTTTTCTCTGTTTTCTTTCCCGAGGGAAGGGAGTGGTCCTGTAGACTATCTCCCGGTGGCCGTGAGCTGCGTTTCGTAGCCGTAGGCCATTCTGCCCATTTCGGAGCGGTTCGGTTTTGCCGTCGGGACCGTGCCCAACCATCTCCGAGTTCTCCGGTTTTGGCATGTGCCTCTGTTTTAGTGTTCAGGGACACTTTGGGGCCTGATGCCCGCTTCGGCGAACACCACTTAGGTGCGGCGACCCATTCGGGACCTCAAACAAAGCGGTTTTGGTCCCGAAGCATTCATTGCATCGGCCTTCTCCGGTTTTGGCGGAGACCTCTGTTTAATATTTCGAGGAACCTGGGGCCCCGATGCCGCCGTGGCCGTATGCCGCTTTCGGTGCTCATAGCCGGTTTTCGGGACCCCAAACCGAGCGGTTTTGGTCCCGAGCATTCATTTCGCATCCATCTTCTCCGGTTTTTGGCATGTGCCTCTGTTTTAGTGTTCCGAGGGACACTGGGGCCCCTGATGCCCTTGCGGCGAACACTTCCGGTGCCGGCGACCCATTTCGGGACCCCAAAAGCGGTTTTGGTCGAAACATTCATTGCATCGGCCTTCTCCGGTTTTGGCGGAGACCTCTGTTAATATTTCGAGAACCACAGGGCCCCGATGCCCACCGTGGCGTATACGCTTCGGTGCTCATAGCCGGTTTTCAGGACCCCAAACCGAGCGGTTTTGGTCCCGAGCATTCATTTCGCATCCATCTTCTCCGGTTTTTGGCAGGTACCTCTGTTTTGTCATTCCAGAGGACAGGGTCGCGGATACCCACTTGTTGCCGAACACCACTTCCGGCACCATGACCCATTTCGGGATCCCGTTGCTCGGTTTTGGCCGACGTTCATTTCTCATTAGTTTTGTTCAAACTTGGCAGGTACCTCTGTTTCAACATCAGGAAGATCACTGGGGGGTGGGAGGCCAGCAATTATCCCAGATAACCAGTTTCGCTCCTCCGGAGCCCGTTTTGCTCACTTCCGGGCCAATGTTGAACACCTTGGGGGTATTTTCTTCCAACCAAAGTTACATATCTGTGATGAGGGACACAGGAGGACCCTACCAACTCTTGGTCGGCCGAAGCTGTGAGTTTCATTTTGGGCCTCCTTCAAGCTCTATGTTGTGACTCTGCTTGATGTTGCCAATTTGGCCTTGGAACCTTGTTGCACACATCTAGGAGGACACTTTGGTATGGTGGTCGGCGAAATTGTGCATTTCATTTTGGGCCTCTACTTCAAGCTCTATGTTGTGCCTCCTGGTCCAGTGTTGCCAAATTCCGACCCTGGGGCCTTATTCTACACACATGGGAGTACACTCTGGTATGGTGGTCGGCGAAATTTTGAAGTTGATTTTTGAGGTGGTGGCCGGCCATAGGAGGTGGTGGCCGGCCATGGTGGTGGTGGCCCGGCCACCTTGAGCAAAACTTCTGGCGGACCTTTCACTGCTGTTCAATTTGTCATTGCTTTTCAAAGTGTCTCCCTCATCAGGGGACATTTGGGAGGAAAGATTGGATGCTTTCCCTCCTTTTACACCCCATCTTCTTGCCTATTTGAAGGCCCTCCCTCCTTCTTCAAGGTTAGAAATTTTGGTCTCAAGAACACTTAACCAAATTCCCTCATTTTCATAGCTTTAGACTCCAAAAAGCTTCAAGTGTCAAGGCCATTCCTTCATCAACACCTAGCCTCACCATCCCTACCATCACTTCAGCAGCAAGGAGGTGAATTTCAGAGGTTGAGAAGCTACAAATCGAGCCAAGAATCAAAGAAAGACAAGTCTTCAAGGGTAAGTCCTCAAAACCAACTTTTAGGGCATTTTCTTGATCCTTTTCTATACTTTAATTGGTTGAGAATTGGGGCTCCGACCCTACTGCTTTGTGCTTAAAATGAGCCCCTCTACAACTTTGTAGAAGGGCTCAACCTCATTTGGTGTTTGTATACACTAGTTCCTTCAATATTCTTCAAGTTGGTAACATTTTTGCATGCTAAAATTGACCTATTTGTGTTGGTTTTGGGGTCCGACCCCTACTGATTTTGTTCTTAAAATGAGCCTCTCTACAACATTGTAGATAGGCTCAACTTCATTAGCCTTTGTATCTATCACTTCCTTCAATTTCATCAAGTAGGCCATATTTTGTATGCAATTTTGACCTATTTGTGTTTGTTTTGGGACCTCGACCCCTACTGGTTTTAGTCTTATTTTGACCCCTTTACATTTTTCATGAAGAAGGTTTGGTCATTTGATGTATAGATTGCATGTCTTATGTTATACCCTTTTGTGGCTCCATTTTGCCCTCCATTTCTAGCATGTTTGTCTTATGATTTAGAGGCTTCCATCTTCTGCATATATGCTTATTTTTGGGTCCTCTTTAATGTTGTAGAAGAAAATTTTTCTATTCGAATTTTCTATATACTACTTGCTTTGAAAATCCTCTCTTTTACCGTATTCTTGCGAGCTTTTGTTGCCATATCTATGCCTGCATTTTGGCCATGTTTATTACTGAAAAAATGCCATATTTGGGACTGCCTTGCTACTGTTCTTGCTGCCATGATCATATTTTGCATGTATAGCATGGCTATAGGCCATTTCGGGGCTTAATTTACGTACTTCGGGATGAATGCATGCTTGGTGTCGTTTGATTTGTTTGAGGCTGTTTTCCCCTTTATTTAGGTGCTGAAATTCCATTACCATGCTTGCATATCATTTCGGAGCCATTGTATCATTTTGCATTGCCTCGGTTTGCGTGCCAATGGCGCGCCTTGGCACCCCTTTTTTATCATTCCGGCAGCCTATGTGAGTGTGGTTGAGGCCCTCCCATGTTGGCGTAAGCCCAATTTGCATTTTCATGCTCGTATGCCATTGCCTCGATTTGCGTGTCATGGTAGCGCGTTTAAGCGACTTTATTGCAAGCGGCCTCCTATGTGAGTGGTGAGGCTCTCCCATGTCGGTGTAAGTCCATCCGGCATTCGTATGCCATTTCATTGCATTTCATCATTGCCTCGATTTGCGGCGCTGTGGGCACGCACTTGAGGCACTGCCATTTATCCGATTTTCCTTCTTTCATCATCGCCTTGATTTGCGGCGCTGTGGGCACGCGCGCTGCCAGTTTCATCCGATTTTCTCCTTTCATCATCGCCTTGATTTGCGGCGCTGTGAGCACGCGCCCGAAACGCCGGTTTATCCGATTTTCATTCTTTCATCATTGCCTCGGTTTTGCGTGTCCGTGTGCACGCATTTCAAAACGCCGGTTTTATCCGATTTTGCATCACATCATCGCCTCGGTTTTGCGTGCGTGTGCCGCATTTCGAGGCACTCGATTTATCTAATCTCCATTTTGGTTTCGTCTCGGTTTGCTTTGTGGCACGCGCCGAGGCATTCGGTTTTATCCGATTTTCATCTTCGGCATCGCCTCGGTTTTGCGTGCGCGTGCACGCATTTCGAAACATCCCATTCGTAGCATTCATGTGTATTCATCCCAATATTGAGTTGTGCCGTCTGCTCCTCGGCCATCATGCATCGATATGCGTGATTGGTGGCGCGAGGATCGAGACATGCATATATTTGTGAAATACCTGCTATGCCCTTTTCTGCTCTCCGTTGCGACAAAATGAAGAATTATCGGCTTTAGAATCGGCACGCAATTAGAAAAAGCGCAAGCGAGGCTAATCGGGGCATCGATGGATTTACTTTGGCGACCAGCATATACTATCCACGAAGCGGCGGTCCACGGCTTGCACGCCCGATCTCATTTCTTTTGTAATTAATTTGTTAATTAATTAGAATCATATTATTCGATTGTATATTCTTTTATTCGGGTCTGTATTATTATTTATTCGGACCCTCTCCGCGAGGGCATAAATGTAATAAGGGTGCGTGAGTGTGATGTATGTCTTCCAACCCCCATTTCTTTCTCCCTTTTATTTACCCTTTGAATGGTTAGATATAGGGCATATTTCAATTAGCATAAAGCATGTGACATGTTTGCATCATTCATCTGTGTGCATGCATCGGACTCGGCGCATCATACAAGCTGCATTTGTATTTCAATTCTAAGTTGAATACATGTTAGCCGTTGCATTTCATCGCCATCTCTAGAATAGCCGAGCTGCTATAGTTGCATTTTTGCATGTGTTGCATTAGGCATTACGTATATTTTAGGATCATGCATGATTTCTAATAAGCTTTACATTTTGGCTTGGAGTACTCGGTAAGTGGTTATGCTTTAGCATCCTTGCATGCGTGTGAGTGTTGCCATGATAGCATGCTTGCCATGAGGCTAAATGCTTATGTGATATAAGCGCCTTGAATGCTGTGGGTGGAGGTTGGGTTATTTGAATTGGAGCAATTCATCGATTGTTTGTTAAGCCCACTAGATTGTGGCAAAATCGTATTTTAAGCCTACTGCGGGTAGCAAACCACCTTTCACAAACAAACATGAAATGTTTTGTTCCAATTCGAACAGCCAGTCTATACTTGTTTCTTTGCGAGCATCACATAGTAATCCTAGGCTAATAATGAATAAGAGCATACAATGTTTTTCAAAATCGAGATATCATGATTAGTAGAGGCGGTCTTTGGCCAAGAGAGAATGCTCACGATGTGACCTTCCCTAATCGTACCCAAGTTCGAGCCAACTTTGGTGATAGCGGACACGTGGCCTTTGGCGAGTCGGGGTTTCCTAGATTTCCCATTTTAAAATATTTAGGTGGCGACTACGTTATCCGCAAAGCCATGATCCATGTTTGGCACTTCTTTCAAAAATCTATTTTTCTTCAAAAGCGATTTGCGGATTTGGACTCTTTGGTTCGAGATTGAGAACCGCAACAACAAAATCGAGTCCGTGTGGCGAGGTCCCCATGGCGTTATTCTGATTCTGGCGACTTCTTTGGGGAGTTAGAGAACTTGACTCGAACTCATGATATCTGTTTTGACTACACTTGTGTGTTTCTTTGCATTGCATTTGCATTAGTGCGCCTAGGACACCGTGTTTGCCATCTGCTATTCTGGCGGTTTCTTGGGAGGCTTGTCTTGTCAAAGCGTGTCCATAAAATTTGTCGATTCTGAGCTCTGCGATGTAGAACACAAACCGGTTTCTGGGGGCACCCTTTGACCATTCGACCTAGTGCATATTCGGATCCATAGTGACCATTCCAAACTAGGGCGGGTTGCTTACCCGTTTATAGGTTGTTTGAGACATTGCGTGCGTAGTGAAACCCTAGTTCGACAAAATAGGGCGAAACCCTACCCCAACATAGGGGTGTTTTGGCTCTCACTTATCTGTTATGTGCTTGTTAGAGTGTGCCTCTGAGGAATGCATGTATCGGTTTATGAGTTTGAGCATCGAGCCTCGGCACCCGATTGATATTTTGGGAATCGATTATATCTGCGGTGTCGATTGATTTTGGGGCAATAATTTTGGGAGCGATGATCGGTGGTCGAACACGATTATTGATTATGTTCATATACGTATTGGTGGGATTGAAATTTGAGATCTTTGCATGTTTTCTCTTTCGATTCGAAGACTTCGATCGAGCAACAGTGTTCTCCTTTCTTTGAGGCAAAACAGAAAAAACTCACCGGTTCATCGAATCCGTCGATCACTGATCCGGTCCATCGATCCGTTAGTCACCGATCGATCCATCGATCCGTTAGTCACCAGTCACATCACCTCGATTCGGTTAGTAGACTTCGTGATGGCGCAAAATTCGGAAAAATTGTGGTTATGACAACCGCAATAGACCAAGAATCATCTTGCGAGATGAGACCAATGTTGAGTGCCACATCCACCTAGGTGCTTTGCCGCTCACCCGATCTGGGCGCCCGATTGTTTCAAGCTCGTGAGCCCACCACATCTGAATTAATAGGAATGATTGGTGACCTTGAGGTCGTGGCGAATCGCTTACGGAATGTCGGTTTCATCGCCAATTTGCATCATCTGTAGAATTTTGCACCGAGCCCCGCTATTAGGGCGTGTGATCGAGCTCAGCCAACCCAGGCATCTTAAGCTATGGCAATGACATGTCAGCAATGACCCAAACCCATGATCGGTGAGGCTAAAAGTAGAATAAAACGGCGGAACCGATCCCATCAAGCAAGCTAACTGCGCGGGCGAGGCTTTGAAAGCCGGGGGGATGAACAAACGGCAAGTATTTGCGGTCATGGCCAAAATTGTGGATGATGCTTTCTCCACTCCAGCCGAGGGCAGTTCAAGCCAGACAGAAAACCGGGATAGGCCCCGTCATGCCAGAACAGTTCCTTCCATCCCCAACTCTGCATCCGGAAAAGATCAGAAAGCCAAGACAATGCCTGCCGACCCTTTCGCTAGTGCGTCTAGCAAGAAGCCTCAGACTTCGAAGTATCCTCCTCAAGGGCGCAGAGTCTTTCATGCCCTCTATATGCCTCTGTCTAGGGCATTTCAAATTCTGGCTAACGAGGGGCATCTTACACCCCTCGAGCCTCGACCGCTGCCAAAGAATCTCCCTCTCACACACGATGCTACCCTGTATTGCGCATACCACCAACAGACCGGTCACAGCACCGACAGTTGTTTTCGCCTTCGTCATGAAGTGCAAGATTTGATCGACAATGAGGTTATCCTCCCACCCACCTCAGCAAAGTCTGCCACCGCTGAGCTGTTGGACTCCGAGGATACTGCAAGTATGTGATCATGGGTTGGTCCACCTGCGGGCGGCGCTTGGTGTATTTCAGATATGGCGTTTGGCGAGTGAGTATGTTGAGGATCTGGGTATGCTAATTTTCTGATGTCTGGCTTGGGTGTTGAGTCAGGTTTGTCACTTTTGTTTTGACTCTTTCTCTTTGTTTTGAGTCAGTCTTTTGCTTAAGTACGCCTTGTTGTAGCGGTCGATCCCATTGTATAGAAGTCGGGTGATTAGGAGGTGTTACCTCAGGCGTCCCCATTTTGTTTTGTGTTTGTCTTTTTGTTTGTTTTGAGTCTGCATTTACGCGAGGAGCCAATTGTGCCATGATTTGAATAAACGTGATGACTTTCACACTCTCGCATTTATACGCCTTGTGCTAGTTTTGCTAGGAAGTTACGAATGAGACGATAGTATTTGACTAAGGACTCTGTCTTTTCTGTTCCTTGAAGTCATTGTAGTGACCTAAGTTTTCCAAAACCTTTCGAACACTGCGGTGAAACCGAAGAGGAAGGAATTCCTCGGGATTTGCAAAACATTGATCACTTGAGAGAAAGAGGCGTGCTAAGCCCTTAATGAATGAAATCATGCTTGTTAGCGTGAGTCTTGAGAAGGACCCTAGCTTGATCGGTGGTTCGCACTATCTTCAGCGGCGATTTGTCGCTTTCTTAAAAACTTTCAAAAAAATGTTTTGCGCAGTCCTGCGAAGACCTGTGTGGAATCGCTCTTGGGATTGTGCAGCCTAGGATCGCTCTCAGCCTCGAGACTCAACCCCTTTGCTTCTAAACCTTGAACTTGAATTCGGAATGTTCAACGGTCAACTACAATGTGAGGCTGTGTGGCGGATTTGAAGCGGCCCTCGAACAAGAGGCACCAAAGTCAATTCAAGAAGGTCAGACCTCATCAGAAGAAGCTTGCAAAGCTAGAACAGAAGCACCCCTCGAACTAGGGGCAAAAAATATCCGATGTGCTCGAAGAGCCAAAGGTGCATCTTTCTGCAAGTCAATACAACAGCCACTCTCCTGGATATAGAGGGCTTCAATCTCAGAACCATTTGGCATGGACTGGTTACATTTTTACCCTTTGAGAGGCTCGCTGGGCCGAAAACCCGGAAAGGGCGACCCAGGCAAAAGTTAGAGCAAGAAAAGATATATACACGAAAAGAAGAAAAAAAAGAAAAGCAAAAAAAAAGAAATGAAAAAGAAAAAAAGGAATGAAAAGAAAAGAATGAAAAAGAAAGAAGAACAAAGCTCAAGGTCGAAAACACAGCCTTGGTATGGCAAAAGTTAGAGCATAAAAAGGAGGTTAAATACCGAGTGTACCTTAACCCCGAACTCGTAAGGCTTGATTCCCATGTTTGGGATCGTGAGCAACTTCATTACGAAGTCGACCATAAACACTTCAAAATCAAGTGTGTCCATGTAATGGTTTTAACCATCCTTGCCTTTTCGTATCAGAGTTCGATTGCAATCATCGCTCGAGGTGACTACAATCTTGCGGTGCTATCCAAACAAGGGCAACTTTCCGTTGCCATTCAATATCTTGATCTTGGATTCAAACAAGGGGCAACTTTCCGTTGCCATGCAGTTCTCTTCAAGCAGGCGATTTTCCTTTGGATCAGGGTTGTGCATCTCAGGGGTAGGTTCCATGCTCGTTGAGCAAGTGTCCATTTGCAAAAATAGTTTTTGAGGATTTTTACTGAGGTTGGCTAATTTTCTCGAAAATTGTTCCATCTTTTCCAAAAACTAGGCCATTTCTTGGACCCAAAAAAAGGAAAATTTTCAGTGCTCATAGCCTGACTTGCATGATTTCAAATCAAAAATCGAACAAGCATGTTAATCTAACTCTCATTTTGGTCAATTTTTTTTTTTTTTTTTTTTTTTTTTTAGGAGAAAACCAAAATAAAAAAAAAAATGGTCAAAATGACGAACTAGGGGCACATTTGAGTCAGGTTCTCTGTCTTTTTCCCCGTTATCAACATACTTGCCAAGAAGGGCACTCTACCTCCCAGCAAAGGCACAACTGAAGGGCCTGACAAGAGGCGAAAAGCTCTCTCATCCTCCGACCAGCAGTATCAAGCCAAGTCTGGCACTGTTGGAATGGATCAACATATTCCCATTCCCTCATCTGGCAGATCTAACCATGTCCAAACTCCCGGCGGGGCATCATCGATCGATGTCGTGACGGATCCATTGCACCCAATTATGTATGATCCCTACGTGGGAGAAACTCCTTTGTTGTGAACAAGAAAGAGAATCTAGCGAGAATACTAGGGGCATGAGCCGCATCTTCTGTTTATCCATCAACCACCTAGGGAGGGATTAAAAATGAGAGATTGAAGAATAGAGATGTGCGATGAGAGGAAAAGTGAGGAAAGGGCTTTTTGAGAAAAAGCAGGCTTGAGGCCGAGTGATGTGAGAATCACAAATGAGAAAGGGTGGGAAACACTACCCGTTGAAACAGGCTCCTGTGCACGTCGAGTGTCGTGTCTTTTGTTTTATCTCGTTTCTTGTTTTGAGTCGTTTGAGTGTTACTCGATGTGTCTAGGTTGTGTGCCTTTTATTTCCTTGTTGAGTCGTTTTCTGCGTGTTCGATTGGTAGGCTCAATACAGTCGAAAAACTCATCTCTCAATTTCAAAAACAAAATCATTTTGTGTTAGAGTCTTGATGCCGTTCTCCACATTTGTGCAAAAGCAATTTGTTCTTTTAGAAAGCCTCGGGGTCCACCCAGATAAGTGTGAATAGTAGAACCGGGGCCTATCTGGAATTTGTGAGTTTGGTGCAAAGCAAAAGCAAAAGAAAAAGGAAAAATGTCGGGCATCGAGTTTGTTTCAACTTACGCAAGTTACGTAAATGCATCTGCTGTTCGAATGAGTGTGTGTTCAAAATTAAAAGAATCTTGTGTTATGAGCCATGTGTTGGATCGAGCGAGTTGTGTTATGAATTTGCGTGTTCACAATCAAAAGCGGTGCGTGTTGAAATTCAAAAGTTTGAACGTGTGTTCAACCTTCTACAAAGTGTGTACTCGTGTTCACCTTAAGATATGAGTATGTGTTTGACATCAAATGTTTGAATTTGTGTGTTCGGACTTCAAAGTGTCTTAGTGTGTTCACCTCAACAACGAAATTTGTGTGTTCGACATCAAATGTTTGGTGTGTGTTCGGACTTCAAAGTGTCTTATTGCGTGTTCACCTCAATGAAATTTGTGTGCGGAAATGGTGTGTGCGAAAAATTTGTCTTGAAAAAGCAGTATGTGCGGAAGCAGTGTGTGTTGAAATGGTGTGCCCAAAAGAAGGTGTCTTGGGAAAAATAAGATGTGTGCAAAAAGCAGTGTGTGCAGGGAATGGTGTGTGCTGAAAAAATTTGTGTGCTTGAAGAAAAGGTGTCTTGAAAAAATTTGTGTGCGGAAAAAAACTGTGTATGTGTGCTGAAAAGCAGTGTGTGTATTAGAAAAAGCAGTGTGTGAAAAATGTGTGTTGAGCAGTGTGTGCGAAATGAAGTTGTGTGCAGAAAAATTGTGTGCAGAAAAAGCAATGTGCGGAAATGGTGTGCTGAAAAAATTTGTCTTAGAAAAAAGCAATTTGTGCGGAAGCAATTTGTGTGTGAAAAAAGAAGGTGTCTTGGAAAAAGTGTGCAGAAGAATTTGTCTTGAAAAAATGGTGTGCGGAAGCAATTGTGTGTGAAGAAAAATTGTGTGCTGAAAAAGCAGTGTGTGCTGGAAATGGTGTGAAAACAATTGTGTGCAGAAAATGAGCAATGTGTGCGAAATGGAAGGTGTGTGTGAAAAGGAGTGTGTGTCAGCAGTGTGTGCGGAAAAATTGTGTGCTGAAAAAAGAAGTGTCTGTGAAAAAGCAGTATGTGTGCGGAAGCAATTTGTGTGCTAGAAATGAGGTTAATGTGCCCAAAGAAGAATTTGTCTTGAAAATGAAGCGTGTGCAGGAAATGGTACATGTGCTTGAAAAAAAAGAATTTGTGCTTGAAAAAGTGTGTGCCTGAAAAAGCAGTGTGTGCCCGGAAATGGTGTGTGCGAAAAAGCAGTATGTGCGGAAGGAGCTGTGTGCTGATGTGCCCATAAATGGTGTGTGTCGAAATGAACTTTGTGCCAAAAGAAACGTGTGCCCCGGATAAAGTAGAGTGTTGTGTTTGATTGCGTGCCAAGCAGACAAAATTCTGTAAATGGTGTGTGCAAGTCTTGTCTGTGCATTTCACCTCCATCGCACTATTTTGTGCAATCATCATTGTATTTGTTTTTTTCGTACTTGCATTTTACTTACATTTCATCGTATTGTCTTGTGCACTCCCGGTCTAGGAGACCTTAAATCCTCTAAAGGTGCAATTCCTTTGGTGTTTGTCGTGCCCGAACGACTTCCGATGGTCTGGTATAGCCACCGCTTGTGTTTGCGGTGAGTTCTAGGAGACCAAGCGAGGCGGTGGAAACTAGAGTTGAATGGCTCATGCCTAGAACACAAAGGTTCGGGATTTCGAGACTAAAGCTGGTTTAAATACCGGGGTATATCCTCGGCTTGAAATCAGATGGCTGACCCATAGATTGAGATAGCATGTATATGCGCCTCAATTCGGATCTTGAATCAACCTAGTCTGTCACCTGTTGGAGAATAGGAAAATGCAACCATAGTCGGGGAGAAAGGTAGTACTGCGGTTCAATCAAGAAGAAGCGAGAGATCCCCAACAGCATGATGGCACGATATTGTATGTATGGTTCATTTGGGGCTGGTGCGACCAGGCGAATCGCGCAGGTATCGTATCTTCTCCGTGTGAGACGCAGCGAGAATTAAATGATTCTCCGCATTCTTAAGCGCATGAAATGTAGTTGTTGCTTTGCATTCTTGCTTAAAAGCTGTTGCATCTATTGTAAATATGTGTTTCATTACTGACTTACGCATTTGCATGATCATTGAGTTACCCTCGGCTTCTTACATTGTCGGTTGCATTTTGCCCCCGCTGGGAACACATCTCTTCTTCATCTTGTATGATTGTCTAAGTCTTGCCTTGTCAAAAATGGGTCGTCTCGGGCTTTGACACTCACTCCGTCATTATTATGACTTAGAGTTACGTCAAGAGAGGGCATAGACACCCATTTTTGACCGACCTTAAGACTCGAGCGTCCTGGGTTGAGTGCTCGGTGATGTTGCATCATGTGCTTGCTCAAGAGTTTAGTCATGGCCGTGCGCCTGCCTCCGGACTCGAACCCTTTTCTCTACCTTGTCTCGGTTTTGCGAACCGGGCTTGGTTTTCTCTGTTTTCTTTCGAGGGAAGTGGTCTGTAGACTATCTCCGGTGGCCGTATTGCATTCGTGGCCGTGAGGCCATTCTGCCCATTCGGAGCGGTTCCGGTTTTCGGGCCGTCGGCTCGGGACCGCCAACCATCTCCGAGTTCTCCGGTTTTTGGCATGTGCCTCTGTTTTAGTGTTCCGAGGGACACTGGGGCCCTGATGCCCACTTGACCGAACACCACAGGTGCCGGCGACCCATTTCGGGACCTCAAACCGGCGGTTTTGGTCCCGAGCATTCATTTTGCATCGACCTTCTCCGGTTTTTATGAGACCTGCTTTAATATTTCGAGGAACCACAGGGCCCGATGCTCACTTGGCCGTATCTTTCTTCGGTGCTCATAGCCGTTTCGGGACCCCAAACCGAGCGGTTTTGGTCCCGAGCATTCATTTTCGCATCCATCTTCTCCGGTTTTGGCGGTACCTCTGCTTTTGTCATTCCAGAGGACACCGGGTCGCGGATACCCACTTGCCGAACACCACTTGGCACCATGACCATTTCATTTTCGGATCCCGATTTGCTCGGTTTGGCCTGAACGTTCATTTCTCATTAGTTTTGTTCAAACTTGGCGGTACCTCTGTTTCAACATCGGGAAGATCACTGGGGGTGGGAGGCCAGCAATTATCCCAGATAACGGTTCGCTCCTCCGAGCCCGTTTTGCTCACTTCCGCCAATGTTGAACACCTTGGGGTATTTTCTTCCAACCAAAGTTACATATACGTGATGAGGGACACAGGAGGACCCTACCAACTACTGGTCGGCCAGAAACTGTGAGTTTCATTTTTGGGCCTCTCCTTCAAGCTCTATGTTGTGACTCCTGCTTCAGTGTTGCCAATTTCCGGCCTTGGGACCTTGTTGCACACATCTAGGAGGACACTTTGGTATGGTGGTCGGCCAGGAAATGTGCCTGTCATTATTGCGCCTCTCCTTCAAGCTCTAAGTTGTGACTCTGGTTCGGTGTTGCCAAATTCCGACCACAGGGCCTTATTCTCCACACATGGGAGGACCCTCTTGTATGGTGGTCGGCCAGAAATTTTGAAGTTGATTTTTTGAGGTGGCTGGCCGGCCATAGGAGGTGGCTGGCGGGCCATGGTGGGTGGCTGGCCGGCCACCTTGAGCAAACTCTGGCCAAGCGGACACGCTTTCGGCTGTTCGGTGTCAATTTGCTTTTCAAAGTGTCTCCCTCATCAGGGACATTTCAGAGGAAAGATTGGATGCTTTCCTCCTTTACACCCCATCTTCTTGCCTATTTGAAGGCCCTCCCTCCTTCTTCAAGGTTAGAAATTTTGGTCTCAAGAACACTTAACCAAATTCCTCATTTTCATAGCTTTAGACTCCAAAAAAGCTTCAAGTGTCAAGGCCATTCCTTCATCAACACCTAGCCTCACCATCCCTACCATCACTTCAGCAGCAAGGAGGTGAATTTCAGAGGTTGAGAAGCTACAAATCAGAGCCAAGAATCAAAGAAAGACAAGTCTTCAAGGGTAAGTCCTCAAAACCAACTTTTAGGGCATTTTCTTGATCCTTTTCTATACTTTAATTGGTTGAGAATTGGGGCTCCGAACCCTACTGCTTTTGTGCTTAAAATGAGCCCCTCTACAACTTTGTAGAAGGGCTCAACCTCATTTGGTGTTTGTATACACTAGTTCCTTCAATATTCTTCAAGTTGGTAACATTTTTGCATGCTAAAATTGACCTATTTGTGTTGGTTTTTGGGGGTCCGACCCCTACTGATTTTGTTCTTAAAATGAGCCTCTCTACAACATTGTAGATAGGCTCAACTTCATTTGGCCTTTGTATCTATCACTTCCTTCAATTTCATCAAGTAGGCCATATTTTGTATGCAATTTTTGACCTATTTGTGTTTGTTTTTGGGACCTCGACCCCTACTGGTTTTAGTCTTATTTTGACCCCCTTTACATTTTTCATGAAGAAGGTTTGGTCATTTGATGTATAGATTGCATGTCTTATGTTATACCCTTTTGTGGCTCCATTTTGCCCTCCATTTCTAGCATGTTTGTCTTATGATTTAGAGGCTGCCATCTTCTGCATATATGCTTATTTTTGGGTCCTCTTTAATGTTGTAGAAGAAAATTTTTCTATTCGAATTTTCTATATACTACTTGCTTTGAAAATCCTCTCTTTTACCGTATTCTTGCGAGCTTTTGTTGCCATATCTATGCCTGCATTTTGGCCATGTTTATTACTGAAAAAATTCCATATTTGGGACTGCCTTGCTACTGTTCTTGCTGCCATGATCATATTTTGCATGTATAGCATGGCTATAGGCCATTTCGGGGCTTAATTTTCGTACTTTCGGGATGAATGCATGCTTCGGGTGTCGTTTCGATTTGTTTGAGGGCTGTTTTCCCTTTATTTAGGTGCTGAAATTCCATTACCATGCTTGCATATCATTTCGGCCATTCAGATCATTTTTGCATTGCCTCGGTTTGCGTGCCAATGGGCACGCCGAGGCACCTCTTTTATCATTCCGGCAGCCTATGAGAGTGTGGTTGAGGCCCTCCCATGCTGGCGTAAGCCCAATTTGCATGTTCATGCTCGTATGCCATTGCCTCGATTTGCGTGTCATGGTAGCGCGTTTAAGGCGACTTTATTACCCGACGGCCTCCTATGTGAGTGAGCTGAGGCTCTCCCATGTCGGTGTAAGTCCATCCCGGCATTCCGTATGCCATTTCATTGCATTTCATCATCGCCTCGATTTGCGCGCCTGTGGGCACGCACTTCGAGGCACTTCGGTTTTATCCGATTTTCCTTCTTTCATCATCGCCTTGATTTGCGCGCTTTGGGCACGCGCCCGAGCTGCTTTCATCCGATTTTCTCCTTTCATCATCGCCTTGATTTGCGGCGCTGTAGGCACGCGCCCGAGGCACCGGTTTATCCGAGTTTCATTCTTTCATGATCGCCTCGGTTTGGGTGGGCGTGTGCACGCATTTCAAAACACCGGTTTTATCCGATTTTGCATCGTACATCATCGCCTCGGTTTGCGTGCCCGTGTGCACGCATTTCGAGGCACTCCAGTTTTATCTAATCTCCATTTTGGTTTCGTCTCGGTTTGCGCGCCTGTGGGCACGCACTTCGAGGCACTTCGGTTTTATCCGATTTTCATCTTTCAGCATCGCCTCGGTTTGCGTGCCCGTGGGCACGCATTTCGAGGCATCCCATTTTTCGTAGCATTCATGTGTATTCATCCCAATATTGAGTTGTGCAAATCTGCTCCTCGGCCATCATGCATCGATATGCGTGATTGGTGGCGCGAGGATCGAGACATGCATATATTTGTGAAATACACTGCTATGCCCTTTTCCGCCTCCGCAAAGAAAAATGAAGAATTATCGACTTCCTAATCGCACGCAATTCGAGAAAAGCGCAAATGAGGCTAATCGGGGCATCGGGATTTCTACGAAAATTTCAAAGATATACTATCCACCAGAAGCGAGGCAGTCCCTGGCTTGCACGCCAGTCTCAATTCTTTTGTAATTAATTTGTTAATTAATTAGAATCAGATATTTTGATCAGATATTCTTTTTATTCGTCTCAGATATTATTTATTCGGACCCTCTTGGCGAGGCCATAAATTTAAGAAGGGTGTTTGAGTGTGTTGCATGTCCTCTATCCCCTATTTCTTTCTCCCTTTTATTTACCCGCTTTGAATGGTTAGATATAGGGCATATTTCATTTAGCATACAGCATGACAGCATATTTGCATCATTCATCTCAGATTGCATGCATCGGGCTCGGCATCATACAAACCGTGCATTTGTATTTCAATTCTAAGTTGAATACATGTTAGCCGTTGCATTTCATACGCCATCTCTAGAATAGCCGAGCCCGCTATAGTTGCATTTTTGCATGTGTTGCATTAGGCATTCTCAGATATTTTAGGATCATGCATGATTTCTAATAAGCTTTCTTTTGGCTTGGAGTACTCGGTAAGTGGTTATGCTTTAGCATCCTTGCATGCGTGTGAGTGTTGCCATGATAGCATGCTTGCCATGAGGCTAAATGCTTATGTGATATAACTGCCTTGAATGCCTGTGGGTGGAGGTTGGGTTATTTGAATTGGAGCAATTCATCGATTGTTTGTTAAGCCCACTAGATTGTGGCAAAATCTATATTTTAAGCCTACCTGCGGGTAGCAAACCACCTTTCACAAACAAACATGAAATGTTTTGTTCCATTCAGACGCCAGTCTATACTTGTTTGTCATGAGCATCACATAGTAATCCTAGGCTAATAATCGAATAAGAGCATACAATGTTTTTCAAAATCGATATCATGATTAGTAGAGGCGGTCTTTGGCCGGCGAGAGGGGGTGCTCACGATGTGACCTTCCCTAATCGTACCCAAGTTCGAGCCAACTTTGGTGATGACGGACACGTGGCCTTTTGGCACCGAGTCGGTTTTCCTAGATTTCCATTTTAAAATATTTAGGTAGCGACTCATATCCGCAAAGTCCATGTTTGGCACTTCTTTCAAAAAATCTATTTTTCTTCAAAACGATTTGCCGGATTTGGACTCTTTGGTTCGAGATTGAGAACCGCAACAACAAAAATCGAGTCCGAGCTGTGGCGAGGTCCCCCGCGGGCGTTGTTACACATCATATGCACTCCAGGTACAAGGATGGTTGTATAACATCTTCCACAAAACACTGCAAAAAATAAAATAAATAAGATTTCTGTCTTTGTAAAAACAAAAACAAAAAACAAAACAAAAAGACAATGAGGGAAGAAAAGAGGAACAACCAATTACTAATTTGAACTTAGCTGAGAAATACCACTAAAGCAATTAGTAGAATAAAGCAAAACCCAATTGAAATGAGTATAAACATCCTAACTATTACCAGGTAAGATTGGTGTGAGATATGTTCAACATATTACAACTGAAGTGTGTTTTAAACATCTTGAAATGCATTTATGCTTCAGTGATGAGCCAAAATAATGAAAAACCGTGGTTTGCTTCTAGGTCAGTGGCTCACTTTAACCAAACCAACCCAAGACTCAAGCCATCATGCTTGCATTATAAATAGCTTGGAATAGTTCTTAAATGTACAACATTTAGGAGGCATTTAGAATTTTGTAGGATTATTAGTTACAAAGAAATTTTACTATAAGAGTGAAAGAAAAATGTCAGTTAGCTGAGGGTCAAGCATCTTCTCATTACTACTCATTGAGGAGTGCCTCCAAAACCAACTACCATGGCAATGTAAACTGGGTTTTCACATGAGCAGTTTAAATTGCTCACAGATTCAGGACCCAAAATTCCGCTACGAATATTCAGTGTCGTAAGCTTTAGAAGCACATTTTTTTAGTGCAAATAAATATATATATATATAGTCAATAGAAGATGAACATCAAGCCAACCCAAAGGTCCCAAAACTCATCAATCTAATAATTCAGTTGGCTTTGGCTTTATCACCATGATTCAAATTCACTCACTAAATAAGAAACAATTTAGAACTAGTTGTTAAAATGAAATAATTAATTTGTAATCTGTGTTTTATTTTGGGTCAATTTGTAATTAATTTTCACAACTTGCTCAACTTGTTGCTTCAGAACTGTGTCAGTACATGCAACTAATGTGTGTGCCTGGTTCATCCTCATTGGTTGAAAGGGTTGGCAGTCTTGCCTATATAAAGGCAAGAGCTCTTCAATTGTAAGACACCAAAACAGAGCAAAGCAATAGCTCTTTATCTTACTCTTTCTCTCTGCTCTCTCTCTCTCTCTCTTTCAAAATCTCTCTCTATATTTTTGGCCTTGCAATTTCTCTCTCTAGATTTTTGGTCCCACATAATTTACATAGTTACAACTTGCACCCAACACTAGTAATAGGAAACAAAAGAGTGCAGGACTAAAGGAAAACAAAAAAAGAGAAACAGGGATAATGGGCAATAAAAGAACATGTGCAGTCACATTTAGTTGACATATCATCTACCTATGGTTTCAAGACCAACAAAATGCACTATTCTCACTTGTTGGAGAAAAAAATGAAAACATCAAACTCCAAGTTTAATTTAAGTGCAAAGGGATCAGACTTTGGAAAAATTTTAAATGAATAAAAAGAGAAAAATAAATACCGAGAGCCTCACTCATTTGCTAAATTAGGTTTTTAAGGATGTGCTAAGAATTTTTATTTAAGCATTAAATAGCGTCAGGTGAATGGGTTTTATTGTACTATCATTGTTGCTATTAATTGGGCAATACTTATTTATAATTGATCAGTTGAGTTACTACTTTGAGACCAGGTAATTTACTTTAGAACCAAGTAAACTAAAGAACCTAGAAAGATGTTCTGTCACTGAGAGTTGAGAGAAAATTTTGAAATATACAGATTCAAATTCAAATATTTTGTTTTGTTTTTATTCTGTCCTTGTAAGGGTCAATTTGAGTCCCATAGTTCATTGACTTCGCCATTAATTTGAAAGAAATTGCAGATATTCTTACTAAACTAAATCAAAATTTGCAAACTTTTGTCCTGGATCCAAATTTTTTATCACCAATAATAATAAATGTTGGATTCTCTACTGAGGCTACACCAAGTTGGAATCAGAACAAACCACAATGCAAGTATAGCCATCAATAATATTTTTTCACAACAAGACAAAAGCCAAAACCAAGTCCAACATCATGGTGAGAAGGTATGGGGTTGAAGTTTTGTGAAAACATCATAATGAAAGCTCCTGTAAGCATAAAGACATAGTAGACACTATCTTTCAAATGTTATGCTATAGAGATGACTTATAATTTCATCGTGTAAAACATAAGAGAGAGGAGAGAGCATGTTGGGTATACCTCTTTATTGGAGTGTAGGACCTAATTAGTTTTGAAAAAAGAGTTTTAATTTAGCTTGGTTTAGGTATAATATTTTTATATATTATATTTATGGAGACCCAATCCAATTTGATAACAATTAGGGTTTGATTAAAAACCCTAGATCCAATATATATTATGTTTTATATTGGAGGCATTTTTTTTTGGGGGAAAACACACAAAAAGTGCGGTTGCCATACTACTATCTTGCCTCGGGAACAGTGCCGATTTGGTGAAGATTAATTTGATTTGTTCATGCTCAGTGGATTGGTTTCGGCTTCTTCGTTTGGGGCATCTTCGGTTGGTGTTTGGTTCGTTATTTTGGGTCTTCTTCAACTTTGGTTCTGAAGATTTTGGTTCATCTATTTGGTGAGGTCTTTCCTCTTGTTTATTTGTGATTATTTGGAATTCACCTAAGGGTGGTTTTGTGAGACCATTAGTGTCTCGTTTGTAATCGTTTGGAATTTATTTGGTTGATAGTGGAATCGGATTTCGATCTCGTGGACGTACCTCACATTGAGGGAACCACGTAAAAATTCTTGTGTTGCCTTTGATTTAATTTTTTCGCATTAGTTTTTATTCCCATTGATTGATTTACTTGTGGGGAATCATATCGATTTTCTCTAACAACTGGTATTAGAGCTTACAGTTTATTTGGGTTTATTTATTTGTGTAAATCAATGGAGGGGAATGTGGGTCGCATGTCTAGCTTCAATGGAAGTAATTGGGTAACTTGGAAAACTAAAATGGAGGACCTATTATTTTGTAAAGACTTGTATGGACCCATTGAGGGTGATAGGGGCAAACCTGCTGATATGAAAGATGATGAGTGGAAGAGGCTTAATCGAAAAGCCGTTGGTGTTATCCGTCAATGGATTGATGACAGTGTGTTTCATCATGTTGCTACTGAAACTTCAGCACATGATTTATGGAAAAAATTAGAGAGTCTTTATGATAGAAAATCAGCCACAAATAAAGCCTTTCTGTTTCGTAAGTTGGTTAATTTAAAATATAAAGAGGGCAGCCCTATTCCGGAACATCTGAATGAAATAAAGAGTATCGTTAACCAACTTGCTTCTATGAAAATTATTTTTGATGATGAGTTGCAGGCTTTGATGCTACTTAGTTCCTTACCCGAAAGTTGGGAGACTTTGGTTGTGACAGTTAGTAATTCGGCGCCCGATGGAGTTGTCACTATGGGTCAAGTCACTAGTAGCTTGTTGAATGAAGAAACTAGAAGAAAATCAGCCGGTACCTCTCATTCGGAAGCATTTGTTGTGAGAGGCCGAAGTAAAACAAGGGGGAGGAGTAAGACTCCTCATGGTCGTGATCAAAGCCGTGACAAGTCAAGAGATAGTTCTTTTTCAAAGAAAGACGTTGAGTGTTATTATTGCCATGAGAAAGGGCACATGAAGCGAGAATGCCGAAAGCTCAAGAATAAAGAGAAAAGGCGTGACAAAAGTGTGGATAAGAAGCAAGAAGACACAATAGCAGTTACTACCGATGATATCATGGTCGTTTGTGAAGATGATTGTATCAATTTTGTGGGCCAAGAGAGTCATTGGGTGATTGATTCTGGTGCTTCTTTTCATGTGACTTCTCGAGTTGATTTCTTCACTACCTACACAGCAGGAGATTATGGTTCTGTTCGAATGGGTAATGAAGGTTTGTCCAAGATTATCGGCATGGGTGATGTTTGCTTGGAAACAAATTTGGGCTGCAAATTGTTGCTTAAAGATGTGAGGCATGTTTCCGACATTCGCCTCAATTTGATCTCTACTGGGAAGCTAGATGATGAAGGCTTCAACAACAAATTTGGTGATGGAATATGAAAGCTCACAAAGGGTTCTTTGGTGGTGGCTAAGTGCAAGAAGACTCATACACTTTATTCGATGCAAGGAAAAATTTGTAAAGGTGTTGTCAATGCACTTGAAGATGATACTTCTACCGAATTGTGGCACAAGCGGCTTGGCCACATGAGTGAAAAGGGGCTGCAAGTATTGTTCAAGAAAGAGCTTCTACCCGGTTTGAAAGGTACACATCTTAAAACTTGTGTTCATTGTTTGGCGGGTAAACAACATAGAGTTTCTTTTCATAAAAATGTTGCTTCTAGAAAAGAAAAGGTTTTAGAGTTGATTCATTTGGATGTTTGTGGTCCTTTAAAAGTTAGAACACATAGTGGTGCACTTTATTTTGTTACTTTCATTGATGATTATTCAAGGAAAGTTTGGGCTTATCTACTAAAAATTAAAGATCAAGTTCTAGAAGTATTTAAGCATTTTCAGGCCATGGTTGAAAGAAACAGATGTAAATTGAAGTGCATCCTAACGACAATGGTGGTGAATACATTGGGCCATTTGATGAGTATTGTCAGCCAAGGTATTCGCATCAAAAGACGATTAAGAAGACTCCTCAACAAAATGGCGCGAGAGGATGAACCGCACCATTGTAGAAAGAACAAGGTGTTTGCTTTCACAAGCTAAATTGCCAAGATCCTTTTGGGGTGAGGCAATGAGTACAGTGGTTGACGTGATCAATTTGTCTCCTTGCTATCCTTTGAATGGTGATGTTCCTGAAAGAGTTTGGACTGGCAAAGATGTGTCTTATGAGCACTTGAGAGTGTTTGGTTGCCGAGCTTTTGTTCACATTCCAAAGGATGAAAGGTCCAAGCTTGATAGTAAGTCAAGACAATGTATTTTTCTTGGCTATAGGCGTGATGAATTCGGGTATAGATTATGAGATCCGGTCGACAAGAAAGTCATTCGAAGCCGTGATGTTGTGTTTCTTGAAGACCAAACAATTGAAGACTTTGGCAAAGGTGATTAACCGGAGCCAAAAACTAGTGATCTCATTGACATGGATCCATCTCCTTCATCTTCAGTTGATGATGAAAATGGGGGAGATGTGCAGCCACCTATTGAAGATGTGGAGGATGATGCTAATCCTAATGAAGTTGAGCCAGAAATTGAGGAAGAGCATCCAACTCAAGTACCGTCACCACAATTTGAGTTAAGGAAATCTACAAGGGACCGACAACCTTCAAGAAAGTATCCTCCCAATGAATTTGTGTTGATTTCTGATCAAGGGGAGCCGGAGAGCTACCAAGAAGCAATTGAGCATGCAAAGAAAGATGATTGGAAAAAGGCCATGGAAGAGGAGATGAGTTCCTTACTTGAAAATCACACTTATGATTTAGTGAAGTTGCCTAAAGGGAGGAAAATTTTGAAAAATAAGTGGGTTTTCAAATTGAAGAATGATAGAAAGAATCTGAGGTACAAAGCGCGTCTTGTTGTGAAAGGCTTTGGGCAAAAGAAAGGCATTGACTTTGACGAGATTTTCTCGCCGGTTGTGAAGATGTCTTCTATTCAGGTTGTACTTGGCATGGCTGCAAGTATGAACCTTGAAGTTGAGCAACTTGATGTAAAGACCGCATTTCTTCACGGTGATCTTGAAGAAGAAATTTACATGGAGTAACCGGAAGGTTTTGTAGAGAAAGGGAAAGAGAAATTTGTTTGCAAATTGAAGAAAAGTTTGTATGGCCTCAAGCAAACCCCGCGACAATGGTACAAAAAATTTGACTCTTTCATGATGAATAATGGTTTTTCTAAAACCACTTCGGACCATTGTGTGTTTGTGAAAATTTTTCCAGATGGTAAATTTATTATTATTTTGCTTTATGTTGATGACATGTTAATTGTGGGTCAAGATTCTACCATGATTAACAAGTTGAAGTTGGAGTTGAGCAAGTCCTTTGCTATGAAAGATTTGGGGCTGGCAAAGCAAATACTTGGTATGAAAATTGTTCGTGATCGCAAAGAGGGACTGATTTGGTTGTCTCAAGAAAGCTACATTGAAAAAATTCTTAAGAGGTTCAACATGAATAAAGCAAAGCCGGTTGGTTGTCCACTTGCAGGTCACTTCAAACTTAGTTCGAATCAATGTCCTACAAGTGAGAAAAACAAAGAAGAGATGTTGAAAGTTCCTTATGCTTCAGCAGTTGGTTCTTTGATGTACGCCATGGTTTGTACAAGGCCGGATATTGCTCACGCCGTTGGTGTGGTGAGTCGTTTTCTCTCTAATCTGGGTAAAGAACACTGGGCAGCGGTAAAATGGATTCTAAGCTATCTTCGAGGGACTTCGAAGGTGTGTTTGTGTTTTGGGGATGGTAAACCGATGCTTGATGGGTTCACAGATTCTGACATGGCTGGTGATGTTAATTCTAGGAAATCTACTTCGGGGTATTTGATGACTTTTGTAGGGGGAGCTGTGGCATGGCAATCTAAATTACAAAAATGTGTTGCTCTCTCAACTACCGAAGCTGAATTTATTGCCATTACAGAAGCTTGTAAAGAAGAGTTATGGTTGAAGAAATTTTTGCAAGAGTTGGGTTTGAAGCAAGAAAAGTATGTGCTTTATTGTGATAGTCAAAGTGCTATTCACTTGAGTAAAAATTCTACCTTTCATTCGAGATCGAAACACATTGATGTGAGATACCATTTGATTCGTGATGTGTTAGATTCGAAATTGTTACAACTTGAAAAGGTTCACACAGATGATAATATTTCAGATATGCTGACTAAGACTTTGTCGAGAGACAAACATTTAAAGTGTCGAACTTTGGCGGATATGGTTGATGTCTCCACCTAAGTCGGTAGGGGGAGAATTGTTGGGTATACCTCCTTATTGGAGTGTGGGACCCAATTAGTTTTGGAAAAAGAGTTTTAATTTGGCTTGGTTTAGGTATAATATTTTTATATATTATATTTATGGAGACCCAATCCAATTTGGTAACAATTAGGGTTTGATTAAAAACCCTAGATCCAATATATATTATGTTTTCTATTGGAGGCATTTTTTTTTGGGGGAAAACACACAAAAAGTGCGGCTGCCATACTACTTTCTTGCCTCGGGAACAGTGCCGATTTGGTGAAGATTAATGTGATTTGTTCATGCTCAGTGGATTGGTTTCGGCTTCTTCGTTTAGGGTATCTTCGGTTGGTGTTTGGTTCGTTATTTTGGGTCTTCTTCAACTTTGGTGCTGAAGATTTTGGTTCATCTATTTGGTGAGGTCTTTCCTCTTGTTTATTTGTGATTATTTGGAATTCACCTAAGGGTGGTTTTGTGAGACCATTAGTGTCTCGTTTGTAATCGTTTGGAACTTATTTGGTTGATAGTGGAATTGGATTTCGATCCTGTGGACGTACCTCACATTGAGGGAACTACGTAAAAATTCTTGTGTTGCCTTTGATTTAATTTTTCCGCATTAGTTTTTATTCCCATTGATTGATTTACTTGTGGGGAATCACATCGATTTTTCCTAACAGAGCATAGAGAAGATTGTTAAAAAGGAGACAAGAGAAGGGAGAGAATAGAAGATATGAGAGAAGGAAAAAGTGAGAAGGGAAAAAAACAAAAAAATAGGCAATAAGAGTGAAGAAGAATTTTTACTACTTCAAAATTTATTCATCTTTGCGGTTGATCTCATATTACAGCAGCATAGCCTATTTAGAGGCTTTATAAAACACTTAAAACAAATAAGAATATGGTAAAACATTACAATAACCCTCAACTTTGTTTCCCTAAAATAAATTAAATACTAACAAATTAGCATAGGCTTTAAGCTTGCATCCCACAGACCCGCAATAACAAATACTTAGGGTGTGTTTGGTAACGTTTACGTTTTCAATTTGTATTTATAAAAATTTTATAAACTGGTTTTTGTTTATTTTTTGTTTATTTTTAGAAAAACATAAACTACAAACACGTTTGGTAATTGACAAAATGTTTAAAAAAATTTAAAAATATAAAAAAGAGTGAAAAATGACAAGTGGTGGCAAGTGGTGTGTGGTGGTGGTGGTGGTGGGTGGGTGTGTGGTGGGTGGTGTGGTGGTGTGGGTGGGTGTGGTGTGGTGGTGGTGGTGTGGTGGTGGTGGGTGGTGGTGGTGGTGGGCGGGTGGTGGTGGTGGAAAGTAGGTGGCGGGTGGTGGTGGTGGGTGGGGTGTGATGTGGTGGTGGTGTGGTGGATGATGTGTGTGAATGGCGGGTGGTGGTGGGGTGGTGGGTGGCCGGCGGTGATGGGTGGTAGCAGTGGTGGGTGGTGGTGGTGGTGGTGGCGGGTGGTGGTGGTGGTGGTGGCGGTGGGTTCTGAGATGGTGGGCAGTAGTGGCGTGGTGGTGGTGGTGGTGGTAGGTGGGTGAGTGACGGTGGCGGGTGGTAGGTGATAACGAGTGGGTAGTGGTGGTAGTGGGTGGTGGTGGCAGGTGGGTGGTAGGTGGATGGCGGGTGATGGTAATGGTGGTGGTGGTGGTGGTAGCGGGTGGTGGGTGGTGGTGGCGGGTGGGTGGTAGTGGTGGGTGGCAAGTAGGTGGCGGGTAGTGGTGGTGAGCGGTGGATGGTAGTGGCGGGTGGTGGGTGGTGGCGGGTGGTGGCGGGTGGATGGCAGGTGGGTGGTGGTGGTGGCTAGTGGGTGGCTGGCGGTGGAAGACAGTGGTGGAAAATGGTGGCGGGTAGTGGCTAGTGTTGGGTGGTAAAAAAAAAAAAAACTAAAAACTCAAAATGGAAACACATTTTTTGTATTTTTATTTTTTGGCCAAATTTATAAACTGAGACTACTGATTTATAAATAAAAAATTTAACCAAACAAGTTTTTATTTGAGTTTTTAAAATTTTTGTAAATATAAACAGAAAATTGAAAACGTAAGTGTTACCAAACAGCACCTTAGGTTTTCCTCTTATTGTCGGAAAAGTTGAAAAATCAACTTTGTTGGCTTTATAAAATTTAATACCACATCCAAGTTTGGTGTAGTAAATATATTTCATAACTTTTCTCATCAAGCATGTTCTTAGCTCCAATCCTATGTTTATGTCCGGCTTTTCAACAAATCTGTCACTCTTTGCCTTCCTTTCCATCTTCTCGGCAAACTCACCCAAATATCTTCTTTCGAAATTTAAAACTATTAGACTTGTTATGCTATTTTATTTTATATTGAGGATATCATTGTCATAGTGACATTAATATTTTAATAGGAATGTGTTAGGTGAGAGCTTTTTCATTATGACCCACTAACCTATTGTCTATATTCTCTCTTCTCCTCTTCTTTTCTCTCTATCCTCTCCAATCCTAACCCTAACCCTAATTTCTTGAACTTTACACTTTAAATTGGTATCATAGCACTTCGATCTCACAACAACTTGTCTCGTTCAAGTCTGAAAATTTTCAGACACTGACCTAGACGTATTGACATCATCTTATGCATGATGATGTCAGCGTGACATTAGCATCCATATGGACGTCATGAACAGGCGAACACATGGTCTGTTCGTCTCACCCTCCTAGTAATTTTGTTGAATTTTTGGGGCTATTTGATGTTTGCTTTGAAATTTTGAAGTATTTTCAAGTTTATAAATATATATATATATATATTTTTTGCAATTTGGTTCTAGAAGGTTTACCTGTATTTTTCTTCATTTTAATGGCATCTATAGGTGCCAACTAGGCTATTAGAGTCCTTTTTTGAGATATGTTTGATGATTTGTGGCTCTTGAGTGCTTTTTGGTCCTTTTGCTACTTCGGTTCTGTTGTAAGTGGTTCACCCATTTGATTTCTTGACTCTACCAAGCCCTATGGGTGCCGACTGGACCCCAAGAGTTTTTGTTGTCCTTTTAGTATTTTGTTTGAAGTTCCCTATTGGTGGTTGCTACTGTTCATTGTTGTGGCTAGTTGTGTTTTTTTTCTTCTTGCTTTAATTTCTATGTTTGTTTCTTATGACTGCATTAATAATTACGAAGAAACTGAATGGCCTCAATTATTTGGCTTGGGCTCATGCTGTGAAAGTGTCTCTCCATAGCAAAAAAAAAAAAAAAAAACTAAAATTTCTCTTAGATCTTCATCCTAAGGATTTAGTTGTGATGGGATGGCTCTGGTATAGTTTGGAACCACATATTGCCACTACCATTGAGTTTTGTAAGACGTCTAAGCAAACCTCAAGGGGTTGGCCTAGTGGCTTGAGGCCTAGGGCTTAAGGGTCTGCTCCCTCTAGGTCTCAAGGTCGATTCCCCAAACCAACATAAAAACCCTTGAGGCTGCAGATCGCAAGGAAACCTGTTTCAAAAGGCTTGTTCAAATTGTAATAACTTAGTCTAGTGCGCAAAAGCTAGCCCAGGATACTCTAGATAAAAACCAAAAAAAAAAGAGAAAAATCTCTAAGCATATTTGAGACTCTTGCTAAGTCTTTTTCTCATCAGAGTAATGTTTCCCGTGTATATGAGTTGTATGAAAGGATATTTGCCACTAAGAAGTCTAGTTGTACATTGTCTGAATATTACAGCACCCTTAAGAATTTGTTAGATCAACTCTTGTAGCATCGCCCTTTTGCTATTGATGCAGCACAACAAAAGTGTTATGGGGAGGAGTTTATGATTGCATCATTACTTTCTAGATTGGATTCTAATTTGTCGGGTTTTAAGGATCAAATACTTCCTAGTGAGACTTTGCCTACCGCTACTAATGCCTACTCTTGCTTATGCGTTCCTCCCTCGACCAAGGCTCCTTGACCCCTTGTCTTATTGCTCCCATAGCTTTTGCTTCTACTTTAATTTCTACTAGTGGTGGTTTCCGTGGTGGATCTAGTAACCGTGGCTCTCATAATTCTCATGGAAATCTATTTCGTGGTAAAGGTCATTACAATGCTCCTCATGGGGGTAGTTCTCGTGGTGGTGGTTTCACCTCTCGTGGTGATAGAAAGTGTAATCATTGTGGTTCCACTAGCTATACTGAACCTTAGTGCTGGAAAAAGTATGGTACGGACGATTATGTGCATCATGTTGTGGATGAGATTTCTTCTTCTCATCAGGTTCCTTCGTTTGATTCACGTGATGCATTTACTACTTATATTAGCTAGCTTACAAAGCTTGTCCATTCCCTTCGTGATGTTCTTCCCTCATTCTCTACTGTTACCTTGGCTAGTTCAGTTAATATTACATGTCTAGCCACGTCTCCCCAACCATGGCTCTTAGATTTTGGTGCTAATTCTCATGTTTGGTAATCCCTCTCTTTTCACTACTCTACACTTTGTGTTACACATAATATTGTTCTTGCGGATGGGTCTTCCCAACCTTTTCGTGGGAAGGGTAGTCTTCATCCTACCTTGTCTTTTTCTCTACCCTCTAGTCTTTATGTTCCTAATTTTCCTTTTAATTTGCTCTCCGTTAGTCAATTGACCAAGGTTTTACATTGTTCCATAACCTTTTCTCCTACCTCTTGTGTCTTGCAGGACCTCAAGACCAAGAAGGAGATTGGTTCAGGGCTTGAGAAGGACGACTTATACTATTTAGATCCTGATTGCTCATCTCCCATCACTTCAATTGAAATAAATTTATGATATCATTAAAAACTGTTAATTAACTTGATTATTTATTAATAAAAAGGGTCATATGTTATGAAATTAGAAATTTCAGGGAGCAAAATGTAATTTCCAGAACCATGGGAGGCAATTTGTATTTTAAGCAATCCTCAGGGTGTGTATTTGTAATTTACCCCCCCAAAAATGACAATTACTAACTTTTCTATTTGTACAACCTCTTCTCATCTCTTTCCTACTGAATCCTAATATGACAACGGAAGAGACCACAACTACAATAATAATAAAAGAAAGTTCTCTATCGGGGGTTGAGCCCCATATCACCTGCTGGAATAAGCTCGATCTTGACTAGCTTCACCCTCAAGCCTAACAATGTCTTCAAGCAGAGCAGAATAAACTATATAGTTGCAAGCTTGACCCTTTGTTACAGCTTTACAAAACTAAATATTCTTAAAATTTCACCAAAAAACCTAAAAGTAACCATCTTAATGAAAAACATTTCTTCTGTTTGCCCTATGTCACGATTAGCTTTAGCTAGCATATTCTAAGAATACACTATATGCATATAGTTTGTACATGCCAACCTTTTATCTTAATGAGAAACTTTGAAAATAAAAAGTATATACACAAGAAAGCAAACCATACCTATCCATTGGTTTACTAAGGAAACTCATAAAATGCAATATATCTTTTGGTACATTTTCGTTGCCTGCCACATTGTGGATGATTTTCTCGATAATTTCCTTCAATTTAGAAAAATCATCTTTGAATGATGCCTTATTACCACAAACTAATTTAACATCAGTAGTTTCACGTCCAAGCCTTCACTTAGCATAATATTCTGAGTATTTAATTGGCCACAGACATAAAACTGCTCATGTATGCTTTTGAAACTCTTTAAAATACCCCTGCATCAAGAAATATTAAAAAGTAACTTCACAAATTAGAATGATGTTAAGAGAAAATGAAGAGAAGAAGAAGAGGAAGAGGATACACATGACACAAACCCAATAATTGTTCTAACTTCTTGAGTCAAACGCCACTGAGTGCATTGGATATTTGGACTTGGTAGCACTTGAGTCTCCAGAATTTTAGATTGATTAATTTGAAGCCATTCCACAAGCGTCCATGGAAAGTTAATCTAAACCAAAATGATTATGAGTTAGCAATAAAGTTTCCTATTCTCTACTATCAAAACAAACAAAACTATCAAAATTTAAAAGAGATAAATCACTTAGAATTAGAAGGAATGAAATTTGAAATCGTATAGTTTCCCATACGATTGTTAAATAAAAAATAAAAATAAAAATAAAAAGTTCATACCTAGGACCTTTACCACTTTGGATGAAGCTTCAAAATAAACTTACAATAACTCCGTTAATTATGGTAAGGTCTTTTTAACATGGAAAGTGCTGAAACTTAGAGATGCGGATAGGCATGATTCAGGATGGTCTCTTGTATGTTCTGGGGTATACCTTTAGAATCTGTACAAGGTTTTGTAAGATCTCATCTTACTTAGCAGAAAAATGTCTCTCAAAAGCCGCTTTCAAATATTTGCAAACAATACTAAAGTAAATTATAATTTCCTTGGATCTAGGCCTCATTGATGCTAATGGTGGTTACTGAAATATGTAAATTAACCAAGCCAAATAAACATGCCTCTCGTTACCGATCAGTATGTTTCACAATGGAATATACATATTTAACTTTTCTCTAAAAAAAATTGAAATGCATTTCTTTATCACATGGTTATTTCGAGAAGGGTAAAGCAAAAATATCATATGTACAATGTTACAAAAGACACACCATCTAACACTTTGAAATAAGAGAAGAAATTTCAAACAATTCAGCTACATGTACATTGGAGTTAAGCAATGGATAAGTATGACAGCTGGATTCATGCCAACACTTTCCTATCAAATTTTTTTTTCTCAACAAAGTATTCAAAGCACATTTGCCAGAAGAGTATGCTTCAGTGTTTTTCACCTATATTTCTTCTGCTTTTTCTTTTCCAGATTGGTTGTAACATAGTCAAAAGCATGAAGTAAAAACCTTATACTTAAATCGGTATCCAAACCTAGTTCCCTAAAAACAAACTATGGAAAAAGCTCCTTTAGGTAGGAAAGCAAACATACTAAGTTGAGCCAAAGCCTCAATTACCATGGCAAGCATTTCAGCTATGTGAGAACTAAAAAATACAACTCAAGCTTGACAAAGGAAGCAGCTAATGGGCTGATGATCCCAATAGGCTGGCTCAATTAATTCAGCAATGTTACTTTATCCATCTACTTGCCAAGGTCTTATTATAGTTTAACTTCAGCAAAGTTTAAATACCACAAGATTAATTAAAAGACCAAGCAATTGGCTTGATGTGAACTTGCTGTGCTAAAATTGGGTACTATGGTCATATTGTAAGGTGGTATGTTCATACAAATATATTCCAATGGTGGGGGGTTTAAATAAGAACCTAAAAACCTATTCTCAATATATCGTATTTGCAAGGATTTGAGAATTTAGTAATTGTATTAATCTCAACAGAGGTATATATAATTGTTACAATGAGTATAAAAAGGCATTACAGATATTAGGTGTAATCATAATCAAGCATAATCCTAAGTCTAGGCCTAAATATATGTAACAGAATATTTGCAAATATACAAATAAGGAAAAAAAAAAATCAACAAACAGCTAAGGGGGCTGCCTAACAGTATTCTTCCTCAGTTCTCTTCTCATTTTCTACATAGTTTTACATATTTTTGCATTTTAACTAATTCTATCACCAGAGCTCCTATTAACTAACCAATAAATGGATTGTTAATGATTAAAACCTTGGTCTACTAATCTTGAGGTTATGGCTACAAGTTTGAGGACAGTCACTGTGCCTTAAAGCCAAACGTTAGGAATGTACCCAATTTTACACCTCTTAAACACCCATTAATGGGTACTCTAATTGAGCATTGTTTCATTTTTTTTAATATAATCAAATATAAAGGGCCATTGATTTTAATTTTTTTTTCTCAATGTTTTTGTAATAACCAGAAAGAAATAACTGAGAGTAACATTCAAGTGAATTATCTTTTATGCTACAAAACAAATTATAAAAAAATAATATTGATGAATTTTATTGTAGAAAAAAGCATACGTGTTGCTGATACTCAATGTGAGTTGGAGGAGGAGGCGGAGTAGTAAAATAGTCTGATCCGGCAATCATCCTAACATGATCTCTCAACAATGAATCTACACAAAATACACAAGATAAGACACAGTAAGTACCACATAAAATTTCGGAAAAGTCAGTATAATATAAAATTAATACTTGTATTAGCTTACATGTAGGGGAGCCCTCAGAAATAAAATCAAGTGAACCTGATAGCCATCTTCTAACGTATTCAGAGCATTTTTCTAGGAATTCTCTATGAGAAAATCCAACATGAGGCCTGGAAATCATGCTACCAAATACAGAAATTGAGTCAAGATCACTCAGGTTCAACTTGTAACTATAAACCAAACTACGAATATGTTCGCTCAATCTATATTCCTTCATCCACTTAAATTCATCATTCGAGTCAAAATTAAAGAGGAATCCAAAGTATATTAACCCAAGCAATATCTCAACCTCGGAAATTGAAGGACCAAGTATTGTCTCAACAGAGGCATCAAAATCGATCCCATCTTTTACTACAATGGGGAGTATGAAATTCAAATACCCATCTTTCAAAATGGCCTTCTTTGCTTTCTCTGAGGTGTTTGAAGGTTGTTTATACAATTTCTTATAATCATTCCTACATATTTTATATCTTTCCCTTAATATTTCTGAGAAAGACATAACTTTAAAATGAAAAATTTTAAAATCTAAAAAGTTAACGGAGACGGTTTTGGTAGGATTTTGGGTGAGTTTTACAGTATAACGAAACAAGGATTTTGAATTTCCTGTACTCCAAGTTTTAAAGAATCTCAGTGCTTGTACTTGGAATGAGGTTTCAATTAATGGTTCAGATTGAAGATAATCAAAACGATGTCGTTTTAAATATATATATTTTCTTCATCTCCCGTTTCTGTCTCAGACCTTGATTCAGAAAGAGGGGAACTTCCACCGAAATAGAGACAACGAAAGGAAGGGGACGATTCTGAAGATCGGCGCGTCTCTCTCACCATCGCATCCTGGAGGCTGTTATATTTCTTCTTCTTTTACAACGCCTCCGGTGCAGAATCTTTCTCAAAAAATCAGGAAAAAAAATAAATTGCCCTTAATGTATGATGTATGTATTTTAGTTTTCGATGGTTGGATAAATAAATATTTGCTATGATCTTGGCAAGCCCGGCCTGGACATAGGCCTAACGGTCTCACTTCTATTATAATTTATTTTAATATATTAGATATGTTTTAAGTTTAAAAAAATTTAAAAAAACTCAAATTAACTTAAAATAAATTGATTCATTAAAAAATTAAAAGGTACATTTAAAATTAAAAGGACTCATTCTCTCTTCCTATCTAATTTCTAACCCTAACTCTTTTGACACAAATCTTTTATTCTTTATTTTCAAAAAAAATTAATAAAAAAAATACGTGAAGGGTCTCAAATGATATAGTGATATTTATTAGTGATTTATCAACTTTAGACCCAAAAATCACAGGCCGGGCCTGATCTTGGTGAAGGAGCTCATGAATGCTTTATTTCTCTTTAATTTGGACCCAAATTACAAAAACATAAAATAAAATAAATTAATTTGGACTAAAAAAACTTTCAAGAATTGAGGCAATTTTTTAGTCTTTTTTTATTTTATTTTATTTATTTTCTTCAATGGGTGTTTGATTTATTATTTTTTTCTTTTTTCAGAATTGATCGCTCTGTTTGATCTTTTTGAAATGCATCAATTGTGAGGAATTATATAATTTATAATCATGCCAATTATGGTTGGACTTGTGTGTATAACTACATCATCCTCATCGGGATAAGCTAAGGTATCCGGCCTAATTATTTTTGCATACATAGCTTTATAGATCGAAAATTATTTAGAATTAAGTTCCCCAAAAGCCGTGAAGTATGAGTACGGATATAAGTATTGGTACTGTGTGAGTGAATTTCCGACAACACTATCGACTCAGTATTCAGCTGGAAAATGCTGGCAGAATAGGATAAGCCCGAACGATCTACAACAGAAAGAAGAGATTCTGGTGGTGGTTCGTCCACCCGGGGCACTTCGATAATTAAGTCAGTAATCAAATATTTCTCAAAGATAATCAATAGTGCTTAACACACTGTTCTGAATATAAATTACATACCTTAGACCCATAGGGGTGCCTCTCTTTTATAGCCAACTCAATCCTAATCCCAATAGAAGTCTAACTTCAATGAACTTCTGCTCAGTGCTTATCTTGGACTCTTCAATAGATAAAGATAAACTCCCTAAGAGCTTTATCCTTATCCAGGCTGAAGTCCTTCCTCATTCTAGGATTCTTGTCCCCTATCCGCTTATCCCGGATTCTGATATCTTCGGAGATAACCTCGGCCTATCCGAGATCATCTCGGCGTTATGACCAGGATATGTGGCACCTCTGCTGACACGTCGGCGTCACCTTGGCCACGTGTTGATACTCAGAAAATATATCCCCACAACTGCCCCCTAGGTTCTATTACTTCGGCATTCTGAGGTGATGGAACCTATATCAGTACTTCCTTCCAGTACATCGGTTTAAAATTTCTCAACCAAGATCATCATACAGGCCGACATGTCTTTTTAAAGAATAAGAATTCCAATAGCTCCCTCACGCGTATGAGCTGTCATGTATAATAACTCAACCGTTTTAGCCATGTGTTTTTCCCTTACTGGATCATACTCCGTACGTGCTTGTAAGTCATCTCGTGCCTGCATGCGTCGTCTGACAAATTCGTCATTTTAGGCTCATCAATTCCATTTTGCCGCATTTTCGCATTTTTGACAAAACCAGTGTCCTCTCTCTACGTCTTTTCACTTGACATCGTTATTTCTAAAGCTTTTTCTCTCTCTAGCTTTTTCTTCCAAATCCTTCATTACTGCTTTCACGAAGCTTTCTGCGAGTAGCCTAACTCTCTCCTTTGGCGGGGTTTCTGCCGTATTTCCTTGCTTCTGGCTACCGCTTGATCCTGAAAATTTACTTCGGCTTCGTTTTCTTGGGTAAGTCACAGTTTCCTTTTATTTCAATTTCTTGTTGCTCTTCAAGAAGTTTCGTTTTATTATTTGTTGCCATCGCTGTTTTGCTCAAGTATTCAATTTATGAATCATGTATTTGAGTACGTTTACCTTACGATTTTGTTTCTGCCCAATTTGTGTCTTGAATACGCACACACTGTTCACAAACTTGCTCACTTTTGCCACTGTCTTTGGCCTCGTGCCTTTGAGCACTTTTTGTCATAGTTTTCTTGATAGTTCACCACTGTTCTTGATTCTGAAAACACATTCTTGCTTTTCTGTTTTTTTATCACTTTTCCAGATTCGTGCCTTTAATCTTCGTTTCCATAGATCTAGGCTTGGGATTTGTTTGTAGAACCCACGAATTTTAGGAAAAACTAAAACGATTCCCACAGATTCTGTGTATTTTTAGGCTTTAGCCGAGGTCCCTAAACCCTCCAAAACACTCCCTTCTGAAATCTAACTCCTCCAATTAAGCCGATATCATAGGTATGTGGAAGCATAAGGCAGACACCCCGATCAAGTTAGACCACTTTAGGCTAGAGTTTGACATCCCTGTTGACGTTCATTTGAGGTTGGCTGGGGAGGATGACTTTATCATGCCCACAACTGATTCTATTCCCTTTCCTGTTATAGCCTTTATCGAGTGCGGACTTCGACTCCCACTCAATATCCTTTTCTGTGAGATAATCCATTACTATAAGTTGAACCCAATGCAGCTTGCCATCAATTTCTACCGAGTCATAAATGGTATTATTGCCTTAGCCAAACAAGAAAATGCTAGGGTTACTTTAGCCGACATCCAATATTGCTACACCATGTGTGGCCTCAAAAAAGACACAGGCTATATTTACTATCTCAAACCGAGGTCTACAGAGTACAAAATCGTTGCCGACCTCCCAGACTCCAACAAGGGAGCTGGGGATGATTACTTCATTACCTCAGGGAACTGGGAGTTTGCTCCAGATGGGGACCTCCACCTCTACCCTTTTCCTTGAATAGTTTTTGTAGAGGGTAATGGTAAGAGCCCTGTGTTCATACTTACTTTCGTCTTTAAAGTCTTCAATACTTGGTTTGTTTCTAATGTCTGTTTTTCTTGCAGCTCTTCCTCAGCCACCAAAGGGTTTTCACCAGTCTTTCTTCCCCAGCAAAGACTTGAAGAAACTATTGGATTTGCCAGTCCACAAGCGGAGAGCCCCTTTGGTACTCAACTTCATCCCAACATATACATTTGTACTCCCCGATGTTCCAAAGAAGAAGAAGAAGAGTCAATCTTCATTTTCTGCCACAACTTCTCAAGCTGCCTCCACATCTCGGCCAGATCAATGATCAACCTCTGATCCAGTAGAGCAGCCATCAATCTCGGCTCCATATCTGATCCCTCCATCTCAACGCCATCAATGACGCCGAACTGCTTTTGCTGCTGAGATGGGCCGCCAGAAAGCAATCACTAAGGATCTTTTGGCTAATATTCTTGACTCAGTCGATGCTCAACTAGCACCAACATAGCCAAAGCAGAAACAAAAAAGGATAAAGAAAGCTCAGCCAAAGGCAATGGTGACTCAAGTTGATACTGAGGACACCTTGCCAATCTCCAAATTGGCTGAGAGCGATAAGTCCCATTTTGCCGCCGAGAAGAGGCCTGCCGAGGCCTAACCATCCGAGTCTACTAGATCAAAGAGGCCGAGGTCATCCTCTACAACCACCTCGGGGTCTCTAAAGCATGATTCCCCCTGGGCCCCCCAAATCACACTGAAGGATAGGCCAGTTAGAGCTGGCGATAGCGCCGACGACTTTAATGTCGGCGTCGCTCTAAGTACCGCTCTACTTCTTTCCGGTGATCTTGACCGAAATGCCGAGATGAGCGAGTATGAAAATTTTGCTCTGATGCTCCAGCGTTCTGTTCAAGTAAGTCTTCACACTTGGTACCTTTCTTTCTCTTTTATACTTAGAAAATTTTCTAATAACTTTTGCTCTATTCATTTGTCTTCAGGTAATCCAGCACACCCACTCCTTCTCAATGCAATCTTTTGAGACAAGGAAGGCGCTAGCCGACAAGACTAGGGAGGTCATTAGTCTGCAGAAGACCAACAAAAGCTTGCAATAAAAAATGAAGACTCTTGCAGATCAGGCCGAGGCTGCTGTCAAAGCCAAAGACGTGGCCGAGGAAAAGGCAGAGGCTGCTGATGCCATAAAGAAGGTTCTTGAGGCCCAGAGAAAAGAGGCTGAGGAAAAGACGGCCAAGGCCCAGAAAGAGCTGCAGGATGCCTTGGCCACAAAGGACGCTGAGCTCAAGGCCGCCGATCAGAAGGGATACAATGAGGGGGTGGCCGACGTCACGGCGGATTATGAGAAATAGGTAAAGCATGCATGCAACAAGGGTTTCACCCTTGGTTGGATGACTTTGCTGAAAAAGCTTGAAATCCCCGATGACTCCCCCCTCAGGAACACCGATGTCCTTCCTCTGCCATTCCCCCCAACTCCAAGCCAATCCGAAGACGATTTTGAGTCTGAGGAGGAGGCTTTGGTGAGGAAGTCAAAGGAAGCTGATGGGGCCAAGTCCCTTACTCAAAATGAGCAAGTCCTAGACTTGACTCAAGATGAGGCTGGTGAGGAGGTTCCCAAAGATGCTACCCCTGAGAAGGCAACGTCAGACGTGCCTATTGCTGATAGGAGCCTTGACCAAACCCTGGAAGAAATTGACGCTGAGCTCACGACTGAGATGGTCGCCGAGATGTCTTCTCAGCAGTCCTCCGAGATCCAGACCTAGCCTGCTAGTGGCGCCGAAGAATCTTAGTTATATCTTTTTCTCTTCCTTCTGTGCCTTGCACTTTGTTTAATTTTTGAAACAATGTAAGATCTTCACATGGCCGATGTGCCTTCTTATAAATACAACTTCTTTGTTTTGAACGCTTGCATGTTGGTCTTTCATTTACTGTTCTTGTATGGCTCTCATACTTAGAATATTTCTGCATATCTTCAATGTACACCTTAACTGTGTAATCTTCTAGGGGTGAAATACCTCTTTTATATTCACCAACGGTTTATATCGGCAAGTACATAAGTACTCAGTTTAATACAACATTGGCCTTAACTTGTAAATTTGTTCACAAATTTCAACAAGTGTTGGACATAACCTTAGTTTAACTTCAACTTGTAAATTTTTCACAAATTTCAACAAGTGTTAAACATGATCTCGGCTAACTTCAACTTGTAAATTTTTCACAAATTTCAACAAGTGTTAGACATAACCATAGTTTTAACTTCAACTTGTAAATTTTTTACAAATTTCAACAAATGCTAAACATGATCTCGGCTAATTTCAACATGTAAATTTTTCACAAATTTCAATGAGTGTTAGACATAACCATAGTTTAACTTCAACTTGTAAATTTTTCACAAATTTCAACAAGTACTAAACATGATCTCGGCTAACTTCAACTTGTAAATTTTTCACAAATTTCAACAAGTGTTAGACATAACCATAGTTTAACTTCAACTTGTAAATTTTTTCACAAATTTCAATAAGTGTTAAAACCATTTTCCAACTCTCTGCCTCCTAATGTGAACTTAAGTTTCACTTGGGTTCTCATTTTGCATGTATTCTAGAAACATCATCAACTATCTTATCAGTCACAATTAAAAATCAAGCTTTATTTATTACTTCGACTAATAACAAAGAACAAGAAAATTTAATGATAAAAAAACTTAAGATTGCAAGTATTCCAGGGTCTTGGCAACTCTTTGTCCTCATTATCTTCAAGCCGATATGCCCCATTGCCCAGTACCGAGATGATTCTGTAGGGTCCTTCCCAATTTGGGCCAAGCTTGCCCTCTCTGAGATCCTTCTTGTTGCCGACGACCTTCCTCAAGACGAGGTCACCGATTTGAAACTCCCATGGGTTGACCTTTTTATTATAGGCCCTGGCAAGCTGCTGCTAGTAAGCTGCCAGTTGAATTGCAGCTCTCTCCCTTCTTTCTTCTAGCAGATCCAGATTTCGGGCTAATAATATATCATTAGTCCCATTCTCTACTCCTTGAGTTCTGATCCATGGGATGCTGACTTCCAGAGGAATGACTGCTTCTGTGCCATAAGCCATAGCAAATGGGGATTCCCCAGTTGATCTTCTCGGCGTAGTCCGATATGCCCAGAGTACACTTGGCAGTTCATCCACCCACTTTCCCTTTGCTGCTTGTAGCCTCTTCTTTATCCCAGCTAAGATAACTTTGTTGGATGCTTCTGCTTGTCCATTGCTTTAGGGAAAGCTTGGGGTTGAAAAGTAATTCTTGATTTTGAACTTTGCACAGAAGCTCTTGATTAGCTTACTGTTAAACTGTGTTCCATTGTCTGCAACTAGTGCTCTTAGGATCCCAAACTTGGTGATGATGTTTTTCCATATGAAGCTCTTCACATCCACGTCTCGAATCTTGGCAAGGGGTTCAGCTTCTATCTACTTGGTGAAGTAATCTGTTGCTACTAGTAGGTACTTCCTTTGTCCAGTTGCTTGGGGTAGTTGTCCAACGAGATCCATGCCCCATTGGGCAAACGGCCAAGGACGGGATACTGGGTTTAGGTCTGCTGCTGGTTGGTGTATCAGAGGTGCAAACCTTTGACACTTTTCACACTTCTTAACATAAGCCTCTGCATCTTTCTGCATGTAGGGCCACCAATACCCCTGGGTAATGGCCCTATGAGCAAGTGATCTTCCCCTAGCATGGCTTCTACATATTCTTTCATGTATTTAATATAAAAAATCTTCAATTTGTAAGGGGTGTACACACCTTAAAAGGGGTCCAGTGAAGGATCTTCTGTAGAGATGTCCCTCTACTGTCAGACTGAATCTTGCCGACTTCAATCTGATCTTGTGGGCCTCTTTGTGATCATCTGGCAATTTTCCTTCTTTCAGGAATGTTATTATTGCGTCCATCCAGCTTGGTCCCATGTCCACACACATTGCTTCAAGCTCCGTGGTCAATGATTCGATGCTCGGGCCTGACAAGTAATCGACCATTATCGTCCTTGCCTTTCCAGGTTGTATTGCACTAGCCAGGTTGGCTAGGGCATCGGCGTGACTGTTATAATCTTAGCTAACCTACTGTAGTTGGCAATTCTGAAACAAGGTCACCAATCTGCCTACTTTCTTTGTGTATGCTGACATACGTTCATCTTGGGTTGCGAACTCGCTCATTGCTTAGTTGACTATAAGTTGAGAGTCACAAAAAACTATCACCTCATCTGCTTCTACTGCTACTGCCAGTTTCAGTCCTACAATCAGTGCTTCATACTCTGCTTCATTATTTGAGGCCTTGAACCCCAAACGAATGGATTGCTCTAGTATCTGCCCATCTAGGGATACCAGTACTACTCCTGCCCCCGTTCCTTGTCAGTTTGAACTCCCATGAACAAACAGTCGAAAGGAGTCGTCGATGTAAATGCTGCAGGGCCTTAGTTTTTCTTCTTTTCTTTGTTCTGTTGCCCTTGGTTGGGCTCCTCTTTGCTTGCTTGGACACCGTTCATCTCGGTTCGATGGAGCCCGATGTACGGTGGCTTCTGGAGTGAACTTGGCCACAAAGTCAGCCAAGACTTGGCCTTTGATTGCCGTTCTGGATCTGTACTCTAGGTCATACTGGCCCAAGGCCACTGCCATCTGGCTATTCTTCTTGTCAGATCTCCTTGTTGCAACAGGGATTTCAAAGGGTGTTCAGTTAGCACCACAATTCTGTGGGCTTGAAAATAATGGTTCAGTTTCTTTGAAGCCATTACTAATGCCAGTGCCAACTTTTCTAGGGGTAAATACTTGGTTTCTGCATCAACCAGGGTTTTGCTTATATAGTAAACAGCCCTTTGCTCCCCCTTTTCTTCTCGGATTACCACTACGCTTACCGCGTGCTCTGAAATTGCTAAGTATAGGAACAACTCCTCTCCAGGTTTTGGATTTGAGAGAACTGGAGCCGTGGTCAAATACTTCTTTAAGTCGGCCAGGGCGACTTTGCACTCCTCTGTCCAGAAGAAGTCTGTGGCCTTCTTCACTAAGTTGAAGAAGGGTTTGCATTGTCAGAGCTCCTGCTTATGAACCTGTTTAGGGCTGTAGCCCTTCCAGTCAGCATTTGCACTTGTTTTGACGACGTCAGGCTCTTCAACTCAAGGATGGCCTTAATCTGATCTGGGCTGGCCTCAATGCCCCTTCTAGTATCCCAAGAACTTACCAGATCCAACTCCAAATGCACACTTCGATGCATTGAGTCTGAGCCGATATGTTTTAAGGATGTCAAAGACTGCTTTTAGGTCGGCCAGATGACCCTCAGGTTCTTTGGTCTTTACGACCATGTCGTCGATGTAAACTTCAACTGTTCTGCCAATTAGATGTTTGAACATCTTGGTTACCAATCTCTAGTAAGTTGCTCCTGCGTTTTTCAACCCAAAAGGCATCATTCTATAGCAATACAGCCTTTTTGGGGTGATAAATGCAGTCTTCTCCTCATTTGGTGGGTCCATTGCTATTTGATGGTACCCCCTGTAGGCATCCAAGAAGCTCATTCTTCCATGTCTCGAAGTGGCATCCACTAGTTGGTCAATCTTGGGTAAAGGAAAACTGTCTTTTGGACAGGCCTTGTTCAGGCTGGTAAAGTCCACGCAGACCCTCCATTTACCATTCTTTTTCTTCACCACAACTGTATTTGATAGCCATATTGGGTAATTTACCTCTCGAATGGCTCGGGCCTCTAGAAGTCTGTCTACTTCCTCTTCCACTGCTTCAACATGCATTAACGTTGGTCTTCTTACCCGCTGGATTACAGGTTTGCCCGACCTGTCTACGTTCAGTTTACGGCAAGTGACCTCGGGGTCAATGCCTGGCATTTCGTAAGGCGTCCAAGCAAATACTTCAATGTTTGCTCTTAAGAAAGCCTCTAGTTCTTTTTTCTCTTCTTCGGCTAAGCCGAAGCCGAGAAGGAAGAAGCGTTCTTCATCTCCATGCTGGACAAGGATTTTCTTTAGGGCTTCTTCACTCTTCTTGGCTAGCTCATTGCCGATGTCCTCTAGGACCTCCACGTCCTCATCCTCGATCTCTGCATTTTCTAGTTCTCGTATGTTGCTGGTGGATTTTATTGCTGCCATGGAGCAGTTCTTTGCCTGCAGCTGATCTCCTTTGACCTCTTCTATCCTATGCTCTGTTGGGAACCGCAGTAGTTGATGCAATGTTGAGAGAACAACCCCCATTGCATGCAACCACGACCCTCCCAAGATAATATTGTAAGAGGAGGGTGTGTCGATTACGGTGAACTCTGTCTTTATCTTCTTAGTGCCAGCCTACACTTCCAAGTTTGTTGCGCCCAGCGGCCATGTCGGCGTTCCATTGAACCCGACCATTGGGCTGTTGGATTGCTCCATATCATCGGGGTGAAGGCCTAGCTCCTTGTAACATCTAACGTACATGATGTCACAAGAGTTGCCTTGGTCAATTAGGATGCGCTTCACTTGGCACTCCTCAACCTGGAGGGATACTACCAAGGCATCGTTGTGCGGATGTTATACTATCTCAAGGTCGGCTTCAGTGAAGGACACCACCGGTCCTTGGAACTCCTCGGCCCATAGTCTTTTTTGCCGGACTTGGTACACATGCTGCGAGTGCTTTACTTTCTAGGTCTCCCCCCGTATTTCGTTTTCGTTGACCTTCAAGTGAATTACATTAACTACCCGAGGTCCGCTTGCCTGCGGTTGCTGTGCTGGAAGAGGTGGAGCTGCTTGTGCCTGAGGCAGTCTTGCCTACTTTTCTCTGGTCCTGGCCTCATTTACAAGGTCCCTCAAATGGCCTTGCCTTACCAGGTCTTTCAGGTGTGACTTTAGGGCTCTGTAACCCTGAGTCAGATGCCCATCTTCGTTATGGTAAGCACAATGCTTCCCAAGGCTTCTTCCCATAAACTCTCCTGGAACCCTTGCCGGTGCTCTGAAATAGGGTTGGGTTCGGATTTTATCTACGACTTTGTGAATTGAAATTCGGAAAACAGTCGTGACTGCCTGTGCGGTTCTCAGACCTATCTCTTGTTTGTTAGATCCGATGTTACCTCGGCTTCGCTTCGACGAGCTGTTTGCTTTCTCCTGCTTTGTCGCCTTAATCACTGGAGTGTTTTCCTTGGCTCTGGCGTATTTCTCAATTCTGGCTATGAGCTCCTCCATGCTTTTTGGCAATGTCTTTGCCAATGACTTTCGTAGTGCACAGTCATCTTTCAGGCTATTCTTGAAAGATACGACCGTCACCTCTTGGTTACATTCGGGTATTCGGTTAAATACCTCATAATACCTTTTTGCGTAGGCCCTAAGGCCTTCATTCTCACTGATCCTCAGAGCCATTAGGGCGTCCACCCTTAATGGCTGCAGTTTGTTTGTCACGAACCTGGCCACGAACATCTTGACCAGGCCTTCCCAGGTCTTCACACTTCCCTTCGACAATTTGTGAAACCAGTTCGATGCAATCTCCCCGAAGGATGAGGGGAACACCTTACAGAGCAACGATTCGTTCCTGGTGTACAGTGCCATCGAGTTCAGATATAATCCGACGTAAAAGTTGGGGTCCAACTTACCATTGTATATCTGTAACCTCGGCATACTGAATCTTTTCGGGGCCTCAACTTTGTCTAACTCTACCGAGAATGGTGTTCTCGGTTTAACTGTTGAAGTTACCTCGGCATGTTCTTGCTTTCTCTTGAGGTAATCTCTCAAGTCCTCTTTTGTCCACCCAAGAGCTCGGTTATCTCCTGATTTCAATCTCTTAAGTGCACTACTTTTAGTTTCCTTGTGAGCCCTTTTTGACCTTTCTCCATTGGTCGCATCGAAGCACAACTCCTGCCTTTGAACATGCCAATGTTCTCTGGGGTCTGCCTCCTTGGTGCGATGTGTCCTTCGAGATTCTTCCCTTCTTGGCTCTCCTCGCTCGACCTCCCTTGAAGGCCGGTGATTGTTTTTTGCTTCTGGTGTCTTTGAGGGAGCTACAGGATTGTTTTCGCCCTCCTTCGGGCATTGGCATTTGGAATCGGCGTGTCTGCAATGGAACGGTGGCTGCATGACATTATTTTGCATCATAAAATTGACCATTGTTTGTAGGTTCGCCAATTTGTTTGCCATGGTCTTTACCTCATCGTTCCTCCGTAGGCATCTTTCTTTCCATACTTGGAGGTTATCTTCATTATAGTACCCGCTTTGGTCTGTTTTCTTTGGGATGTCGCCTTCCTGGTTGACGTCTTTCGCTCCGTGATTTTGGTCACGAGTTTCTTTGTTACAATTGTCTTCTTCGACATCAAGGTCAATAGGTCTCTCACTCCCAGTAGGAGTGTTATCCCCAATCTTTTCTTTCTGTCCATCGTTCCCCATCTATTCTTCTTTCTTCCTACAGACGGCGCCAAATTGTGTGAGTGAATTTCCGACCACACTACTGACTCAGTATTCAGCTAGAGAACACTGGCAGAATAGGATAAGCCCGAACGACTTGCAACAGAAAGAAGAGATTCCGGTGGTAGTTTGTCCACCCGGGAGCACTCTAATGATTAAGTCAGTAATCAAATATCTCTCAAAGATAATCAATAGTGCTTAATGCACTGTTCTGAATATAAATTGCGTACCTTAGACCCATGGGGGTGCTTCTCTTTTATAGCCAACTCAATCCTAGTTCCAATAGAAGCCTAACTTCAATGGACTTCTGCTCAGTGCTTATCTTGGACTCTTTAATAGATAAAGATAAACTCCCTAAGAGCTTTATCCTTATCCAGGCTGAAGTCCTTCCTCATTCTAGGATTCTTGTCCTCTATCCGCTTATCCTGGATTCCGATATCTTCGGAGATAACCTCGGCCTATCCGAGATCACCTCGGCGTTATGACCAGGACACGTGGCACCTCGGTTGACGCGTCGGTGTCACCTTGGCCATGTGTTGGTACTCAGAAAAGATATCCCCACAGGTACGATACAAGTACGTTAAAATTTTAAAAAAGTAAGATACAGATATGGCTTGGTACACTTGTAAAAAATATTTATTTTTAATTTAGAATAATATAAAAATTAATTAAATGATTTAATTTGTTAAGATCCAACCTATAATTAACATTTAATGCCAAAATAAAGGTGTAAATCAAAATTAAATATCAATATATTAAATAACTTACAAACCATAGTTTAATTTTAAAATCATACTAAATATAAAACTAAAAATAAAAAAAAGTCTAGTAAAATGAGTTTTATTTCTATAGTAGAAGAAGAAAATATTGTTTCAACTGGGGTACGGTACAGCTTATGTATATATTAGGTACGTCTGGGTATGCCAAAAATTAAGAAGAAAAAAATTTGAGAACGTGTTTCGTGTACCCGGTATGTATGCAGAAATACCATACGAGGAACCATACGCTAGTAAGTACCCGGTACGGGTGCGGCATATTTTTTGAAGTACCCATACTTCATAACCCAAAAGTAATGCAATATCTTCAGTAATTGTTTCTTAGTTTTATGGTTTAAGTTGTGCACACATTTTCTGATATTTATTGTTTGAATTAAAGTTTCGTTATAAAGTAAAGTCTAATATTTGTTATGTTTTTGGCTTCTTTGTAACAAATATTTATTGCTTTTTGTTTTTAATGTGTGGTTACAATTTGGATGGGTTCAACTTGCAAGTCCATGCCATCTTTATCAACATCTATGCTCGTATTGAAGTTTCTAGACTTGTGGCTTGGTTTGTTGGAACCTCTAACCTGACCCAAAGTTTGGTTTGGCCTTTCATGCGGCATAGGCAATCCAATTTGACCCATTTGGTACTTGTAAATTTTTTATATTTCAATTTTCAGTAAGGCATTCAATGTTTATGGCTTTGGAAGTTAATTGTAAGCTTATATACTTCACATGCTGAATGACAGTTAGTAGTTCACGCATAGTATGTCTTTACTCATGTTATATATTAAGTAGATCTTTGTAAGACATTACTTTCATTGTCTTAGTTTTCCTTAAATAACTTTAAAAAAAAAATGCTTTTAAGAACATATTGAAAGATATATGCACATTGGATATGCGTCTCTGACATAATAATAAAAGGTTGGCATGAATGCTTGATGTGCTTTTGGTGGGCTAAGTGGCTTTGTTGACAATTGACATAGGTGGGCCCATAAAGAATAGGGCCCACCACTTAAGGCCCAATCCATGATTCAAATATCAAAGCTCAACATTCTTGGAACCCAATGTTATACCAAGAACCAATGACATCCAAGCACTTGTCAAGAGAATAACTAGCCACATCAGCAGACAAAGATCCTGCAGAATTATTGCACCACACATCAGCCATTAATGAAGTTCCCTGTAGCATTTATTACGATAACCCCTTCACGTCGGAACAAAACAGCCTCACCATGAACAAGGCAAGTTAGAACATAGGCTTTCGGCCAACATAACAGGTCAGAGTGGACAAGAAAATGATGAACGAAGGATATAAGCAGGTTTCTAAGACAAATGGAAGGTTAAGTTCTCTATCACCATCCTATCTCTACATTCCATCACTCTCACTTTTCTAACTTACTCGTCGGAGGGTTCGTTGGGGGACTTCCCGTTCCCCGTTGAACTTTTGTGCAGGTTTTTCTATGGGCTCAACAATCGGACAACGGTTTGGGAGGCATGGATCAACTTGACCCGTTCCATCTGGAGCTCGCAGTATCATCAACAATGAATGAGTATTAGGCTGGGATGAATCTAGAATTTTATTTTTGTGGTGGCAAGACATATATATAAAAAAATTACAACTACTAATACAAGCTATATTTATTACACCAAAATAAAAATCGCAAGGACATTTTTAAAAGCAATAGTACCAACTAAATTTATAATGAAATAGCAATAAAACGAAAATAATTGAAGCAATGACATTCAAAAAATAAAAAAAAATCCAATTTATGTAACAAGAACAAAATGGATGACAAATTCAAAGGCCTGTGTTTTTTGAAGAAGGGGTGTGCAGATATACTATTTATGACAAATGCATGGTTTGATAGTAGATGAAGCTACTAATAATCAAATCATGTTTAGATGGAAGAGAACTAAAAAATGGAAGCAATAAAAACAAAAGTTTATGTAACAATGAATTCAAAGCCCGAAGTTCTCTAAAGAAGGGGCAAGTGTGTAAATCTAGTATTCGAAGCCCCAAAAAAACTAAACTATTGATGATTGGATTACTCAAAATGGAGAGAGACTCATTTTCTCTCCTATGAATTAGAGAGAGAACAAGAGGGATGGGGATGTCAGACGCGGTGTGTGAATGAAAGAGTCAAAGAGGAGAGGCTTTTTTGTGAGCCCATGTGATTCCTTGCTTGTTAGTTTTCTTCCCTTTTTATTTAAAATCCTTTTGAAGTGATGGAGGCAAAATGAAATAAAAGAGACACAATGAAGATTGAAAAGGAAAAAAAAAAAAAAATAATCCCATTTTCTTTTTAGAGAAAAAAGGAATGCAATAGAAAAATAAGGAAATTAGTGCATGTTGCTAGCTGCTCTTCTTGAAATGAGGGGGGAGGGGGAAATTCCTTATAAAAATTCTGAGCCTTGATGTACACTATGCACCAAGGGTTGGGGTGGCCATGGCCCCCTTTGGCCTAAGTGTGTCTTCGTCCCTGGTCTTGGGGACCAAGATTGTAAAATAACTACCATTATGTAACATAATGGCTGATAAATGAAAATTATTCCTAAGTGGTACCCTTTATAGTCTATCATAGTAGACATAGACTTTAATCAGTGTAATGCTCATGTGTAAAGTCATAATGGTGGTATGACAATAGAATGACTCTAGTAACGGCTAGTTCTGATACAAGAGAAAAAAAAGAAAATTTTAAAAAGGAGAAAGGAAAGAATCTGAGCTAGTCATGCTTATAATTTGTCTTAGGGTTGTTGATCTTGTTGCTCTCCTTCATTTGTCCTAGGGTAATGGCTTGAAGCATTAGCATTTTATGATGACTCTCATGCCCATTTTTTGTGCTAAAATAGAAACACCATAGTTTGATATGGTTAAACAATGATTTTTAGGGTGCGATCTCTTCATGGATGACATGTTTTTAGACATTGGCTAATCTAGGGATTGAGTTTGGGTCCATGCCAAATAACTAGTTTCTTGGAATAGGCAAGTTACCTGATTTTTGCATGAGAAGACTATAGGATTGAAGAGGGTAGAATGCTCTATTTGTTGTTAGGGAAAATATAAGATTTCTCACAAGTAAATCAATCAATGGGAATAAAAACTAATGCGGAAAAATTAAATAAAAAGCAACACAAGAATTTTTACGTGGTTCCCTCAATGTGAGGTACGTCTATGTGATCGAAATCTGATTCTACTATCAACCAAAAAGTTTCCAAACGATTACAAACGAGACACGAATGGTCTCACAAAACCACCCTTAGATGAATTCTAAATAATCACAAATAAACAAGAGGAAAGACCTCACCAAATAGATAAACAAAAACCTTCGAAACTAGAGTTGAAGAAGACCCAAAATAACGAACCAAATCAGAACCGAAAATTGAATCATACGAACAAGGAGCACTATTGCTTGTTTGCCCAAGCAATACAATGCCACACCTTGAATATGCACCCAAGAAACCAATCACACAGCAAACTTTGATTCACCAATTGAATTACCCAGCAGGCACTATCTCACCAAATTGGATTAATCAATGTTGGCAGCCGCTACCCTCTTGCATGGGACAAACGAGGACAATAACATTATATATTGTGAATTCTTAGTTTTTTCTTTTTTTAATCAAAAAACCCTAGTTGTGTCCAAATTGAATTGGGCCTCCACAAGTTAGATATAATATATAAAATATATTATATCCAAACCAAACCAAATTAAAATTTCTTCAACTATAACTCTTCTTTGCAAGCTTCCGTAATAGCAATAAATTCAGCTTCGGTAGTTGAGAGAGCAGCACATTTTTGTAATTTAGATTGCCATGCCACAGCTTCCCCTGCAAATGTCATTAAATACCCCGAAGTAGATTTTCTAGAATCAATATCACCGGCCATGTCAGAATCTGTGAACCCATCAAGCACCGGCTTACCATCCCCAAAACACAAACACACCTTCGAAGTCTCTCAAAGATATCTTAAAATCCATTTTATCGCTGCCCAATGTTCTTTACCTGGATTAGAGAGAAAACGACTCACCACACCAACGGAGTGAGCAATATCCGGTCTTGTACAAACCATGGCGTACATCAAAGAACTAACCGTTGAAGCATAAGGAATTTTCAGCATCTCTTCCTTGTCTTTCTCACTTGTAGGACATTGATTCGAACTAAGCTTGAAGTGACTCGCAAGTGGACAACCAACCAGCTTTGCTTTATCCATATTGAACCTCTCAAGAACTTTGTCAATATAGTTTTCTTGAGACAACCAAATTAGCCTCTCTTTGCGATCACGAACAATTTCCATACCAAGAATTTGCTTTACCAATCCTAAATCTTTCATAGCAAAAGACTTGCTCAACTCTAATTTCAACTTGTTAATCATAGTGTAATCTTGACCCACAATTAACATGTCATCAACATAAAGCAAAAGAATAATAAATTTACCATCCAGGAAATTTTTCACAAACACACAATGGTCCGAAGTGGTTTTAGAAAAATCATTATTCATCATGAAAGAGTCAAATTTTTTGTAGCATTGCCGCGGGGCTTACTTGAGACCATACAAACTTTTCTTCAATTTGCAAATAAATTTCTTTTTCCTTTTCTCTATAAAACCTTCCGGTTGCTCCATGTAAATTTCTTCTTCAAGATCACCATAAAGAAATGCGGTCTTCACATCAAGTTGCTCAACTTCAAGGTTCATACTTGCAGCCATGCCAAGTACAACCCGAATGGAAGACATCTTCTCAATTGGCGAGAAAATCTCATCAAAGTCAATACCTTTCTTTTGTCCAAAGCCTTTTACAACAAGACGTGCTTTGTACCTCAGATTCTTGCCATCATTCTTCAATTTGAAAACCCACTTATTTTTTAGAATTTTTCTCCCCTTAGGCGACTTCACTAAATCATAAGTGTGATTTTCAAGTAAAAAATTCATCTCCTCTTCTATTGCCTTTTTCCAATCATCTTTCTTTGCATGCTCAATTGCTTCTTGGTAGCTCTCAGGCTCCCCTTGATTGGAAATCAACACAAATTCATTGGAAGGATAGTTTCTTGAAGATTGTCGGTCCCTTGTAGATTTTCTCAACTCAAGTTGTGGTGACGGTTCTTGAGTTGGATGCTCTTCCTCAATTTTTGGCTCAACTTTATTAGGATTAGCATCATCATCCACATCTTCAATAGGTAGCTACATATCTCCCCCATTTTCATCATTAACTGAAGATGAAGGAGATTGATCCATGTCAATGAGATCATTAGTTTTTGGCTCCGGTTGATCACCTTTGCCAAAGTCTTCAATTGCTTGGTCTTTAAGAAACACAACATCACGGCTTCGAATAACTTTCTTATCGACCAGATCCCACAATCTATAACCAAACTCATCATGCCCATAGCCAAGAAAAATGCATTGTCTTGACTTGTTATCAAGCTTGGACCTCTCATCATTTGAAATGTGAACAAAAGTTCGGCAACCAAACACTCTCAAGTGCTCATAAGACACATCTTTGCTGGTCCAAACTCTTTCTAGAACATCACCATTCAAAGGAAAAGAAGGAGACAAATTAATTACGTCAGCTGCTGTCCTCATTGCCTCACCACCAAAGGATCTTGGCAATTTAGCTTGTGAAAGCAAACACCTTGTTCTTTCCATAATGGTGTGGTTCATCCTATCGGCAACGCCATTTTGTTGAGGAGTCTTCTTAACTGTCTTTTGATGACGAATACCTTGGTTGCGACAATACTCATCAAGTGGCCCAATGTATTCACCACCATTGTCTGATCGGATGCACTTTAATTTCTGTCCTGTTTCTCTTTCAACCATGGCCTGAAGATGCTTAAATACTTCTAGAACTTGATCTTTAGTTTTTAGTATAAAAGCCCAAACTTTCCTTGAATAATCATCAATGAAAGTAATAAAATAAAGTGCACCACTATGTGTTCTAACTTTTAGAGGACCACAAACATCCGAATGAATCAACTCATAAACATTTTCTTTTTCTAGAAGCAACATTTTTATGAAAAGAAACTCTATGTTGTTTACCTGCCAAACAATGAACACAAGTTTTAAGATGTGTATCTTTCAAACCGGGTAGAAGCTCTTTCTTGAACAAAACTTGTAGCCCCTTTTTACTCATATGGCCAAGCCGCTTGTGGCACAATTCGGTAGAAGTATCATCTTCAAGTGCATTGACAACACCCTTACAAATTTTTCCTTGCATCGAATAAAGTGTATGAGTCTTCTTACACTTAGCCACCACCAAAGAACCCTTTGTGAGCTTCACATTCAATCACCAAATTTGTTGTTGTAGCCTTCATCATCCAGCTTCCCGGTAGAGATCAAATTAAGGCAAATGTCAGGAACATGCCTCACATCTTTAAGCAACAACTTGTAGCCCAAATTTGTTTCCAAGCAAACATCACCCATGCCAATAATCTTGGACAAACCTTCATTACCCATTCGAACAGAACCATAATCTCCTTTGGTGTAAGGAGTGAAGAAATCAACTCGAGAAGTCACATGAAAAGAAGTACCGGAATCAATCACCCAATTGCTCTCTTGGCCCACAAAATTGATACAATCATCTTCACAAACGACCATGAGATCACCATTGGTAGTAACTGCTGTTGTGTCTTCTTACTTCTTATCCACACTTTTGTCACTCCTTTCTCCTTGTTCTTGAGCTTTCGGCATTCTCGCTTCATGCGTCCTTTCTCATGGCAATAATATCACTTAATGTCTTTCTTTGAAAAAAAATCATCTTTTGATTTGTCACGGCTTTGATCACGACCATGAAGAGCCTTACTCCTCTCCCTTGTTTTGCTTCGGCCTTTCACAACAAATACTTCCGATTGAGAGGAACTCGCTGATTTTCTTCTAGTTTCTTTATTCAACAAGCTATTAGTGACTTGGCCCATTGTGACAACTCCATTGGGCGCCGAATTACAAACTTTTACGACCAAAGTCTCCCAACTTTCGGGTAAAGAACTAAGTAGCATCAAAGCCTGCAATTCATCATTAAAAATAATTTTCATAAAAGCAAGTTGGTTAACAATACCCTTTATTTCATTCAGATGTTCTGGAATAGAGCTGCCTTCTTTATATTTTAAATTAACCAACTTACGAAACAGAAAAACTTTATTTGTGGCTGGTTTTCTATCATAAAGGCCTTCTAATTTTTTCCATAAATCATGTGCCGAAATTTCAGTAGCAACATGATGAAATACACTGTCATCAATCTATTGACGGATAACACCAACAACTTTTTGATTAAGCCTCTTCCATTCATCATCTTGCATACCCTTAGGTTTGCCACAATTACCCTCAATGGGTCTATACAAATCTTTACAAAATAATAGGTCCTTCATTTTAGTTTTTCAAGTTACCCAATTGCTTTCATTGAAGCTAGACATACGACCCATATTCCCCTCCATTGATTTACACAAATAAATAGATCCAAATAAACCGTAAGCTTTAATACCTGTTGTTAGGGAAAATATAAGATTTCCCATAAATAAAAACTAATGCAGAAAAATTAAATAAAAAACAACCCAAGAATTTTTATGTGGTTCCCTCAATGTGAGGTACGTCCACAGGATCGAAATCTGATTCCACTATCAACCAAAAAGTTTCCAAATGATTATAAACGAGACACGAATGGTCTCACAAAATCACCTTTAGGTGACTTCCAAATAATTACAAATAAACAAGAGGAAAGACCTTACCAAATAGATGAACAAAAATCTTCGAAACCAGAGTTGAAGAAGACCCAAAATAATGAACCAAATCAGAACCAAAAATTGAATCAGACGAACAAGGAGCACTATTGCTTGTTTGCCCAAGCAATACAATGCCACACCTTGAATATGCACCTAAGAAACCAATCACATAGCAAACTTTGATTCACCAATTGAATTACCCAGCAGGCACTATCTCACCAAATTGGATTAATCAATGTTGGTAGCCACTACCCTCTTGCACTGGACAAACGAGGACAATAACATTATATATTATGAATTCTTATTGTAGACCCGAATTTCTCTGCGCGGCCCCCTTTTCGGAGAGGGCGCGAATATGTCTTACTACAGTTCGGACTCCTGTCACGGTTCTGAATCTAATCTCACAAAGTGCAATGTGAGATTGATAAACACCAAAGAGTCCAAATTTGGCAATTGGTTTTGGAAAATCAATTTTGAATGAAAAAGTGCCAAACATGGACTGCTTTGCTAGATTACAGAGTCACCACCTAAATATTTTATTTTTGGGAACTTTAGGAAACCCTGACTCGTGCCAAAGGCCACATGTTCGTCATCACCAAAGTTGCTTCGGGTCGGGAACTTGGGTACGAGGGGGGAAGGTCTTGAAATGAGTACCCCCGCTTGCCCGATCAAAGATCGGCCTCTACTAAACATGATATGTTATTTTATAAACACATGTGTTCTTATTCCAGTTATTAGCTGACTTACTATGTGATGCTCGCAAGCAAGTATAGACTAAGTCGCAAGACTTGGAACAAATCAATTCATGTTTGTTTTCGAAAATGGTTTGAAAGTGCCACCCTCAAGGTGGGCTAAAGCGCAGATTTGCCACCCTCAAGTGGGCTTAAAACATGATTTGGCACTTCGCAAAGTGGGCTTAAAACTCAGATTTATTGAATTGTTCTAACTCAAGCAACAAAGCCTTCACCCACGGGCATTTATGCAATTAAACACTTAAGCAAATAGCCTCATGGCAAGCATGTTATTATGGCAACACTCACGCTCATGCAACGATGCTAAAGCGTAAACACTTACAGTGTACTCCAAGCCAAAATAGAAAACTAGTTAGAAATCATGTATGATCCTAACTATGTTAAGATGCCTAATGCAACACATGCAAAAATGTAACTAAATAGGCTCGGCTATCTAAGATGGCATATGAATGCAACACTTGATAACATGCTTTAAAACACGTATTCAAGTAAGTGTATTGAAATACGATGCAGTTTGAATGATGCGCCGAGCCCGGTGCATACATGTAACGACCCCAATACGCGTTGATTCAACTATATCTTTTGGACACAAGAACGACCTAAAACGGAGTCCGGATGGGAAAGTTACACCTGTTTGAAGTTTTGGAATCTGTGCTGTGAGTAGGTCCGCCGGCGAAAAGGTGCGCCGGCGGAGTTTTCGACAAGACTTTTAAATCGTGATTTTGGATCACTTTTTGATATTTTCTTTCCCCTTCTTCTTTCCTTTTCTCCCTAGTCCGAAACCCTAGCCCTAAACTCTTGAATTCCTTTACTTTGATCATGATCCACCATGATTTTTGGCATCAAGGAGGGAGATTAAGGGAAGATCAACGTTTTTGTCCGATTAGAACTTGGAATTGTGAAGGCTCCATCTCTAGCTCACCTTTTTGTTTGATTATTGAGGTAAGGGTTGAATCCACATCAATATTTACAATCATAGTCAGATTTGAGTTATTTCTATTGTTGAATTATGTGATTTCTATATATTTGAAGTGTATAGAAGAATTATGAGATTTTTGGGAAGTTTGGGTTTGAATAAGGAGGATTTTGGGAAGTTATGGTTATTTTACATATGAAATTGATGGATTGTATGATTGAAGGCTTGAGGAGGGTTGTGGTTGGTTTATTGGGTGATTTAGCACCTTAATTTGATATTAAGTTTGTCTAGTTTGAAGCTTTGTTTGTATTGTTAAAGATTGGAAAGATTTAGAAAGATTGGAAATCCAGATTTTGAAATTTTGCTTGGTCCGCTCGCGGAAAATCGACCTCCCAGTAGTTTTGTATTTTTGTGCAGTCCGCTCGAGCGGCCAAAGTGGCGCTCGAGCGGGGGACCCTTTTTTCAGGCAAAATTATTGATTGCTCAGTTTTGAATGTTCAGTCCTCTGGTATTTTTAGAATGTTATTTTGATGACTTTAAGATGATTATAATTCATACGAATGTAATGATTCAATGAAGAATTCCTTAATGATTTAAAAAGGAAAAGGGAGTTAATTTGTAAGTTATGTCTCAGGTACGTAATGCACTCCGGGAGGACAACGCTCCATTGTAACTCAGTGAGTAATAGTACTACATATGTACATCAATCTTATTATGATTATGCATATTCTGTTTTCCATGGCAATTATACTAACATGGTTGTATTTGAGAATTGGTGTGAGCATAGGAGGATTTGGCATCTATTGAGATGGCTCAAACTATTCTCAGATCCCGCCCACGATTAATGGTTATCGGTATTGCACTATAGTTTATATAGTATTGTGATTGATTTATCATTAAGAAACATTATTAACATTCATTATCCGTAGAGATTGGTGAGTAAATAGAACAATGATGCTTATGTATCCCGAGATCTATTGATTTAAAGTATAGAACCATGGTACCTTCAGATTTGAAAGTGTTCAATCTGTGACATATGTTCAACATTTGCTAATAAATATCAGCAACGTTCTATTAAACTTATGTTATGTATTTTCAGTATACTATGAAACGAAATGATTGATTCTTGGAAAAGCTATGATATGTTGGGAATAAACGAACGAATGTTCAGTTGTCTACAAAGTATTTGTGGCACCCTTAGTCCGGATGGCCCTCACGTGGCCTATATGCCCTCGCACTGGTAACAATACCGTGGCTGTGGTCTTCGGACCTACCTGTTGTGGTCTTCGGACCTACCTGTTGTGGTCTTCGGACCTACCTGTTGTGGTCTTCGGACCTACCTGATGTGGTCTTCGGACCTACCTGTTGTGGTCTTCGGACCTACCTGTTCTGATGGACTATGGGTGTACCTCATATAATCTTATGCAAAATCTGAATATGGAAGTGATTATGAAAATGATTATGAAAATGGTTTGGAATCTGGAAATGCATAAGACTCTGTTTCTGACAAGATTATATTTCTGATATTCTGGACCGTTAGGTCATTCTGTAATGTTCTGGTATGGAGCAAAGTGCTGTACGGAACGAAGTGCTACACTTTGGTGGGAGCCACCTCTGGAATCCGTACGAGCCACCTCTTGAGTCCATACATCTGTTATTTCTGTTACCACGCTATATGCGCCCGCTACTTTACGCTTTATGCGATGCATTATTTCGATATTACGTTTCGCTCATTATTTCATTATCGCTTGTTACTGCATTATTTCCGTTATCCTTACTACTTCTGTTATGTATGGGCCGGTGGCCGTTCCGATATATCTGGACCTTTGGTCGCATCAAGATCTGAGGGCTTGTAATACTCCAGATAGACCGAGTTTAACGCTATTCTATTTAAAGTAGGACCCACGACTTTTGGAAATAATTATGGAATGTAATTAATCGATATATCTGCGACGTGTGTGATTTCAAGTTAAACATTATATTATTTATGTACTATTATTCGCTGAGTTCGCTCATTCTATATTTTGTCTGTCTGTTTTTGTAGGTAACCAATCGGGAGTTCAGTCCCAACCTTTAAGGCTTGTATTCCTCTTGTTAACCTTGAGGCGCCTGTGCACCACCGAGGTCGTTCATTTTGTAAAGTTCTGCCGAGTTCCGACTTATGCATTAGATGTATATTTTTGGGTTGATTGTATAATTTCTTCTTCATTTATATTTTTGTTATGTGCCTATTTAGGGGGCTGAGTCGAGTCTTATGTGTGTAAACTATCTGTATAATATTTATTTAATGCAATGTGTGCGGTCCTGGCATGGTAGTAGTAGCTCAATGGATGATGTTTTATGTATTTTATATTATTAAAGGCTTCCGTTCAGGCCCCGTATGATCTATTATAACAGGTTTAGTGTCTGTTTTTGAATGGGTCATGCCCAAACTTTTAGGGGCGGGTTTGGGGCGTGACAATACAAGACAAATGAAAGAGGCAAACATGCAAGCATAAGGTATGCTAATCGAAACATGCCCTAATCTAACCACTGAAAGTGGATAAATAAAAGAGAGAAAGATGTGGGGTTGGAAGACATGCACACACACACGCACCCTTATTACAACAATATGCCCTCTCGACGGAGGGTCTGAATAAATAAGCTAAGCTTAATCTAAGCTAAGCTACTTATTACAAGTAAACTAATTAACTAACTTTAGCTAATTAATTATTACAATCCAAATTCAAATAAATAGTTATATTAAGCTAATTAGAATATTACAAAACAAATTGAATGATTAATTACACAAACTAATCATAAGCAGTGAAATGGCCTCGTGGGCGAGGGAGACATGCATGCTCGGTTGGCGTCGTCCCGGAAATCCATTGCCTTGCCGTCAATTGCCTCTGTTTGCACTCGCCACGGTTCTGAACATTGAATCAAACCTCCAAACTATTTTTGCTCCAAAACAGGATAATTTATGCACAAAATTGGACTGGTGGCCGGTCGGCCACAAAAAGCGGCTGCTGGCCACCTTAGCTGGCCGGTCAGCTAGTGAAAGTGGCCGGTCGGCCACCTGCTATTCCAGACTTCTGGTTTTGCTACAACAGAGGACAACAGAGGCATAACAATGTATTTTACAGGAAATGTGTGTACTATCAAACTCCTTATCATTTCTCAAGCTCAAAGGAGTGCGGCGCTCAACTTTTAAGCCACCAATCAAGCATCTCAATGCATAATGGCCCGAAAACCAAGCTTGTACAAGCTTAGTGAATGCACAAACAACACAAAGAGCCTCCAACCCTATCATGCATGATCAAGGGGGTTGGCGACCAAGAAATGTGACACGTTTTATCATTTTGAGTATGAAACATCTCACATTTCTTGTGTTTGGATTAACGTCCGATCCAAACACATGCAATGCAACACACATATGTTATCTTGGCATGTTTTACTTTGCTTAATTCTTGTTTACACATTTTTACTTACCAAGCCATTCCCTAATTGGTTAAGTCCAATGTACAAGTCCTCTAAGGTCAACCAAAGTAGGGTTTAAAACGTGAGAGATAGAGCATGCCCTTGACTAGGAGGAATCCTCAAAAAAGGGTTAAAGCCATTTGAGCATGAACTCTAACTCATGCTTAAACACAACCTTAAGGCCAACACACCCTCAAAGCAAAAGGAAAATTGAAGAAATGAGAGAGGCGGCAGAAATTCAGTGTTGAAATGGCATGCTAAAGATCTTAAAGCATGCAAGCAATACAAGCATAACATGTTGAGGGTCAAAAACATCAAAGCTAGTAAAGAGCATTACACAAGAGGCATACAATACATAGCCTAAATAACCAAATCAGCTCTGGACAGAGCTCAACCATGCCAAATCAGAGGTCAAAACATGCTGAGATGGTAGCACGAAAAGCAAGAAACTCATGCTCATGTATTGGCTCATAAACAGGGCATAAAACACAACTCTCAAAAGCTATGAAAGAGTGAAATATGTGAGAGTGTGACTACACTATATACACTGAAATTACATGCTAAATGATGCCAAAACATGCAATCATCACATACACAACATGTTAAGGGTCTCGAAACTCAAAGCTAGTCAAGGCCATTTACACTACAACCATGCAAGGCAAGCCTTAAAGGACCAAGACCACTCAAAATAGAGCTAAAGCATGCTAAAACATGAGCAAAAACATGCTAGAGCTTAGCCAAATTAAGCTAGAATAATAGGCTACAACATCAAGTAAGATAGGCTAGCAAGCATGATTACACTATAAGTGTAAGAGGCAAGCAAGATGTGCTCTAACCAGCAAAAAATAGAGCTATAACATGTTAAAATAAGGCCAAAAAATGCTCAAACTAGGGTACAAAAATGTAGAAATAGATGCTCATTTGGTAGGCCATCAACACATGCAAACAAGACAAGAGGAGAGGGCACCACCCCTCCCATTTTGGACCTCAAAACCAACTTTCTACCACTGAAAAACCTTTGAGTTTCAATGGTTAAAGGGCCAAAAAGAGATGGTTTCAAAAGCTAAGAAAGGTGGCTTAAAAGGCTTTACAAGCCAAAGTGCCAAGGGAGAAAACCACCCCCTAAACAAGCAAAACTCAAACCAACATTTTAAAGTCTTAAAATCAGAGTTTTTAAGAAGTTAAAACCAACCTTAAAATAGCATGCAAAGGTGGTCAAGCACTTAATCAAAACAAAGCTTAAAAGGGACAAGTTCTTACCCTTGAAGCACAACAACAATTTAGAACCAAAACCAAGCCTAAGACCTCAAACCAAGCTCCAATGGACCTCAACTTCAAAGTGAAGGTGTTTGACTAGGTGTTTTAGTGCAAATATGTGACGAAAACTCACTTTTAAACACAATATAGCACAAAATAGAGAGAGAGATAGAGAATTCTAGAGAGAGAGTAAAATTTAGCTCCTAAATTTTCTGAACCTCTCTAAAGGGAGAGGGACCTCCCCTTATATAGAGCAAGCAAGCAAAAGGGTTGCTTCATCCCTCCATACACGTGTATGGAGATGAACCTCAGTGACCAACAGCTAGCTCAAAAGATCTGAAAATATCTGAAAAAGGAGAAAATTGGCCCCCGGCCACCTCCTCTAGCCGACTGGCCACTTCAAGTGGCTGGCAAGGAAGAAAAGTGGCCCGCAAGTGCCAAAAGTGGCTGGCAATGCCTTTCCCCTCCCCCCCAGGCAAGAGGCAATAAGGTTTGGCCCAAAAGCGAGGCCAAAACACAAAGGTTTTAGAGGCTCAAAGACAAGGCACTCAGTCAAGAACCTCAGACACTCAAAATGAGCACAAACATGCACAATCATCGTGCGCACAAACGATGACGTCTGAGTCTTAAGGTCGGTCAAAAATAGGGTGTCTACAGTTGCCCCTCTTTGACAGAACTCGAAAGTCATAAAATGACGGGAGTGAATGTCAAAACCCAAAGACGACCCATTTTTGACAAGGTCGAAGACTTAGACAAACAAGCAAGATAACAAAACAGATGAGCCCACAAGAAGAGGCAAAATGCAAATGACATGCTCAATGCAAAACATAACTTATGATTATGCAAAGAGGGCTGTAATGAAGCATTTATGCAAAATAAATACAACATTTTAAGCAAAGCGACAAGTTACAACAGTCCCACACATTTCATATAGAAAGGATGTAAGAAAATTATGCAATCTTCACTGCGCCTCACGCAGGAAAGGCTAAAAGTGACTGCTGGGCGTACCCAGAGTCTCAAACGAAACACCTCTTAGCGTATCACACGTGAAAGGGGAAAAGGAAGTACCTCTTAGCGTATCACACGTGAGAGAGGAAAGAGAAACACCTCTCAGCATATCACATGCGAGAGAGGGAAGGGAAGCACCTCTCAACGTATCATATGTGAGAGAGGGAAGGGAAGGGAAGCACCTCTCAGCGTATTACACGCGAGAGAGGGAAGGGAAGCACCACTCAGTGTATCACACGCGAGAGAGGGAAGGGAAACACCTCTCAGTGTATCACACGCGAGAGAGGAAAAAGAAACACCTCTCAGCGTATCACATGTGAGAGAGGGAAAAGAAACACCTCTCAGCGTATCACACGTGAGAGAGGGAAAGGAAACACCTTTCAGCGTATTGCATGCAAGAGAGGGAAAAACAACACCTCTCAGCATATCACACGTGAGAGAGGGAAAGGAAACACCTCTCAGAGTATCACACGCAAGAGAGGGAAAGACAACACCTCTTAGCGTATCACACACGAGATAGGGAAGAGAAAACATCGGGCATACAACCCAAATGCTTTCAACAGGGTGTTAGTGTAAACACTGGGCGTACCCGGGTGTTTCTAACCAATGGAATGTCAGTGTAGACATCGGGCATACCCGAACGTCTCTAACCAACGAAATGTCGGTGTAGACATCGGGCATACCCAAATGTCTCTAACCAATAAGATGTCGGTGTAGATATCGGGCGTACCCGAATGTCTCTAACCAATGAGATAGGGGAGAGGAATGGTTTTACCCGAAATTCCTCTAAATGAACCGTACATACAATATCGTCCATGTATGAGAGAGAAACTTGATAGATACAATGCAATGTAATGCATGTCTCCTGTGAGACGAATGACAACGATGCATATGCAATGCAAGACGCATATTCAATGCAAAATAATCAACGATGTACATTCAATGCCAGATAATCAACAGTGCATATTCAATGCAGAATGCATGCCTTATGCAAACATGGTAATGCGTGTTCAATGCAACATGGTAATGCATGTTCGATGCAACAATTCAAAATGCAAACTCCATGCAATGATGAAAGCGATGTTCATTCTATGCAACGACAAAAGCATATGATAGAGACAACTCAAAGGTAACTCCTGATTTACCTCTCAGAGAGTTGCACTATGTTAAAAAGGATACACCTTATGTGTGTTGAAGGGCGATGATCACCGCGTATGGAGAACACAATTCTGGGCTTCTGCAGAGGCATTTTGAATCAAACTTTAAGCATACCTTGCATTTCTTGGAACCTAAGGACACATATCAAGGTAAAAGAGGTAGGGGGAGTTGGTGGAGACCTACCGGCCATCAGGGGAAGCTGCCGGCCACTTTTCAAAGCTGCCGGCCACTTAAGTGGTCGGTCAGCCACAAAAACTAGCCGACGGTCGGCTAGTTGCAACAGATTCGAGGCAACTTTGTCTTTTTGCATGGAGGGCTTTAAAAACACAAACCCAAATCACTTTTTCTCACACCCATGGTGTCGAACCTCCATTTTCTTTGCCTCTAAATAGTTTTTCTTCTTAGATCTGTGCTCCATATGCGTTTTCCAACGCCCCTCGCGAAGTTGATTTGCTAAAACTCTTCAGTTCTCTTCGTTTTGAACCAATCAAAATTCATTTTCGGAGCCTCTTTCCCCATTTTTACCCTCTGTGGTTTGTTTTCCTTGATTTTGTCCTGTGTTTGGCGCTTTTTCCCGGGCTTTGACTTTCTTTGACTTTTTCTCTTCCCAAGAGTTGACTTTTGTTGACTTTTTGGCACTTTTGCCCATTTTGCTCATTTTTGTCTGTCTTTCACCCTCTTTTCAGATGGTAGATGATGTGCCACATGACGAGGGTTCTCCGAGGATGGAGGAGGAGTCGGAGCACATTCCGTTGCTGCCCTGAGTTCGGCCATTTGACCCAGCGGCATGCCATCCTAAGGTACATGTGCTAGCACTTAGCACAGTGTGCCATGTCACTGGGTTTGCAGGTTGCGCGCCCACAGATCTTCTACTACGGGAGCCTGAGTCCCATCTATCCCACGACGCGCCTAAGGTACACACTGTACTCTTATATTTCCTGCGATGTACTTTACATTTCTTGCATAGCTCGCACTTTTGCACTGTATTTCATCTGTTCATTCTGAACATTTTCAACACTGTATTTCTGCTCATGCTGAACACATTCACACACTGTGCCTTTGCTTCTGCTCATTCTGAACACATTCACACACTGTATTTATGCTTTTGCTCATTCTAAACACATTCATACACTGTATTTCTACTTCTGTTTATTCTGAACACATTTACACACTGTATTTCTGCTTCTGCTCACAGGTTGACACTCGTTTCACCCGCGGGTACGGGTCGATCACGGCGAAGGAGTGGTACTTGGAGCTCCTTGACGGCGTCCAGCAGATTATTGACGAGGCGGGGTTTGGTCTATTCTGCACGGGGTTTTCACGCCTTTTTACGAGTAGGACTGTCTTAGGCGCGTTAGTAGAGAGATGGTGGGACACCACCAACTCCTTCCATTTCTTTGCCACCGGGGACATGCAGATGACCCCGTATGACTTCGCTATGCTAACAGGCCTGGAGGTGGGAGGCCAGCAAATCCCATACGACTCCGACATGGGCGAGTGGGAGGCTGCTTAGACCTATCTGTTGGGAGCACATCCGTCCATTTACTGCTCATCAGGCTTGGTTCGGTATACTTGTGTAACAACCCCGTACTTTTCACCGAAAAATTACTGAATTACGTACTGATTACTACTAAACTGGACTGTTTATGACCGATAATTGAACTAACTGAAGTACTGAACGGACTGATTGAAAATTTAAACTGAACTGACTGAGCATGTTTATTGTATTGCATTTTTATCTGTTTGATTATTTGATTATCTGTTCGTGTTTTATGTTTAAACTGTAAATTGAAGGCCTTATCGGCGGCCGAACTGAAAATTGTTTAGTGCCTCATGATCAGTGGAATTTTTGTGATTTAATGGTATATTTAACTAAAACGTGATTAGGTATGATTAAACTAGATTAATTTAAGCCAATTAAAGAGTTTGTCGAAATTACACTTTTGTCCTTGAGTGGGCTTTGTCTATTCTTACTACTTGAGCCTATTACACACTTAATCAAAAACATTTCATTAGCCTTTTTCTCACACTCTAGTCGACCAAGAGAGAAATAGGGGAGAATTGAGTTCATTTTGGTGGTTTTGCTTGGAACTTGGAGAATTAGCTTGAATTACTTGGAATTGAAGTGTAATTGACAAAACTTGAGCTCTTAAACCTTGAATACAAGACCTAGGTAAGAAATTTAAGTCTTTATTGTTGTCCTTAAACTTGTTCTTGCATGGTTTATGTCAAGTTGGTGGATTAAGCCATGAAATAGCTTCGCATGTTGAAAACATAACTTAATTCATACATGCATGTTTATATTGATGCATTTTGAGTTGAGTCCATGGTAAAATGTACATGCATGCTCATATTCATGTATAAATCCATGTATTCATCACGTTCTTGAAGAAATGAGTCCATTTGGACAAGCTTTGAAGGTTGAATTTGATTTGAATCCATGCATGTTGCATCTTCTCCATGTTCATGAAGAATGGGTTTGAAAATGGTTTTAATTGACTCACTCTTGGGCTTTGAATTCACAAATTGAGCTTTGAAACTTGTTGTATATTGAATCTAGAGGTGTTTTCCAGAATTTGGGCCCAAGAGGTCGAGTAAAGAGTGGTAGAATGCTTGGTTTGAGCTTGGAAGGCAAATCTGGAAATTCCAGATTTGGCTTCTTCGCTCGAGCGAAGGATTCCTCGCTCGAGCGACCAACGTTTACTCTAAGCTACGCTCGAGCGAAGGATTGGTGGCTCGAGCGTAAAATTCGAGCATCCAGTACTTTTACTGTTTCGACAGACCGCTCGAGTGAAGGATTGCTCGCTCGAGCGAAGCCTTTGATTTTGGAAGCTCGCTCGAGGGAAGGAAGGCTCGCTCGAGCGAGGCTCCTATTTTCAGCAAACTTTGCAAAATGTTTTCTAAGTGTATTTTTGCATCCTCATCCCATTATAGGTATTCTTAGGCCTAGTTTAAGGCATCTTAATGAGGATATAGATGTAGAACACACCAAAGCAAATTAGGGATTAAGTTATGATATTTCCTAACTGTGTAGCTTAGTGTGTGTTCAACCTGTGAACTGTGTAGGGTTGACGACTGGGGAGACACGCTCTAGCATACTGTAGCCCAAACTCTGTGAGTAACAATTGTGTAAAGATATGTTCAACTGAGAATGTTTTACATTTGTTTGAACTGTTTTTTACGAAATGATTCTTGTTATTTGATTGAATGTATGTCCTATATTAAAATGTCTTGTGGCATCCTTAGCACCCTCTTGTTTATTGTCCTTTACGAGATCTCTGACGGTTCCCTCGTGGAACCATTACTGTTTACTAATTGATGGCGATCATTACTGTTTGGTCTTTAAGGCCTACTGTTTACTGCTATGCTAATGTATGTACCACATATGGTGAATAAGCTGTTATGGTGAAAAGATCGAATCTTGTTTAATGAACTGTTTTCATTACTGTAAGGACATTTCATTCTTAACCTCTTTACGCTTTATGTTATTCACTGGGCTTTAGCTCACTGTTTATATATATATGTAGGTGCTCAGCCACCAGATCGGAGCTAGGAGCGTGGGTTAGACTCCAGTTTTGTCAAGCCAGCCTTTGTGCCTCACTGCGAGGTTCCGAGTTGCCATGTTATGGCTTTGGGGTGTTTTGTCTTTCCCCCGTCTGTCTCCGTACTGTTTGGATTACTGTATAGACTGTCAGCTACTAACTGTACTGTTAACAAGGGATTAGGTCCCTGTACTGTTTGATTGTAAATGTTGTATAGACTGTACTGTTTGAATGTGTGAATGCATGAAAAATCTTTTTGGCATGCAGACTGTCACAGCTCAATGGACATTATTTATTTACTGTATTGGCTTCCGCCAGGCCTTCGGTAATCTCGGATTACTGGCCGGTTACGGTGCTAAACCCATAGGGCCGGGTTTGGGTCATGACAACTTGGTTCGCTAACCACTTCAGAGGGACGGAGCCCGCAACGGTAAAGGCTACAGAGCAGTACGCTCGAGGTTTTCTCATGTTCCTCTTCGGCACTACTTTGTTTGCCGATAGGGGAACACTGTTGGACTATTTCTTCTAAGTGCCTTAGTGGACCTATCCCAGGCGTGACACTATGATTGGGGCGGCGCAGGCCTCGCTACCCTTTACTGCTATATGAGCTTGACCTCCCGCAGGAACGGAAACGTACTAGGTGGCTATTGGCGAGCCTGGGAGGTATGCTTTACATTTTAGTTTTACAGTTTTTGCTATGCTTTCTGCTTTGCACTTTCTGTACACTGCACACTGCCCACATATATAGTCTAACATCTGTTCTACACTTGTACTTTCTGTACACTATGCCACACTTTGCTTTCTGTATTTTCCATGTTGGTTTTTTCTGCATTCTGCACATTGCACACATACTCTGCTTTCCGCATTATCTGTATTTATTTGTATTCTCACTGCTACCCTCTTGCTTTGCACAGTTGTGGACATACGCTTATTTCCCAACATTTGCCCCCAAGCCGGAGGTCGAGACGCCTCCTGAGGTATCCTACTTATGTCGATACGACGGTAGGTGGCAGCCTAGGGCCCGAGAGACCCTCCCATACCTACACCAGTATTTTGACACCGTAAGGATGACTGAGGTAACTCAAAACTCACAGTTTTTCCTATTTTCGGCTTCACGTCATTTTGCATATCTACTAGCAACTAATGCACTTGCTGTCTGCAGATTACATGGCAGCCTTGGGCGGTGATGCCAGAGTTTGCCCGATTTCATTTTGCCGGAGCTCGGGGCTCCTCCCGATATCGTCTTGTGCTCGAGGGACTCGTGGGCCGAGCTTGGTTCTTAGGTGAGCGCTTCATACGCTAGACATTGGGCTTGCCATTACAGTCAGTTCTTTTGCCACCTCCACAGTCTATGCAAGCTATAGAGAGTTTCTCCCCTCAGGAGCTTACTGACGTCATACGAGGCTCAGATGCGGACCGGTTCATTGGGGAGGAGGACTACGCGACCTACATCCAGGCATACCTCATGCCTCAATTGGCAGGTGTTCATGCTCCCATGGGGAGGACAGCTGATATTGCTTCGTCGAGCAGGGCTTGGGCTACAGATGTCCCCTCGACGAGCAGGGCTCGGGCACCGAGGGATGAGACTAGAGGGATGCCTTCTACTAGGTAGTGTGTTGGATGGCCGGATCCTCCGACTGAGCTGACCAGTTGGCGGATCTCTGAAGTGACTTATCAGATTTCGCTCAAGCCTCCATTGCCGGATCATCGATATGTCAGGACACCCGGCGCATCACCGGTATACTTTACAGCTTTCATTCATTTTAGTTTCACTCAGATCCTTATTCATTCATGCACTCATGATCTCAACTTGCATTTACAGCCTTCTGCAGAGTATGTTAAAGGGTTACTCCAGGCGATGGCCTTGTTAGAGAGCATGGTCTTGAGGAGAGAGATGATGTTGACCTCCTACGGGATTCCGGTAGTTTTCAGTTTTCTTGTATTTATTATACTTCTGCTAATACACTGAAACAGAACATTTCATTGCACTAGTACATTGCATGCATAGATCACATCTAACACAACACACTGTATGCACATACTGTATCTGATTTCTGCATATACTCTGCGTAACATACTTGCATCTGATATATATACTGTAACTGATGTATTCAAACTGCCTTTTTCAAGTCACACCCCTTCAGACAGGACCATCAGAGCCTACTCGAGCGGCAGAGAGATATTCCAGCACACAACCGAGGGAGACATCGAGAGCCTGCCGCGCGCAATGACGATAACGAGTCCGGCGAGGACGAGGAGCCAGCGAGTCCCCAGTCAAAGTCATTTGAGGGCTAGGGCGACGACACCAGTTCAGGTTCTGAGGGTGGCGACGATGCCGAGGAGGGCTCTGAGGAGGGGAGCGGAGGTGACTCTGGTTCCGGCTCCGGTTCAGATTCGAACGGTGGTGCCGATGGCGATGGTGCAGAGTCTGCTCAGCCGAGGAAGAGGATGAAGATGGCTTCTCAATCTTGAGCTGGATGGCACCGATTTAGACGCGTTTTGCTTTATTCCTCTTTTTGCTAGTAGTGTTAGCACATTGTACAACCTTAGGCAGTTTTACTTTCTTTAAAACTTGTACTTTTGTAAAAGAAACCATGATGAAATGAAAGCAGCTTTTGATTAAAAAAGTGTTACATTTGTATTCTAGCAATGCATCGCACCATTTTGCACAAAAACGGGATTTAAAGGAAGTTGAACATTTGTTTATTGCACAGTCAGGTAGTGAACCCACACAACAAACAAAACAACTTAAAGAACAACTCGATAAGTAAAACAACAACAACTCGATAAACAAATTACAACAAACCCGATAAGTAAAGTTCAACAACTCGATAAACAAATACAACAAACTCGATAAGCAAATTGCAACAACTTGATAAAAAAATACAACTGTTAAACAGAACAACAATATACACCTGAAGTATATTCAAACTTAGGTTTTTCAGCATCCTCAGCACACAGGAAGGCTAAAGGCTCTCTGCTGGAGACAAGGGGTGGCTGCCGAGCACTTTTTATTTCTGTCGGCCACTTATTCTCATTGTCGGCCAGTAAAGTGATCGGTCAGCCAGTAAGGGTGGCTGGTCGGCTACTTGAACTGGCCAATTGGCCAGTTATTTTGAGAAGCTCTAGATTGCTACCATCTGTCCTCCACTCAGTGCCTTATCTTATATAAAGGTTTCAGCTTCGTGGTTTCTTTATTCCTGCTCTATTTTTGCTTCAAATGGAACCGTTCTTCGCTGAAAAACTCTTGACTTGGATTGCGAACTTGGATGGCTCGGAAAAGTTGAACTTCCGAGGTTTCGGGCTAAACGCACTACTCCTGTTGAGTCGTACTCCGCTGTGTTTTTTGTTCCTTCATGCCGCGGAAAGATGTTGGAACCCGGTTACGCACGTATTTAGCTTTGGCAGACAAGAGTTGTGCCCCACAATTGAAGAGTTTCAAGCTTTGATAGAGTCTTGGCGCGATGAGGAGATCTTGCCCTAGGCTCGTTTTGGACACATCCAGGCTTTGGGAAGCATGTGCGGGCTGACTTTGCATAATGCTCGGTCTTTAGTTCACAACGGAGAGTTGAACATCCCCAGCTTGATTCATCGGTTTTCTAATGCCGGCAACTACGGCAACCACTTTTGGCAAAGTTTCCAACAGCATGCCCTCTACTTGTGTATGTTAGCCCATTTTCTGCTTGCCCCTGGCTTTGAAGGGTCCAACATTCGTTTAATTGAAGTTGCCCAGGGCTTGAAAGAGGGCAAAAGCTGTATTGGCATTACACTAGCCGAGACTTTGATGGGTTTGGATACTTTCCACCACTGGGAGATAACCAAGTTTGCAGGGAGTTCACTACTCTTGCAGGTAATGTTTCTCACCCTTCTCACGTGTGTTTCTTACATCACTCGGCCCTCAGGCTCTGTTTTTATCTCAAAATCCTTTTCTTACTTTTCTCTCTTCGTACACCTCTCTATTCTTCAATCTTTCTTATTTTTCATCCCTTCCCAGGTATGGTTGATGGAGAAGTTGAAGATAGTGGACTCTTGTCCCGCGTATTTAGCATGCAGCTATTTCTTCCGCCTTCAGTTGGTTGACTTCCCAAACGAGGGATGGTGATGCGACTGGATGTGCAACAGATCTGCAGTTGACATTGTTTGGCGCTGCCCCTGGTTTGATCTACCTGAGATGAGCTACAGCATGTCCTGACAGCCCGGCATTCAGTTGGTTGGCTTGACATACTATGTCTTCTACTTCCCATTCCGATTCCGACGCCAGTTCCGGCATGACCAGACTTGCCCGGAAGAAAAGATAGAGTACCCAGCTTCATTTCTGATCCGAGGCTCATAGCTAGCTCGGTATGCCACCGCATGGAGAACAAGAGAACTTCTAGCCCCCGCTCCCACTTTCAGTTGTGCCCTTTCTGGCTAGTGCATAGCTTGGCTTGAAGATGAGGCACAAACCGGGCCCACTTTGGCATCAGGAGCTTCCACAAGCTTTGGGAGGGAATGCAGGAACACCTGACTATGCCCCAAGTTTATTGCTTTAATCTGTACTTTCAAGTTTTCTTTATGAATGTAATAAAAGGCAATTTCAATTTGTATCAAGAGCCAGAGAACTCTATATTGAAATCAATGAAATTGAAGGTTGTGGGTATTGAAAATTTTCTGTATGGTCCAAAAATGGTCGAAGTCGTAAAAAGATTAATTTGAGCAAAATCAACTTTTATTAAAACTTTTGAAAACCATTTTTGATATGGATCACAATTGGACACGCCTGAGATCTATCACTGAGATGTATAACCCCGGATCCAGCAACTGGAAAGTTGCCCTTTGTTTGAATAGCACTGCATTAGAGATCACAACTGAGCTCTTGGATGCAGAATAGACGAAGATGACCAAAAGAATCACATGGACAAAGTTTATCTTGGAAGTGTTTTTGGCTAGGTTTCAAAATGAAGTTGCCTACGTATCCCGAAGACGGGAATCAAGCCTTACGTAGTTTGGTTCAGGTTCACTTGTGTATTAACACTCTCCTTTTGCACTCTAACTTTTGCCAAGGCCGCCCTTTCTGGGTTTTCAACCTTGCGAGGTCAGTTTTTCTATTTTCAAATTTTTTGTGCTCTAACTTTTGCCTAGGTTGCCCTTTCGCATTTTCGGCCTAGTGAGCTACTCAGGGATGTTATTTCTTTAACTTGTCCATGTTGATCGACTGGGAGAACTTAAGGCCATCTAGGTCCATAAGAACGACAGCTCCACCCAACCAGATAGACTTGATGATATAGGGACCAGTCAAATTAGGTCTGAACTTGCCCCTAGGGTCGTGGATGGGAGCTCGGTTATCTTTGAGCACTAAATTCCCTTCTTTCAAATTCCTAGACTTAACTTTATTGTTGAAAGCCCTAGCAATTCTTCGTTGATAACCCTAGATATGGTACAGTGCTTTCAGCCTTTTCTTGTCAAATAGCATGAGTTCTTCGAACCTACTCTACTGCCAATCTGCCTTAGCTATCTGGCACTTAGCCATAACCCGCAATGACGGAACCTTAACTTCGATTGGCAAAACAGTATCCATCCCATAAACCAAGGACTACGGAGTTGCCCTAGTAGAAGTTCGAATTGATGTTCGGTAGCTCCAAAGAGCAAATGACAACTTATCTGGCCAGTCCATGTCGGTTTTTACCATCTTCTGCAGAATGTGCTTGATGTTCTTGTTGGCGGCCTCAACAGCTCCGTTGGTTTGTGGCCGATATATGGATGACTTATAAAAAGCTACGTTGTACTTCTCCAATAAGTCGATCACCTCCTTCTTAAAGTGGGAACCATTATCTGAAATAATCTCATTCGGAACCCCATAGCGACAGATGATGTTGTTCTTGATGAACTTAGCAACATGCGATGCCTTCAGCACTGCGTATGTAACGACCCCAAAATCCGTATTAGAGATTACCTTTACAACCTTATGGGTCAATGCATTTTAATTTAATGATATGTGTTCAAATTGAGGAATTAACTGTTGAGCCACGACTTTAAAATTGAAATTACCAACCTTTACAGGTTCAGAAATCACAATTGAGGACTTGGATATATTAATGGGAATTTTTAAAGCTATTTGGGAAAAGTAATTGGAAATTTAATTTGTCTGATTCGTTAATGCATACTTGGGTGGTTAACTTTGTACTGCAAATTAAAGGCCCTAGAGGCTTCAGAAACTAAAACAGGGGACATATTTATGATCAACACAATTTTTAGAGTCACCTGGGAACTTTAATTGAAATTTGATTTTGCGCGATTTGTAAGGCCACGTTTGGCTCTCCCTATTGTGTTAAGCCATGTGTGTGTGTTTATTTAGATATATAGATATGTTTTTGAGTGATTGGTCTCATCTTTTGAGAGCCAAAATATCTAAAAGAGAGAGAAGAGAACCGTGGGGGAGAAAAGAGAAAAGAGACCAAGATTCTTGAAGAAAAGCTTAACAATCATGGGGGTTTGAAGGGAATTGAAAAAAGAGAAGGGAGATCAGCCATGGAGGCTTGAGGAAATGGAGGAGAATTAAAAGGAAGACGAATATTGAACTAAGGTATGATCACCTATCTTGAATCCTTATGTTTAAAGCATCAATTACATGAAATCAAGGATTGATATAGAAGATGTGAGCTTTGAACCCCAACTATGGCTATATTATGTTCTTGTGCTTGGAAATTGAGTAATAGTTTGAGGTTATGATGTTTGATGGAGATTAATAATATGAAATTTGTTATGTATTAAAGGGTTTTGGGCTTTGATTTACATGGAATTGAGGTTTGATTTTGAAAATGAGAAGTCCCAATTTTTCAGCCATTTTCGGACTGCAAACTGTCCAAGGCGCACCGTCAACCTTGTTTCCCACTGCGTCCAGCTCCAGCCAACTTTGAACAAGCATATCTTTTGCATTCGGACTCCGTTTTGAGTGATTCTTGAGCCTAAAATCAAGCCCCGAAAGTCTAGTTTCCAATGGCGGTGGTCTCACGTCCAAATTCTAAATACAAAAATAGTTATGCCCAAATTAGTGACGACTATTTACTTTCTGTTAACCAGTTTTGTACCATTTCTTCACCTAAACCATTTCCCATCGATTTCTCCTGTTTTCTGAGACATGGATTATAACTTATTGAAGAATAATGAGCTTGGTACCACTATGGCTAATTGATTGAATGATCAAAGAGAATAAGTAAATGATCGAGTATAATCTCATATTATGTGTTGTGCAATGTACTTGTAGGTCGAGACGAGGACATCATCCCATTACTACCGGGAGTCGATCACTGTGAGTAATAGTAGTGTAACGTTACGTTTCACTTACTTCTATGATTATGATTTATGTATTGTTGTTTGTGAATGGCATATTCCATCGATATTGTGCTTTGATTAAATTAATAGATATGTTTGAATAATGGCATTGATATGGACCAAAGGTCCTTCTGTCCCTATTAATAGAAGTGGGCCCGAGACCATTATGATGTGAATGGTTCTATCTCTATCAATAGTACTGTAGTGATACATGTGCCTTCTGGTAATAGTTATTATTAATGTTCTGTTATTCGCAAAACAACTATGTCTGTAATAAACCATGGGGAAATGTATGTGCACTATTGTGTAATGGTATTCTGATGAATCTGGAGTTATTTTGTTCTGTTTATTCGTTTTTTTTATGCCATGACATGATATGAATTGTTCGGTCTTTAAGACCTAATGATTTCTGGTATGGAACAAAGTGCTGTACGGAACTAAGTGCTGCAGTGCGAGTCACCTCTAGAATTCGTGTGAGACACCTCTTGAGTCCATACATATGTGAACTGGGCCTATGGCCAATCTGTGACATCTGGGCCTATGGCCGTTCTGTATCTGTTAGGCCTATGGCCGTTTTGTATCTGTTAGGCCTATGGTCATTTTGTATCTGTTAGGCCAGAGGCCATTCTGTATTAACTGTGGGCCAGAGGCCGTTCTGTGAGATCTGTGGACTTAAAGCCGTTATGTTTTATATTATATATGGGCCCGAGGCCGTTCTGTATTATATATGGGCCCGAGGCCATTCTGTATTATATGTAGACCTGAGACCCTATTGAAATATAGTTATGGATAAGACCTCTATGTGGATGGTATCTGCCTATTTATTTTATCCAAGGTTTAGCTTATTCAATTAACCTTCTTAAGTTGCTATTATTCGCTGAGCCTTGCTTATTTTGTTTTATGTATATTTCTGTAGGTGAGCCATTGGGGATTGACACTAGAGTTGTACTGAGGTTCGCTTGTCTACCAAGTCACCTTGGGTATGTCTCCACGTGGAGGCCTTAATTTATTGTTGGGAGTCTTATAAATTATTAAGTCTTATGTAAAAGTGTGTGAGATCTATATAAAATCTATGATTGTATAGGTATATTTGGAATGTATTTAAATGCTTAAATCCAATTAAACCATCATGTATGCACAAGCTCAATGGATGTTGTCTTTTATTGATATTGCTTTCGCCTAAGGCCCCATATATGGTTAGATATTATTTTAAAATTCTGTTTTGAGGCCTATGTTCAGGCCAGTCATGGACCAAACTTTTAGGGGCGGGTTTGGGTCGTGATAACGTAGGATTGGGCCTCGACCCACTTTGTAAAGTAGTCTATCGCTACCAGAATATACTCATGCCCGTTTGACCCCTTTGAAGTAACTGCCCCAATCATATCAATCCCCTAGACTGAAAATGGCCATGGCGAAGTCATGTTGTACAACTTCAACGGTGGAATGTTCATGTGATTTGCATGGATCTGGCATTTGTGGCATCGTCGAACAAAGCCAATACAATCCTCCTCCATGGTTGACCAGTAATAACCCTATATGAGAATCTTCTGGGCTAGCATTACCCCGCTCATGTGTGCTCTACACTCTCCTCCACGGATGGCCTTCATCAAGCGCTTAGATTCTTCAGTATCAACACACAGTTTGTGCATTCCAAGATGACCCCGCTTGTACAGTTTACCCCCGCAGGCGATAAACTGTGCAGCCATTCTTCGTATTGCCCTCTTATCTTTGGCATTTGCCCCTGACGGATAAGCCTCATTTTCCAAGAAGTTCCAGATGTTATAATACTAAGGATTCTGATCTTGTGCTTCATCTATGGCAACAATCAGCTCGTAGGCCGACACATACCGTTGTTCAATGATAATTGGACCCATACGGACTCCCAAAGGGATGTCTATCATAGAAGATAGAGTTGATAAAGCATCTGCGAACCTATTGCTCTCTCTTAACAGATGGGTGAAGGTTAACTTCTCAAACCAGGGAATTAGAACATCTAGAGTTTGGTGATAGATTTTCATCCTTTCTTCCTTCACTTTCCAGTCTCCTTTGGCTTGAGACACAACCAGGTTCGAGTCCCCAATGACGTCCAACCTTTTTGCCCCTAGTTCCAGGGTGGCTTCTAAGCCAGCGATACATGCCTCATACTCTGCTTCATTGTTCGATACTTTGAACTGGAGTTTAAAAGCTAGGGGTATGTGGGAATTGTCGGGTGCTATCAGCAGCACCCCTATCCCATACCCGTATTAATTAGACGCTCCGTCAAAGTACATAGTCCAGACCTCTTCTTCAAGCTACAGAATGGCCTCGTCTGGGAACAAATATTCTTCTGTTTTATCCCCTTCCATTGGGTGATCGACTAGGAACTCCGCTACTGCTCTCCCTTTCACAAACTTGCGCGTCATGTACTTCAGATCAAATTTGGAGAGAAGAAGCAACCAACGAGCTAGCCTACCCGTAAGCGCTGGTTTCTCGAAAAGATATTTGATGGGATCTAATCTCGAAACCAGTATTACGGAGTGAGCTAACAGGCAGTCCCTCAACTTCCTGGTAACCCATATCAAGGCTAGACAAGCCTTCTCCAGCGAAGTGTAGCAGGTCTCGTATTCCAGCATTTTCTTGCTCAAGTAGTAGATAGCCTTCTCCACTTTATCCTCAGATTCCTGCGCAAGCATGCAGCTCATTGTCGTGTCGGTCACTGATAGGTATAGAATAAACGGTTTCCCCGGCTCTGGCGACGACAACATAAGTGGGTTCTGTAAGTACTGCTTGATCTGTTCGAAAGCAACTTGGCATCGGTCATCTCATTGGAACTTCTTTCCTTTCTTCAGGAGACCAAACAGTGGTTCACAAGTCAAGGTTAATTTTGCAATAAACCGTCTTATGAATTGCACTTTACTCAGAAAGCCTCGCACCTCATTTTCAGTTCTCGGTGGTGGCATTTCTAAGATGGCTTTCATTTTGAAAGGATCGACCTCGATACCCCTCTGTGTGATCAAGAACCCTAGCATTTTCCCTGCTGTAACACCAAAAGTACATTTCTGAGGATTCAGCCGCAACCGATACTCTCTGATCCGTTGGAAAAACTTCTTTAAAGCGGTGTAGTGGCCCTCTCTTTCCTTGGACTTGACAATCATGTCGTCCACGTACACCTCAACCTCTTTATGGATCATATCGTGTAAGATTGTGGTTGCAGCCTGTTGATACGTAGCCCTAACATTCTTCAAACCAAACGGCATCACCCTATAACAATGAGTTCCCCACGGGGTAGTGAAAGCAGTTTTCTCCTTGTCTTCGGGTGCCATCATAATTTGATTGTAGCTTGAAAATCCATCCATGAATGAGAGTAGCGTATGCCCAGCAGTGAAGTCCACCAATTCGTCGATATGCGGTAGAGGAAAGTCGTCCTTTGGACTGGCTTTGTTCAAATCTCTAAAGTCCACACATACCCAAATTCTGCCATCTTACTTCGGCACCGGAACTATGTTGGCTAACCAAGTCGGATACTCAGATACTAACAGGAACCTTACATCAATCTGCTTGGTGACCTCTTCTTTGATTTTCAGAGCCCAGTCTGGGCCGATCCTTCGGAGCTTTTGCTTAGTAGGTTGGGCCTCTGGGTCAAGAGGGATCCAGTGCTATAAAATCTCAGGATCGATTCCAGGCATGTCTTCATAGGACCACGCGAAAACATCTTTGAAATCTTTTAATAAAGCGACTAAGTGCTTGCGCTCCTCAGAAGACAACTTGGACCCGATCTGGACCAGCCACAGGTCCTTTTTAATACCGACATTAATTGAGGTGATTTCATGAGCCAAAGGTTTTACAAACCTCTCCTGCTCTTGATTAATCAAATGTTTCAAAACCGGAAGAATTTATTCCTCGTTGTTTTCATCAAAGTTTTGAAAGTCTTGATTAATGCAATAAACTAAAGACACAGAAAAGTACTTAGAAGCAACAACAGTACGATTCTCATTAATAACATCCAGTTCGTTTGATTCTTCGGTTACAACAGACTCAAAGGAAAACGAAAAAGACAAACTGGATTTAACAACGGCATCCCTATTATCAACCCCAGGAATACCGGACTCTGACTCTGACTCTGACTCTGACTCAAACGAGCTAGAATCTGATTCCGACTCCACAGACTTTGTGGAATCAGATTCTGGTTCGCTACCCGACTCAGAACTACTGGATGAAAAGCCTTCCTCGTATTGCCAGACGAGGGAGGGTGCGATGGATGCATCCAAAATGCAAGAAGAAGGGCCCGTAGCCGCTTGATCCCCAATCATGGAAACTGAGAAGTTATCCCCCAAGCACTCTGGTGTGATCTGAGGATCTGAGAGGAGACAAGCCAACGCTACCTCGATCTCAATTTTTGTGCCCTTGGACTCATCTTCCTTGCACTGCTCAGTCTCAACTGGTGGGTCAGTTTGCTCATCGGCAACTTCATCCCCTGATAACTGAAGGTCAAAAAAGATCACGAAGCCGAGCAAGGGCCACTTCTCTGAATTCAACCATGGCTCCGGAAAGCCACGAAATGGGAAGTCTTCCCCCTTTCAGACAAAGCGTCCGTTCAGGGTTCCTTGGATAGGTCTGTGCACCAGCTCGTAGTGCTTCCCGGCTTGCTTAGCCTTAGCTCTTCCGGTCATTTCTCTTCTCTTCCTTGCCCAATCCTCTTTGGTAGGCGAGTAGCCTAAACCAAAGGTATATGAGTTGTGTGGCACTTCGGCCAATGCAGCGACGCCCTTCCTGCCACTCCTTCATAGTCCCATTCTAGGCATATGTTGAAACTTGTTCATGAGGTAAATAGATTGTGCACTAACGTACAGTCCCTCATCAACAGCCAGCAAGTCCTGTACTACCCGAGCCTCAACCAAGGTGAATCCTGATAGAAAAACATCCTCAACATCGTGTTCAATCTCCAAGACTGGTGTAGAAACCTCTAGCGGCGGATGTATGGAAGAGTTCCCAAAAACTATTGCTACCTTCTTTCTGTGGGGGTACTTCAGCATCTGGTGTAAGGTGGAAGAGACAGCTCTCAACTGATGCAGCCACGGCAGCCCAAGGAGTAGATTGAAGGTGGCTGGAACATCCAAGACATGGAACTCGATGTCATGCTGCCCCGGGCCAACTTGAGTCTTGATCCGTACCGTCCCCATCACCTCCCAACTGGTGTTATCATAGGCTTGAATTACTTGGGTTGTTGGCGCAAAATTTGTGAGCTTCAACCCGACAGCAGATGCCGTTCGCGACGGACATGCATTGATTGCAGATCCCGTATCAACCAGAACAACCGGTATCTATTTCTCCATACACTCCACAGAGATATACAATGGCTTGTTATGTTCGGAGCCCTTAGGCAGTAGTTCTTTGTCTATGAAAGTTAAAGTCGGTGTAGCTCCACCGAGAAAACCAACCTTACCAACTGCTCTGGCGTTGTATCAATCGAAAGCTTGGCCCTATCCATGGCTGAAAGAACGGCCTGTCTATGCACCGTTGAGGCCATAAGCAGTCCAAAGATGGAGATGTCTGCTTGAATTTTCTTTAGTTGCTTTAGCATAGCTTCCTCCTCTAGCAGTCTGTCTTTCTGCTTTTCTGCTTCCTTGTCCTTCCGTAATGCCTCTGGTTGGTCCAGATGTGGGGGCTTGAAGTACCGTCCACTTCCGGTCATATGGTCGACCTCCTCGGTGTACCAAGTATCATCTGGTTAGTTCTGACCCCAGTTCTTGTCAGTGTGGGTAAGACGTAAGTCATCGTCTTCCCATCACATCCCATCGAATGTGTTCTCGACACATTGCCATTCTCGATTTGCCTTGGCTTTTGGCTTTTCGAACCCTGTTATCATTCTCGATTTTATCTTGCTCAAACTGCTTTAATGCAGCCTCTTGTTCGGTGTCTGCCGTACTCATATTGCCCAAGTCCCAAGCAAAATTCTTAGCACCGATGCTCTTTGGCGATTCTCCCTGATCCTCGGCCGTTCCGGCCACTGCAGATGTTCCTATTTCTAACAATTCCTGCCTAGGTAGAGATCCTTCATCGACATCAAGCTCGTCACTGAGCTACCCTGTAGCATCTGTTGCTCTATTCCCATCAAACCACCCAACCTGCACATCTCCCAAGTCCTATTCACCAAAGAACTGTAGGTTGCTGCTATCCTCCTCCAGCTCGGCAAGATCATTTAGCCCCTAACTCGACCCATCCTCCCGGATAACATGAAACTCTGCCCTAGTCGGCAACTCTACCCTCGACTTAGCCTGATCTGTTGGCATAGTATAACTGCACGGGTTGTATGCTTCCTCAGTAAAGCTCCCAGATCCCTCAGGTTCAGAACCAAGATTCTCATTCTCCTCTAAAGTCACCCCGGCTCCGTCTTCGATAGTCACCACCACTGGCTTGGGCTGGGTTGGAGAGGTGCTCATCATGCGTAAAGTTGTGCTATCAGGGATGAACACCTCCGGCTTGGGTAAGTGGGAGGGACTGATGTAGATGCTAGGGTCATATAGAATGGTCGTGGTTTGGATCAAGTTTATCTGCCTGGATGGAGGAGGGGGGTTATTATGTGGTGGAAGAGGGTTGGTGGTGACATTTGGCTTCTCGACAGGCCCAATCACCTTGTTGTCAATGAGATCTTGGATTTCATAACGCAGTCTGAAGCAGAGGTCGGTGTCGTGACCGTGCTGCTTATAAAAGGCATAATATTTGGTTGGGTTATATATTGGGGGAAGGTTATTTAGTAGTGGGCATGGTTCTAGAGGCTTCAGGTTCCCCTTTCTGATTAGAACCCCCAGGGCTTTGGACAAAGGCATAGACAGTGGAGTAAAAGTCCTCTGGCCCCGAGGTGGATTTTTTGCTGATTGCGAGCTGATTCCGGATGTACCGGTGAAAGATGTGGCTGTTTTTGGCATGGTGGTGACCGTGCTGACGTCACAAGTTCTGACGGCTGCACTACTACTTGTGGCTGCATTCGAACCGCGGGTAAACGCCCTCTTGGGCTGTTCCTTCTCCTGGTCAATCAGACCTTGCCTCATAGCATCTTCGATCTGTGCCCCAATCTCATACAAATCAGCAAATGTGGAGAGGCGTAAGACAATCATTTTCTGCATCAACTTGGGTTGCAGGTTGCATACAACCATCCTTATTTGATTCTTTTCGGGTGGCTGAGTTGTCATCATGAAGGCCTTAGCCCTCTATCGAGTGACAAAGTCAGAGAAGCCCTCTTTTGGCTCTTGCCTGGTTGCTTCGAGATCACGAGTTGTGACCTCGATTTGGGTGTTGTAAGCATATTGGGCAACGAAGGCCTCGACCATCTCCTCCTAACTTCTTTTCACTGAATCCTCCAGCTTGGCATCCCAGATGACCGCAATACCCGATAGGGTCCGACCGATCTTAAAATAGCCGAGCCAATCTTAGTTGCATACCTGTATGTGTTGCATTAGGTATCTCAGCATAGTTAAGATTCATGCATGATTTCTAATTAGCTTCTTTCTTTGGCTTGGAGTACTCGGTAAGTATTTATGCTTTAGCATCCTTGCATGCGTGTGAGTGACTGCCATGATAGCATGCTTACCATGAGGCTATTTGCTTATGTGATATAACTGCCTGAATGCCTGTGGGTAGAGGTTGGATTATCTGAATTGGAACAATTCATTGATTGCGAGTTTTAAGTCCACTAGATAGTGTCAAATCACCATGTTTTCTGAGCCCACTAGAGGGTGGCAAAATCCGCATTTTAGCCTACTTGCAAGTAGCAAACCGTTTTAAAAAACAAACACGAAAAGTTTTGTTCCAACTCAGTCGATCCAGTCTATACTTGTATGCTGCACGCATCACATAGTAATTCTAGGCTAATAAATCGGAATAAGAGCACATAATGTTTTCAAAACTCGATATCATGGTTAGTAGAGGCCGATCTTTGATCGGCGGCGAGTGCTCACAGTGACCTTCCCAATCGTACCCAAGTTCCCGAGCCGAGGCAACTTTAGTGATGACAGACACGTGGCCTTAGGCACGAGTCAGGGTTTCCTAAATTCTCCCAAAATAAATATTTAGGTGGCGACTCTGTATCTGCAAAACAGTTTATGTTTGGCACTTCTTTCAAAAAAATCTATTTTCAAAAATGATTTGCCGGATTTGGACTCTTTGATGATTCATCGATCTTGCATTGCACTCTACGAGATTAGATACAGGACCGTGACATTGAGTCCTGAACTATAGTGAGCCCAAATGAACAAAACGGGATTCCCTCTCGGGACATTCGGGGATGTCTACAGTTTCTGGTGACTCTGCTGGGGATTTAGAGAACTTGACTTGAACTCATGATATCTTGTTTTGTTTGCACTTATGTGTTTCTTGGCATTAGATTTGCATTAGTGCGCCTAGGACATCGTGTTTGCCATCTACTTTTCCTAAACGGTTTGCCGGAGGCTGCGTGTCATAAGGCTGACCGGTTACGGGTTTTGCCACGATGGGAACACAAACCCCGATTTTACCGGGGCACCCTTTTTGACCATTCGACCTAGTGCATATTCGGAATCCATAGTGACCATTCCAAGCTAGGATAGGTCACTTACCCGATTGTAGGTTATTTGAAACCGATGCGTGCATTGTGAAACCCTAGCTCCTGACAAAATAGGACAGGGAAACCTTACCCCAACATAGGGGTGTTATCGCTCTCACTTGCTTGCTATGTGCTTTTAGAGTGCGTCTCTACAGGAATGCATGTATCAGTTTGCAAGTGCAGGTGTCGAACCGAGGGCACCAATATTTGGAAATCGGTTTTACCTGAGGGTATCGATTCTGAAGAACTTGTGGCGAATTCTAGGGGACTTGAATATTTAGCTTTGCTCATTTTGGTTTTGGTGAAATCAGGCTGAGGTGCTATCTGTTTTCTCTTTTTCAAGGTAGTCTTGGAACCATTGCTTCAGAAGGCTCCGATATCTCCCAGGTTCATTGGACTCGTGTCAATAGACTTTGTCGGGTCAGAAATTCAGTTCAAGGGCAAATCAGTGTTCCTTCGCCAGAGGCAGGATAAAAAGGCCAGTCAGTCACAGATCATCAGTTCAACAGTCTTCGGATCAAAAGTCATTATCCATCTCACCTGTGTGCAGTTGGGTTGAGATATCTGTTTTTACTCCAGAGATAGACATACCGGTAGTCCAGATAGATCAGGTTAGTATGGCAGGGATGGAGGAGATAGTGCGCCAACTCCAAGAAAGTATGAAAATCATGCAGCAGGATGCTGTTCGCCAAGCGGAATTTGCCAAACAGCAGGCCGAGGTCATGGCCCAGCAAGCAGAGCTAATCACCAGACTCCAGCAGCAAGCCAGAGCATCAGCTTCACACCAAGCTCCTCCCCCACCAAGAGTTCCAATACCCAGGGAGATAGTGAATGCCCAAAATGTCCAGGAGGGTACAGATATCCCAACAGGGTCGGCTCCACCCCTGATTCTACCTCAACTATCCAAGGCACCCACTCCTATCAATCAACCGGACTCTCCCTTTGAGTTCGAGATGGACCCTACAGCGTTGAAGCTGAGCAAGCTTGAAAAGTTGTTCAAGAAATCCCAAGGGGTAAAGTCCATCCCAGACATTGAAGACGCGTATACCGACGCAGCTGTGACGCTGCCAAATCGGTTCAAGATGCCATAAATCGACCGCTTTAATGGATCTGGGGATCTCATGGTGCATCTACGTTTGTTTTCAGACATATTAAGGCCGATGGGCCTCACCAGACTACAGAAGCTTTCTTTATTCGGCCGGACCTGTGTGGCGACCATCTGCACGCTAACCGGAAGACGATGTTAAGAGGAATTGGGATGAGATGGCCGAGGCTTTTGTCGCTCAATACTCCTATAATACGCAAATCGAGATCACAACCCGTGATCTCGAGACGACTAGATAAGAGCCTAAGGAGAGTTTTTTTGACTTTGTGACCCAGTGGAGGGCCAAGACCTCAATGATGACCACTAGGCCCACTGACAAAGATTAGATTGAAATGATTGTGCGCAATCTCCAGCCCAAACTCATGCAAAAGATGATCGTTCTCCCCTTCCCCACCTTTTCAGATTTGCATGAGATAGGGGTATAGATCGAGGACGCTATGAAGCAAGGCCTCATTGACTAGGAGAAGGAGCAGCCCACGAGGGCGTTTTCCCGCAGTTCGAATGCAACCACCAGTGGTGATGCAGCTGCAAGATCTTCAGAAGTAGGTATGGTCACCACCGCCGCATCAAGAACAGCTACCCCATTCACTTGTGCGTCTGGAAGTAGCTCACAAAAAACCAAATATCCACCTCAAGTCAAGAGAGTTTTTACCCCACTTTATATGCCTTTGTCAAAGGCTCTAGAGGCCTTACTCCGGAAAGGATATCTGAAACCATTGGAACAACGGCCTCTACCCGATCCTCTCCCTCCAAAGCATGACCAGACTAAATACTGTGCCTACCATTAACAAACTAGTCATGACACTAATAGTTGCTTTCGTCTGCGCCATGATGTACAGGATCTGTTTGACAACAGGGTCATCGCCGCACCAGTCTTGCAAAGTCTATCGGCACTTGATCAGTGAACTTACAGGAGATAAGGTGACTATGTGATCGAGGGATGAACCACCTGCAAGCGGCACTTAGTTTACTCCAGATATGGCGTATGACATGCACTGTTTTTAGCATTTGTGAATGTTGGTTTTTGTGCTTTCTTATTCGGGTATTGAGTCAGTTTTTGTTATGCCGTTTAGAGTCTGTCCCGTTATATAGAGTCAGTCTTTTCATACTGAGTCAGTTGGGTTTGTCTTGTTGTATTGACTCAGTCTTGTTTTGTTAGAGTCGGGTGATCCTGGGGGCGTTACCTCGGATATCACTATTTTGTTTTGTGTTTGTCTTTTCGCTTTCTTTTAAGTCTGTTTCTGTCGGGGAGCCAGTTACGCCAGTAGATCTAATTGAAACAGCTGTGGTTTTCATGCTTTTATGCTTGTTTCTGCTTTGAGCCTGTTGTGCCAGCAAACACTGCGGTGAAAACAAAGAGGAAGGAATTCCTCGAGATTTGCAAAAATTTGATCAATTGAGAGAAAGAGAGGCATGTTAAGCCCTTAATGAATGAGATCATGCTTGTTAGTGTGAGTACTGGGAAGGATCCTGGCTTGATCCAGATTGGTTCCGCACTGTCTTCAGCGCAAGCGATTTGTCGCTTTCTTAAAAGATTTCAAAAAATGTTTTTGCGTGGTCCTACGAAGACTTGTGTGGAATCGCTCTTGAGATTGTGCAGCCTAGGATCGCTTTCAGCCTCGAGACTTGACCCCTCACTTTTAAACCTTGAACTGGGATTCAGAATATTCAACGGTCAACCACAACGTAAGGCCTGTGTGGCCGGATCAGAAGCAGCCCTCGAACTAGGGGCAGGGAAGTCAGATCAAGAAGATCAGATGTCGTCAAAAGAAGCTTACAAAGCTAGATCAGAAGCACCCCTCAAACTAGGGGCAAAAGATGCCAGATTGTGCTCAAAGAGCCGTAGATGGATCATTCTACAAATCAATGAAGATCGGCAAGAATGCCAAACCCCAAAAGGGAGGAAAGAAGAAGACATTGCTGAAGGACAACCAAGATCCTATTCACAACACTAAGGGCAAATTCATCCTCCATTGGATGGACTTCTACATCATTAGCGAACAACAGCCATTCTCCTAGATTCAGATGACTTCAAGATCTCAAAACCATTTGACATGGACAAAGCTACACTTTTACCCTTGAGAGGCTCGCTGGGCCGAAAACCCGGAAGGGTGACCCAGACAAAAGTTAGAGCAAGAAAAAGAAGAAAAAGAAAAAAAGGAAAATGCAAAGAATGAAAAAAAAGAAAAGAAGAAACAAATGAAGAAAATGAAAAAAAAAGATGAAAAAGAAAAGAAATGAAAAGAATTGAAAAGAAAAGAAAAACAAAGCTCGCAAGGTTGAAAACCCAGAAAAGGCGGCCTTGGCAAAAGTTAGAGCGCAAAAGGAGAAGTTAATACCCGAGTGTACCTTAACCTCGAACTACGTAAGGCTTGATTCCCATCTTTGGGATACGGCAACTTCATTCTGAAGTCCAGCTGTAAAACACTTCAAATTCGATTGTGTCTATGTGATGGTTTTGGTCATCTTTGTCTTCTCTGTATCCGAGAGTTCGGTTGTGATCGTCACTCAAGATTACAATGCCATGGTGCCATTCAAACAAGGGGCAACTTTTCGTTGCCATACAATGTGCTGCGGTGCTATTCAAACTAGGGGCAACTTTCCGTTGCCATGCAGTGCCGTTCAGACAAGGGGCAATTTTCCATTTGTTTTGGATCTAAGGTTGTGCATCTCAAGAGTAAATTCTGCGCTCGTTGAGCAGTGGCCATTTGTAAAAACAGTTTTGAGAATTTTTAATGAAGTTAACTAATTTTCTCAAAAATTACTCTATTTTTCCAAAACTAGACCATTTCTTAGACCCAAAAAAGGAAATTTTTCAGTGCTCATAACTTGACTTGCGTGATTTCAAATCAGAAAATCGAACAAGCGTGTTAATCTAACTCTCATTTTGGTTAAAATTGTTTTAAGCAGAAGCCAAAAAACAAAAAATGGTCAAAATAATGAACTAGGGGCACAGTTGAGTCAGGTTTCCTGTCTTTCCCCCGTTGTCAATGCATTTGCCAGAAAGGGCACCATACTTGCCGGAAAGGGCACCCTATTCGCCAGAGAGGGCATAGCGGAAGCTAACAGAAAAAGGGCTGAAAGCTCTCAACATCCTTCAAGCAACGAGATATCAAGCCAAGTGCAAAGCATGAACTGGAATGGATCAAGATATTCCACTCCCTCGTCTGGACACATTTGATTATGTCCAAACTCCCCAGCAGAGCATCGTCAACCAATGTCAATTACAGATCTGCTGCACATCCAGCCGCATCACAACCCCTCGGTGGGGGAAGTTCACTGTTGTGAGCAGAAAAAAGAGAATCTAGCAAAATGCTAGGGGCAAGAGCCCGCAACTTCTTGTTTATCCATCAACCACCCAGGGGAGGGATAAAAAATGAGAGATTGAAGAACAGAGAGATGTGCACTGAGAGAAAAAGTGAGGAAAAGGGCTTTTTCAGAGAAAAAAAAAAGAGAGCCTGAGGGCTGAGTGATATGAGAATCACAAATGAGAAAAGGTGGGAAACAATACCCAGAGAAACAGGCTCCCTGTGCACGTCTGAGTGTCGTGTCTTTTTGTTTTATCTCGTTTCTTGTTTTGAGTCGTTTTGAGTGTTACTCGATGTGTTTAGGTTGTTTACCTTTTGTTTTCCGTTGTTAAGTCGTAGTGCGCTGTGTTCAGTCGTAAGCTCAATACCCTGGTCAAGAACTCATCTCTCAATTTCAAAAATAAAATCGTTTTGCGCTCTGAGTGCCGTGCCGTTCTCCACATCTATGCAAAATAAGATTCGTTCTTTTGTAAAATCGCAGGGTTTAACCCAAGTCATGCGGGAACAGTAAAACCAGGACCTATCTGAAGCTATATAGGTTCCAGACTGCAAAGCAAAAGAAAAGAGGGAAAATGTCGGGTATCTGAGTTTGTTTCAATTTCAGTAAGTTTCGAGATTGCATTCCGTGTGTACCTCTTCAGGTCTTGCCAATGCTTTGAAGTATGAGTGTGCCTCTACCTCAAGCTCAAGATCAAGTCTACTTCAAGCCAGAATGGCGATCAAAAGTGCTCTCCCTGAGTACCATTCCCTGCCAGAGGCATCTTGGCTGTGTTCGCAATGAGTTCCTAGGAGACTAACTGCGACGGTGGAAACTAGAGTTCGAATGGCTGTTGCCTTGAACGCAAAGGTTCGAGATTTTCGAGACTAAAGTCTGGTTTAAATACCCAGAGGCGTGTCCTCGGCTTGAAATCTGTATGGAAGCCCCTTAGGTTGAGATAGCGTGTATGCATCTCAATTTTGGATACTGAACCAACCTAGTCTGTCACCCCGTTGGAGAATAGGGAAAGTTGTGAATATGATCAGGAAGAAAGGCAGCATCCAAAGTGTTCTACGTGAAGAACCCTTGTCAGCATTTCAGAGCCTTTGTACTGTTAGTTGAAGGTAAGTGTTCGAAGAACACGAGGGGAGATCCCCGTCAGAGTAGAGCGGTTCATCGCCACTCACCCCATGAGGTGCTTTCTAAAGCACCACTATGCTTGTTTATTGCATCATGCATTGTATTGCATTGTACCTCTCAAGTTTCTTTCTCATTCATGCACGATATTGTATGTACGGTTCATTCAAAGAAGTTCTGTTTGAGATCATTTATTTAGTGTATCAATCACATTTCATTCAGTTAGTGTATCAATCACACTTCATTTATTTAATGTATCAATCACACCTCATTCACCCTTAGTGTATCTATCACACTTTCTTCATTCGCTTAGTGTATCAATCACACTTCATTTATTTAGTGTATCAATCACACTCTCTTCACTTAGTGTATCAATCACACTTTTTTCATTTTTTGTATCTATCACACATATTCTCATTTTCTGTATCTATCACACATATCCTCATTTCATGTATCTATCATGCACATATTCACTTCATTTACTTTAGTGTATCCATTACACTTCATTTTCTTTTGTGTATCCATCACACTCTGTTCACTTAGTGTATCCATCACACTTCATTCTCTTTTGTGTGTCCATCACACTCTGTTCACTTAGTGTATCCATTACACTTCATTTTCTTTTGTGTATCCATCACACTTGTTCACTTAGTGCATCTATCACACTTTGTATTCGCTTTTAGTGTATCAATCACACTCTGTTCACTTAGTGCATCTATCACACTTTGTGTTCGCTTTTAGTGTATCAATCACACTCTGTTCACTTAGTGCATCTATTACACTTTGTGTTTGCTTTTTCTGTATCAATCACGCTCTGTTCACATAGTGCATCTATCACACTTTGTGTTCACTTTTAGTATATCTATCATACTCTGTTCACATAGTGCATCTATCACACTTTGTGTTCACTTTTAGTGTATCAATCACACTCTATTCACTTAGTGCATCTATCACACTTTGTGTTCGCTTTTCGTGTATCAATCACACTCTGTTCACTTAGTGCATCTATCACACTTTGTGTTCGCTTTTAGTGTATCAATCACACTCTGTTCACTTAGTGCATCTATCACACTTTGTGTTCACTTTTCGTGTATCAATCACGCTCACTTAGTGCATCTATCACACTTTGTGTTCGCTTTTAGTGTATTAATCACACTCTGTTCACTTAGTGCATCTATCACACTTTGTGTTCGCTTTTCGTGTATCAATCACACTCTGTTCACTTAGTGCATCTATCACACTTTGTGTTCGCTTTTCGTGTATCAATCACACTCTGTTCATTTAGTGCATCTATCACACTTTGTGTTCGCTTTTAGTGTATCAATCACACTCTATTCACTTAGTGCATCTATCACACTTTGTGTTCGCTTTTAGTGTATCAATCACACTCTGTTCACTTAGTGCATCTATCACACTTTGTGTTCGCTTTTAGTGTATCAATCACACTCTGTTAACTTAGTGCACCTATCACACTTTGTGTTCACCTTTAGTGTATCAATCACACTCTGTTTACTTAGTGCATCTATCACACTTTGTGTTCACTTATAGTGTATCCATCACACTCTCTTCACTATTGTGTATCTATCGCACATGCTCGCTAAGATTGCATAATCTTCTTACATCATAACTGCATGAAATGTAGTTTGATTTGCCTTCTTGCTTAAAACTGTCGCATTTATTGTGAATATTTGCTTCATTACAGCTTTATTTACATGATCCTTACTGCATGAAATGTAGTTTGATTTGCATTGCATTCTTGCTTAAAACTGTTGCATTTATTGTGAATATTTGCTTCATTACAGCTTGCTGCTTTGCATAATCGTGAGTTACGTTCGGCTTTGTGCACGTCGTTTTGCATTTTGCCCCTACTTGCAGGCACGCCTGCAGGCACATCTCTTCGTTTATCTTGTCTGTTTGTCTAAGTCTTCGGCTTTGTCAAAAATGGGTCGTCTCTGGGCTTTGACATTCACTCCCGTCACGTATGATTTTCGAGTTCTGTCAAAGAGGGGCAACTGTAGACATCCCATTTTTGACTGCCCTTAAGACTTGGGTGCTACTGATGGTTTACTTGGTGATGAAGGTGTGCAGGGCAAAGGTTCAGTTTCTTCGGCAAAGAGAGAGTCAAATCCCAACCTTACACCCCATTTTGGACCAAAGCTATTTTGAATGGTTTTTAGATCTTAAAACCCTTTCTTTCAAAACATTTTTGAAATAAAGTTTCTACGATTCTCTAAGGCTCGCATTTTGTTAAATGTTGCGCTTTTCGGTAAACCAAGCAAGGGCAGAGTTGAAATGAATGAAACAGAGATGAAATCTCTAAAAAAATCTTTCAAAACACCTTGTTTAGAGGTTTGGATTTGAAGAAAATAAGAGAAGAGGGAAGAAACCCTATTGGGGAAGAAAATGGGCATGAACCGTTAAGAGAGAAAGTTGAGCGGTCCTCACTAAATCAAGCTTATCTGTCTATACATTTGGATTTAAGCTATGAGGCCACCACCGTTGGAAAGAAGACTTCCGGGGCTTCATTTTACGCTCAAGAATCTCCTAAAGCCAAGTCCGAACGGAGGGGATATAGTTAGTTGAAGTAGGGCATCAATCCGATTGGACCGAATCTGCGCGGCTTCATCAAAACAGGCATAACTTTTTATACAGTTGGAATTTTAATGCAAGGCTGACACCATTGGAAAGCTAACTTCTGGGGCTTCATCATAGAGGATGGCCGACCACCTTGGACCTTTTGACCTGGTCGGTCGACCACTTGAACTGGTCGGCCAGCTCTCTGTAGCTTTGTCTCTGTGAGTTGGTTCCAGCTGTGCCAGCTGGAGGGCACAGACTGGATCCTCCATACACGTGTATGGAAGATCTTTGGCCTTGCTTCTTGGCTTCTTGGAGAAGCTTTGGTCTCCTTGGTTTATAAAGGAAGCCCTCTCTCTCCATTGCAAGGGTTCAGAATTTTGTGGACGGCTCCAAGCTTGTATCTCTCTATATCTCTACATCCAAGCTCCAAAAGTCCCTTGTTCTTGGCCTATTGCATACCACCTCCTAGAAAAACCCCTCCACCATCACTCTAAGCATCTTGGAGGCCATTTTCAGAGGCTAAGAGACTGGTTTTTGGGTCCAGAGGTTGCTGGTTCTTGCTGTGCCACAAAGGTAACCATTTTCTCCCTTTTTGAGCATCATTTTGATCCTTATTTTATCCATACTTGCAAGCATATTTGAGCTTTGGTGTAAACTAAAAAAAGTCTTATTTTGAGCTTCTTAACAAGTTTGTTTAAGGTCATTTTTCTGTTGGGGGGTCATCTACCCCCTTGCATGCTTGTTTTCACCTTGTTTTGAGCCATGCATCTAGGCCTTTGAAGTGAACTTTGTTTGGCCTTCTAGCCACTGAAATCCAGTGGATTTTCAGTGGCTAGCATACTGTTTTGAGCCCCAAAATCAAAGAGGGGTGACCCTCTCACCCCTTGTCTTGTTTACTAGCATTGTTGGCCTAACAAAGGGGCCTATATTTTCACACTTCTTGAGCATGTTTTAGGCCATTTTTGGTGGGTTTTAGGACCTGCATGACCTTTTTGTAGAGGTGGTTTTGCCATATTAGGTGTCCCTCTTGCATGTGTAGAGTAACCCTCTTCATGGCTTTCAAAGAAGCCTTTACTTGCATGCTTCCTAGCCTTATTTCATGCCCTTTTCAGTGAGTTTTAGGGCCTTTATAACCTCTGTTTAGAGGTGGTTTTGCCATTTTGGATGTCCATCTTGCACATGTAGAATAACCCTCTTTTGGGCCTTTCAAAGGAACATATCATTCGTGCATGCATTGACCATGTTTCCATGAGTTTTTGGGCATTATTTGGCATGGAATACTTTTGAATTTTTCTGATTTGGCAACCTCTTGATTGCCTCACATACTTGTAGTGCAAATCCTCTTTACTAATTTACATTGCATGCTATGTTGGCCCTTGATTTTAGAACTTTTTGGCCATGCCTTAAATTGATTTTGTTAATGTTTTGGACTACCTTAGCTCTATTTTTGGGTCTCATGGTCGAATGATGCTTGTTTTGCATGCTTGTAGTACAATATCCATGCCTAGCTTTGAGTTTTAAGGCCTATTGCATGTATATACTGAGGTGTTTTCATGTTTTGGGGCCATTGCACATCATATTTCAGAGCTTATATGTATGCCATATTCCTATGATTTTCACTCTTTAAATGCATTTGAGAGTTGTACTTGTATGCCTCATTTACCGACCATTGCATGAGCTTCATTTGAATGCATTTCGAGCCATCTTTTTAGACCATTTTCCCACTGTCTTGGACCTATCTAGGGTCTGTTTGGGGCTGGTTTTGCCATTTGTGCATTGCTTTGTGTACCTCTAGTGTAATGCGCTTCACTAGTTTCGGCATTCGGGCCATCTAGCATGCATTGTGTGACATATTTGCATGATTCGGGACCATTGTGTATCATGTTTCAGAGCTGAAAAATGTGTGTTTGTATGCCATGTTTCATCCCTTGCCATGCTTTGGTAGAGTGGCATTTGATGCCTTAGGTTCGATCCTTTGCATCGGGCATGTTGTGACAACCTTCACTACTGTTTACTGATAAGACCACTGTCTACTGCTAAACTGTGACTGAACTGGATAAGTAACTGATTAGATTGAAATTCTGAATTAATTGCATGAATAGATTGTATTATTTGCATTTCTATCTGTTGACTGTTAAATTATCTGTTCATGTTTCATGCTTTAAACTGCAAATTGAAGGCCTTATCGGCGGCCAAATCTGAAATTGATTGATGTTTTGCGCTAATTAGAATTAATGTGATTTTATGGTGTATTTATCTGAAATGTGATTTGGTATGATTTAATTAGATTAAAATAAGCTTTATCCCACAAGTTGCATTATTTACAACCTTGCCCTATTAGTGGACCACTACACCAAACATTTTTAGGCTTGGTTTATTTCATCTTGGCATCATTTTGATCATCTCATTTTGAGACCCTTAATCGACCAAGAGAGAAGAGAGGGAGAGAGAGAGAGTGAGAGAGAATTTGAGTTCCATCTTGTGATTTGCTTGGTGAATTAAAGAGATTGGAGGTTGATTTCATAATTGAGCTTCCTACACTTGATAATCAAGGCCTAAGGTAGAAAATCCACCTTCTTAAACTTGTCTTTGAGTTAGTTCTTGCTTGATTCTTGTTATATTGAAGATTGGAGTCAAAATTAGCTCAATACATTGAATTGAGTAGGAATTCATGCATGCATGTTACCATTCTTGAGTTTTGACGATTTTTGTCCTTGAAATTGTACATGCATGTTCATATTATAGTTCTAGTTCATGAATTCCTCATGTTTTTGAAAGGATTGGCTCATTTGGGTAAGTGATTAAAGCTTTGAATTGGTTTAAATTCATGCATGTTATGTTTTACATCATGTTCATGAGATTGGTTTGAAATTGTGTTTAATTGAACTACCCTTGGGCTTTGGTTTCTCAAATTGAGCTTTGAAACATGTTATACTTTGAGTTTACAAGTGTTTTCTAGAAAATTAGCCCAAGAGGATCAAAGTTGAGGCATTTAAACTTGGTTTTGAGCTTGAGGTTCGAATTTGAAATTTCCAGAAGTTGGACTCACGCTCGAGCGGGGAAATTGGCGCTCGAGCATAGAATATGTGCTCGGCAAAGACTTTGCATTGTTCTGATCGCTCGGCGAGAAATGCACGGCGGGGACCTGTCCACGCCGAGATGGTGTCGAGCGCCCATCGAGCGTGATTTTCACACATCCAGTACTTTTGCCATGTTTTACAGTCCGCTCGAGCATGGGAAGTGACGCTCGAGCGGGGAACCTTTGTCTGCATGTCTGCTCGAGCATAGAAAGCCACGCTCGAGCGTGACCCCTGTTTTCTGAAAATTTTGCAAAGTGTTTAAAAGTGCATTCTTGCATTCTCATTCCATCCTAGGCATTCTTAGGCCTAGTTTAAGGCATCTTAATGAGGATATTGATGTAGAACCACACCGAGTCAAATTAGGAATTAAGCTATTATTTTTCCCAACTGTGTAGCTTAGTGTGTGTTCACTCTGTAACTGTGTAGGGTTGGCATCCGGAGATGCTCTAGCTTATCTGTAGCCCAGAACTCTGTGAGTAACAATGTTGTAAAGATATGTTCAAAAATGATTATTTTCTGAACAATGGAACTGTACTGTTTTTTGAAATGATACTGTTATTGAATGAATGATGTCCTAATTGTGAATTGTATTGTGGCATCCTTAGCAACCTCATCATTCTTTGTCTTTGCCATCATGTCACAGAGATCTCTATCGGTTCCCATGTTGGAACCACTACTGTTTACTGATATGATGGCCATCAACTGACTGTTCGGTCTGTTTAGACCCACTATACTGTTTTGCTATTGGATGTACCACATATGACTGCTATGACTAAATAACTGATATACTGATTCAATTGATTATTTTCAATACTGAAAGGACATTCATTCTTAACCTCTTTACGCATATGTTATTCGCTGGGCTTTAGCTCACTGCTCATATATATATGTAGGTGTACAAGCACCGGATCGTTGCTAGGAGCATCGGGATAAACTCCAGTTTTGTCAAGCCAACCATTATGCCTCACTAAGAGGTTCCAAATCCTTCAAGCTAGGGCTTTTAGGGTGTTTTAGATTTCCCCTTTTTGCATCTGGTTTTGTAATATTGTATAGACTGAATGATGTTTTACTATACTGTTCTAATAGGGATTAGGTCCCTGTCCTAGATGACTATATATGGATGTATATGTATTGTTTATGTGTATATGTATGAAAAGTCTTTTTGCATACAGACTGTCACAGCCCATTGGACATTTTTTAATTACTGTTTTGGCTTCTGCCAGCCCCTGTACTCTGTATTACTGTATTATTGTTAAGCAGGCCTTTAGTAATCTCGGATTACTGGCCGGTTACGGTGCTAAACCCATAGGGGCGGGTTTGGGTCGTGACACATGTTTGCATGAGTGTTCCTACCTTTCATTCCATCATGGTTGGCCACTGATTTGGGTGTGGTTGAGGCTCACCCATCTTGTTTTAAGTCCATCTTGCATTGTGTTTGGTTTTAGTCCAAACACGGGAAACGAGGGACGTTTCGTACTCCAAGTGACAAAACGTGCCTCGATTCTTGGTCGTCGACACTCCGGATTACCTATGATGGAGTTTAGGTCTTGTTGTGTTTATGTGTGCATTCATTTCACATTGAGTCATGCAATTTGACTCCTCGGCCATCATGCATCGAGATGCGTGATTGGTGGTACGAGGATCGACGACTACACTCCCTAGAGCTTATACAATGACGGGGAGAGTGGTCATGCATACATATGTTGAAAATACTTTGCCATGCCCCTTTCTTGCTCTCTGTTGTAGCAAACTGAAAACCAAAGACAAAAGCGGTCAAGCGATATACGGAGCTTTATGCAAGATTAGGGATCAGTTGCAAACAGAGGCAAATCGGGGCATCGTGATGGATTTCCCGACAAGACGGCCCGAGCATGCATGCATCCCTATCATCCGGAACAAAGTTGAGGCAGTCCATTTTTATTTAAATTTGCATGCTAGCTTATTCATCTTAGTTAATTTGTTAATTAATTAGGGTTATGTAATAATTAGCTGTAATTCATTATTCTTTCGGTTGTGTATTATTTATTCAGACCCTCCGAGGAAGGCAATTTTGTAATAAGTGTGCATGTGTGTGATGTATGTCTTCCAACCCCACGTTTTTCTCCTTTTTATTTACCAGCTTATGATGGTTAGTTTTAGGGCATGTTTCAATTAGCATCTATATGTTCGCATGTTTGCATCCATTCACCTGTCTTGCATGCACTGGGCTCGGCGCATCATACTAATTGCATTGTATTTCAATTCCGAGTTGAATACGTGTATCATTTGTTGCATTTCATATGTCATCTTAGAATAGCCGAGCCAATCTTAGTTGCATACCTGTATGTGTTGCATTAGGCATCTCAGCATAGTTAGGATTCATGCATGATTTCTAATTAGCTTCTTTCTTTGGCTTAGAGTACTCGGTAAGTATTTATGCTTTAGTATCCTTGCATGCGTGTGAGTGATTGCCATGATAGCATGCTTACCATGAGGCTATTTGCTTATGTGATATAACTGCCTGAATGCCTGTGGGTGGAGGTTGGATTATCTGAATTGGAACAATTCATTGATTGCAAGTTTTAAGCCCACTAGATAGTGGCAAATCACCATGTTTTCTAAGCCCACTGGAGGGTGAAAAAATCCGCATTTTAACCTACTTGTGAGTAGCAAACCGCTTTAAAAAACAAACATGAAATGTTTTGTTCCAACTCAGTCAATCCAGTCTATACTTGTATGCTGTGCGCATCACATAGTAATTCTAGGCTAATAAACCAGAATAAGAGCACATAATGTTTTCAAAACTCGATATCATGGTTAGTAGAGGCCGATCTTTGATCGGGCGAGCGGGGGTGCTCACGAAGTGACCTTCCCCAATCGTTCCCAAGTTCCCGAGCCGAGGCAACTTTGGTGATGACGGACACATGGCCCTAGGCACGAGTCAGGGTTTCCTAAATTCCCCCAAAATAAATATTTAGGTGGTGACTCTGTATCTGGCAAAGCAGTCCATGTTTGGCACTTCTTTCAAAAAAATTTGTTTTCAAAAACGATTTGCCGGATTTGGACTCTTTGATGATTCATCGGTCTTGCATTCCACTCTGCGAGATTAGATACAGGACCGTGACATTGAGTCCTGAACTGTAGTGAGCCCAAATGAACAAAACGGGATTCCCTCCCGGGATGTTCGGGGACATCTACAAGCGGGTCTTGTATTCCAGCATTTTCTTGCTCAAGTAGTAGATAGCCTTCTCCACTTTATCCTCAGATTCCTGCGCAAGCATGCAGCTCATTGTCGTGTCGGTCAGTGATAGGTATAGAATAAACGGTTTCCCCGGCTCTAGCAGCGACAACACAGGTGGGTTCTGTAAGTACTGCTTGATCTGTTCAAAAGCAACTTGGCATCGGTTATCCCATTGGAACTTCTTTCCTTTCTTCAGGAGACCAAACAGTGGTTCACAAGTCAAGGTTAATTTTTGCAATAAACCGTCTTATGAATTGCACTTTACTCAGAAAGCCTCGCACCTCATTTTCAGTTCTCGGTGGTGGCATTTCTAAGATGGCTTTGATTTTGGAAGGATCGACCTCGATACCCCTCTGTGTGATCAAGAACCCTAGCATTTTCCTTGCTGTAACACCAAAAGTACATTTCTGAGGATTTAGCCGCAACCGATACTCTCTGATCCGTTGGAAAAACTTCTTTAAGGCGGTGTAGTGGCCCTCTCTTTCCTTGGACTTGAAAATCATGTCGTCTATGTACACCTCTATCTCTTTATGGATCATATCGTGCAAGATTGTGGTTGCAGCCCGTTGATACGTAGCCCCAACATTCTTCAAACCAAACGGCATCACCCTATAACAATAAGTTCCCCATGGGGTAGTGAAAGTAGTTTTCTCCTTGTCTTCGGGTGCCATCATAATTTGATTGTAGCTTGAAAACCCATCCATGAACGAGAGTAGCGTATGCCCAGCAGTGAAGTCCACCAATTCGTCGATATGCGGTAGAAAAAAGTTGTCCTTTGGATTGGCTTTGTTCAAATCTCTAAAGTCCATACATACCCAAATTCTACCGTCCTTCTTCGGCACCAGAACTATGTTGGCTAACCAAGTCGGATACTCAGATACTAACAGGAATCTTACATCAATCAGCTTGGTGACCTCTTCTTTGATTTTCAGAGCCCAGTCCGGGCCAATCCTTCGGAGCTTCTGCTTAATAGGTCGGGCCTTTGGGTCAAGAGGGATCCGGTGCTGTAAAATCTCAAGATCGATTCCAAGCATGTCTTCATAGGACCACGTGAAAACATCTTTGAAATCTTTTAATAAAGCGACTAAGTGCTTGCGCTCCTCATAAGACAACTTGGACCCGATCTGGACCAGCCATGGGTCATTTTTAGTGCCAACATTAATTGAGGTGATTTCATGAACCAAAGGTTTTACAAACCTCTCCTGCTCTTGATTAATCAAATGTTTCAAAACCGGAAGAATTTATTCCTCGTTGTTTTCATCAAAGTTTTGAAAGTCCTGATTAATGCAATAAACTAATGACACTGAAAAGTACTCAGAAGCCACAACAGTACGATTCTCATTAATAACATCCAGTTCGTTTGATTCTTCGGTTACAACAGACTCAAAGGAAAACAAAAAAGACGACCTGGATTTAACAACGGCATCTCGATTATCAACCCTTGGAATATCGGACGCTGACTCTGATTCAGACGAGCTAGAATCTGATTCCGACTCCACAGACTTTGTGGAATTAGATTCTGGTTCGCTACCCGACTCAGAACTACTGGATGAAAAGCCTTCCTCGTACTGCCAGACAAGGGAGGGTGCGATGGATGCATCCAAAATGCAAGAAGAAGGGCCCGCAGCCGCTTGATCCCCAATCATGGAAACTGAGAAGTTATCCCCCAAGCACTCTGGTGTGATCTAAGGATCTGAGAGGAGACAAGCCAACGTTACCCCTATCTCAATTTATGTGCACTTGGACTCATCTTCCTTGCACTGCTCAGTCTCAACTGGTGGGTCAGTTTGCTCATCGGCAACTTTATCCCCTGACAACTGAAGGTCAAAAAAGATCTCGAAGCTGGGCAAGAGCCGCTTCTCTGAATTCAACCATGGCTTCGGAAAGCCACGAAACGGGAAGTCTTCCCCCTCCCAGACAAAGCGTCCGTTCAGGGTTCCTTGGATAGGTCTGTGCACTAGCTCGTAGTGTTTCCCGGCTTGCTTAGCCTTAGCTCTTCCGGTCATTTCTCTTCTCTTCCTTGCCCAATCCTCTTTGGTAAGCGAGTAGCCTAAACCAAAGGTATATGGGTTGTGTGGCACTTCGGCTAATGCAGCGATGCCCTTCCGGCCACTCCTTCCTAGTCCCATTCCAGGCATATGTTGAAACTTGTTCATGAGGTAAATAGATTGTGCACTAACGTACAGTCCTTCATCAAGAGCTAGCAAGTCCTGTACTACCCGAGCCTCAACCAAGGTGAATCCTGACAGAAAAACATCCTCCACACCGTGTTCAATCTCCAAGACTGGCGTAGAAACCTCTAGCGACGGATGTATGGAAGAGTTCCCAAAAACTATTGCTACTCCCTTTCCGTGGTGGTACTTTAGCATCTGGTGTAAGGTGGAAGAGACAGCTCTCACCTGATGCAGCCACGGCAGCCCAAGGAGTAGATGGAACTCGATGTCATGCTGCCCCGGGCCAACCTAAGTCTTGATTCGTACCGTCCCCATCACATCCCAACTGGTGTTATCATAGGCCCGAATTACTTGGGTTGTTGGCGCGAAATCTGCGGGCTTCAACCCAACAGCAGATGTCGTTCGCGATGGACATGCATTGATTGTAAATCCCGTATCAACTAGAACAACCGATATCCATTTCTCCTTACACTCCACAGAGATATACAATGACTTGTTAGGTTCGGAGCCCTTAGGTGGTAGTTCTTTGTCTGTGAAGGTTAAAGTCGGTGTAGCTCCACCGGGAAAACCAACCTTACCAACTGCTCTGGCGTTGTATCAATTGAAAGCTTGGCCTTGTCCATGGATGAAAGAACGGCTTGTCTATGCACCCTTGAGGCCATAAGCAGTCCCCAGATGGAGATGTCTACTTAAATTTTCTTTAGCTGCTTTAGCACAGCTTCTTCCTCTAGTAGTCTATCTTTCTGCTTTTCTGCTTCCTTGTCCTTCTGCAATGCCTCTGGTTGGTCCAGATGTGGGGGCTTAAAATACCGCCCACTTCGGGTCATATGGTCGACCTCTTCGATGTACCAAGTATCATCTGGTTATTTCTGACCCTAGTCCTTATCAGTGTGGGTAAGACGTAAGTCATCGTCTTCCCACTACATCCCATCGGAAATCGATAAACAATTGTCCAGTCCCGCTATAGCTGCTCTTATGTTCTCGACACATTTTGCCCCCTTAGGTGCCTTGGCTTTTCTAACCCTGTTATCATTCTCGATTTTATCTTGCTCGGGGCGCTTTAATGCGACTGCTCGCATTCGGTACTCAAATAAATTGCCCAAGTCCCAAGCAAAATTCTTAGCACCGATGCTCTTCGAAGATTCTCCCTAATCCTCGGCCGTTCCGGCCACCGCAGATGTTCCTGTTTCTGACAATTCCTGCCTAGGTAGAGATCCTTCATCGACATCTAGCTCGTCACTGAGCCACCCTGTAGCATCTGTTGCTCTGTTCCCATCAAACCACCCAACCTGCACATCTCCCAAGTCCTGTTCACCAAAGAACTATAGGTTGCTGCTATCCTCCTCCAGCTCAGCAAGATCATCTAGCCCCTAACTCGGTCCATCCTCCCGGACAACATGAATCTCTGCCCCAGTCGGCAACTCTACCCTCGGCTTAGCCTGATCTGTTGGCACAATATAATCGCATGGGTTGTATGCTTCCTCAATAAAGCTCCCAGATCCCTCAGGTTCAGAACCAAGATTCTCATTCTCCTCTAAAGTCACCTCGGCTCTGTCTTCGACACTCACCACCATTGGCTTGGGCTGGGTTGGAGAGGTGCTCATCATGCACAAAGCTGTGCTATCGGGGATGAACACCTCCAGCTTGGGTAAGTGGGAGGGAGTGATGTAGATGCTAGGGTCATATGGAACGGCCATGGTTTGGATCAGGTTTATCTGCCTAGATGGAGGAGGGGGGTTGTTATATGGTGGGAGAGGGTTGGTGGTGACATTTGGCTTCTTGGGAGGCCCAATCACCTTGTTGTCAATGAGATCTTGGATTTCATAACGCAGTCTGAAGCAGAGGTCGGTGTCGTGACGGTGCTGCTGATAAAAGACGTAATATTTGGTTGGGTTATATATTGGGGGGAGGTTATTTGGTAGTGGGCATGGTTCCAGATGCTTTAGGTTCCCCTTTCTGATTAGAACCCCCAGGGCTTTGGACAAAGGCATAGACAGTGGGGTAAAAGTCTTCTAGCCCCGAGGTGGATTTTTTGCTGATTGCGAGCTAATTCCGGATGTACCGATGAAAGGTGTGGCTATTTTTGGCATGGTGGTGACCATGCCGACGTCAAAAGTTCTGATGACTGCACTACTACTTGTGGCTGCGTTTGAACCGTGGGTAAACGCCCTCTTGGGCTGTTCCTTCTCCTGGTCAATCAGATCTTGCCTCATAGTATCTTCGATCTGTGCCCCAATCTCATGCAAATCAGCAAATGTAGAGAGGGGTAAGACAATCATTTTCTACATCAGCTTGGGTTGCAGGTTGCGTACAACCATCCTTATTTGATCCTTTTCGGGTGGCTGAGTCATCGTCATGGAGGCCTTAGCCTTCTATCGAGTGACAAAGTCAGAGAAGCCCTCTTTCGGCTCTTGCCTGGTTGCTTCAAGATCACGAGTTGTGACCTCGATTTGGGTGTTGTAAGCATATTGGGCAATGAAGGCCTCGACCATCTCCTCCCAACTTCTTTTCACTGAATCCTCCAACTTGGCGTACCAGATGACCGCAATACCCAACAGGGTCTGACCGAAGAGAGAGGGTATGTTTGGTTTGTGTTTCTGAAAAAAATTTCAGAAATTTTCTCTACAAACAAATTTCAGAAATTTTCTCTACCAAACAAATTTTCCCAAAAAAATTTCCCAAAACACACAAACCAAACAAGTTTTCCAAACAAATCTCTCTCACACACACATCAAATCAATCACTTTTTCCAAAACTCTCTCTCAAAACAAATTTCCCAAAAAACCAAACCAAACATGTTTTCGTACTTTTTATCTCTAAAACACATCTCTCAAACACAAACCAAACATACCCAGAGAGTTTCTGGAGTCTAGTCAAGCCAATCGGGCGTAAAACATCAGAAAACAGCCTCAAAAAAACCATAGGATCATTTGAGCCGTCAAAGCGATCTATGTGAGGCATCTTGAACCTATCCGACAATGTCACCACCGAATCCGTGTATCCATCCTCTGTGTTCGGGATCGAGTTAACTCCCTGAGCTCATTTAAATAGCTTTTCAAGCTTACTGACTTTCAGAGCAGTAGGATCGGACTCAGATTCGAACAAAGTATCTGTTGAGAAGGTCGGTATCTTTGAAGTCTGTGGTAGGACTGGTGGTGGAACTGGCCATGTTGGAACGTCCGTATTCTCCTGGACGGTTGCTGCATCCCCGAGTGTCAGAACCCTAGGTAGGGGTGGGGGTGGGGGTGGATGCGAAGCAGATGCTCCGGCTTGTTGTGGTTGCTGCTATTGTTGAAGCCTAGCAATTAGTTTTGCCTGCTGGGCCACAACCTCTACCTGATGAACAGTAACCTCCGCCTGATGAGCAGCATCCTGTTGCATAGCCTACATGGTCTCTTGGAGCTGATGCATCATGTCCTCCATACTGACTGTAAAGTACTGATCTGACTGAACATGTGTTTAGCCTCTCTCTGAGGTAGAAACAGATATCTCAGCCCAACTATGCACAGGTGAGGTAGATAACGACCACTGAACTTGTGATTGTTGTACTAATGATCTATGCTTGGATGACCTCCGTCCCGTAACTAGGGGTAATGAAAACTGGTTGTCCGTCAACTAGATCCTCAGATTGATGAATTCTCCGAAGTCTGGTCCAGAGTGCTAGGGGGTATCTGCCTCGTTGGAAGCAATGGTGAAATACTACCTTACAAAAAGAAAATAAAGCAAAAAAAAAAACAACAATAATCAAGAAACGGGCAGCATCCCAGCTCAAATAGAAACAACATACAGTTGAAATTATAAGTTGGATAATCTGTTCTCAAACACTGATCTCTACCCCCAAATCACTGCCTCAAATTTGATACCCTCAGGTAAGATTGATTCCCTCAAACATTGATGTCCTCAGACATGATACCCAAACTTGCAACTGATACATACATCTTGTAGAGACACACCCTAACAGCACATATCAAGCAAGTAAGAGCCAAAATACCCCTATGGTGGGGTAGGGTTTCCCTATCCTATTTTGTCAGGAGTTAGGTTTCACTACGCATGCATGCGGTTTCAAACAATCCTGCATTCAGGTGAGCAACCTGTCCTAGTTTAGAACAGTCTTTAAGGCTTCCAATATACAACTAGGTTGAATGGTCAAAAAGGGTGCCTCAGCAAGACCACCTAATATACCTCTCGCACCTAACACCGAGAAGTGAAAAGTGGATCAAATGGTACGGCAGTGATCCAGATCCAAGGTTTGTATTCCCATCATGGCAGAGCCCGCAACCGATTAGCCTTATGGCCCGCTTTTCCAAGCAAGCCTCCGGCAAACCATTCAAGAATAGCAGATGGCAAACACTGTGACTTAGGCGCACCAATGCAAATGCAATGCAAAGAAATACATAAGTGTAAATAAAACAACATATCATGAGTTCGAGTCAAGTTCTCTAAATCCCCAGCAGAGTCGCCAGAAACTGTAGACCCGGCTTTCTCCGCGTGCCCCCCCTTTCGGAGAGGGCGCGAATATGTCTTACTATAGTTCGGACTCCTGTCACGGTTCTAAATCTAATATCACATAGTGCAATGTGAGACTGATAAACACCAAAGAGTCCAAATCTGGCAATTGGTTTTGGAAAATCAATTTTGAATGAAAAAGCGCCAAACATGGACTATTTTGCCAGATTACAGAGTCGCCACCTAAATATTTTATTTTTGAGAAATTTAGGAAACCTTGACTCGTGCCAAAGGCCACGTGTCCGTCATCACCAAAGTTGCCTCGGGTCGAGAACTTGGGTACGAGAGGGAAAGGTCCTGAAATGAGCACCTCCGCTCACCTGATCAAAGATCGGTCTCTACTAAACATGATATGTTGTTTTATAAACACATGTGTTCTTATTCCAGTTATTAGCTGACTTACTATGTGATGCTCGCAAGCAAGTATAGACTAAGTTGCAAGATTTGGAACAAATCAATTCATGTTTGTTTTCGAAAATGGTTTGAAAGTGCCACCCTCAAGGTGGGCTAAAGCGCGGATTTGCCGCCCTTAAGTGGGCTTAAAACATGATTTGCCACTTCGCAAAGTGGGCTTAAAACTCACATTTATTGAATTGTTCCAACTCAAGCAACAAAGCCTTCACCAACAGGCATCCATGCAATTAAACACTTAAGCAAATAGCCTCATGGCAAGTATGCTATCATGGCAACACTCACACTCATGCAAGGATGCTAAAGCATAAACACTTACAGTGTACTCCAAGCCAAAACAGAAAACTAGTTAGAAATCATGCATGATCCTAACTATGTTAAAATGCCTAATGCAACACATGCAAAAATGCAACTAAATAGGCTAGGCTATCTAAGATGGCATACGAATGCAACACTTGATAACATACTTTTAAACACATATTCAAGTAAGTGTATTGAAATACGATGCAGTTTGAATGATGCACTGAGCCCGGTGCATGCAAGACAAATGAATGATGCAAACATGCGATCATAAGGTATGCTAATCGAAACATGCCCTAATCTAACCACTGAAAGCGGATAAATAAAAGGGAGAAAGACGTGGGGTTGGAAGACATGCACACATGCACGCACCCTTATTACAATAATGTGCCCTCTCGATGGAGGGTCTGAATAAATAAGTTAAGCTTAATCTAAGCTAAGCTACGTATTACAAGTAAACTAATTAACTAACTCTAGCTAATTAATTATTACAATCCAAATTGAAATAAATAGCTATGCTAAGCTAATTAGAATATTACAAAACAAATTGAATGATTAATTACACAAACTAATCATAAGCAGTGAAATGGCCTCGCGGGCGAGGGAGACATGCATGCTCGGTTGGCGTCATCTCGGAAATCCATTGCCTTGCCGTTAATTGCCTCTGTTTGCACTCGCCTCGGTTTCTGAACATTGAATCAAACCTCCAAACTATTTCTGCTCCAAAACAGGATAATTTCTACACAAAATTGGACTGGTGGCCGGTCGGCCACAAAAGTGGTCATTGCCACCTTAATCGGCTTGTCGGCTAGTGAAAGTGGCCGGTCGGCTACTTGAATTGGCTGGTCGGCCACCTGCTGTTCCAGACTTCTAGTTTTGCTGCAACAGAGGACAACAGAGGCATATCAATGTATTTTGTAGGAAATGTGTGTACTACCACACTCCTTATCATTTCTCAAGCTCAAAAGAGTGCGACGCTCGGCTTTCAAGCCATCAATCAAGCATCTCAATGCATGATGGCCCGAAAACCAAGCTTGTACAAGCTTAGTGAATGCACAAACAACACAAAGAGCCTCCACCCCTATCATGCATGATCAAGAGGGTTGGCGACCAAGAAATGTGACACGTTTCATCACTTTGAGTATGAAACGTCTCACATTTCTTGTGTTTGGATTAACGTCCGATCCAAACTAATGCAATGCAACACACATATGTTATATTGGCATGTTTTACTTTGCTCAATTCTTGTTTACACATTTTAACTTACCAAGCCATTCCTTAATTGGTTAAGTCCAATGTGCAAGTCCTCTAAAGAGAGGAGGTCAACCAAAGTAGGGTTTAAAACATAAGAGAAAGAGCATACCCTTGACTAGGAGGAATCCTCAAAAGAGGGTTAAAGCCATTTGAGCATAAACTCTAACTCATGCTTAAACACAACCTTAAGGCCAACACACCCTCAAAACAAAAGGAACAGTGAAGAAATGAAGGAGGTGGCAGAAATTCAGTGCTAAAATGGCATGCTAAAGACCTTAAAGCATGCAAGCAATACAAACATAACATGTTGAGGGTCAAAAACATCAAAGCTAATAAAGAGCATTACACAAGATGCATACAATACATAGCCTAAGTAACCAAATCAGCTCTGGACAGAGCTCAACCATGCCAAATTAGAGGTCAAAACATGCTGAGATGGTAGCACGAAAAGCAAGAAACTCATGCTCATGTGTTGGCTCATAAACAAGGCATAAAGCACAACTCTCAAAAGCTATGAAAGAGTGAAATATGTGAGAATGTGACTACACTATATACACTGAAATTACATGCTAAATGATGCCAAAACATGTAATCATCACATACACAACATTTTAAGGGTCCCGAAACTCAAAGCTAGTTAAGGCCATTTACACTACAACCATGCAAAGCAAGCCTCAAAAGACCAAGACCACTCAAAATAGAGCTAAAGCATGCTAAAACATGAGCAAAAACATGCTGGAGCGTAGCCAAATTAAGCTAGAATAATAGGCTACAACATCAAGTAAGCTACGCTAGCAAGCATGATTACACTACAAGTGTAAGAGGCAAGCAAGAGGTGCTCCAACCAGTCAAAAATAGAGCTATAACATGTTAAAATAAGGCCAAAAATATGCTCAAAATAGGCTACAAAAAGGTAGAAATACATACTCATTTGGTAGGCCATTAACACATGCAAACAAGACAAGAGGAGAGGACACCACCCCCTCCCATTTTGGACCTCAAAACCAACTTTCTATCACTAAAAAACCTCTGAGTTTCAATGGTTAAAGGGACAAAAAGAGATGGTTTCAAAAGCTAAGAAATGTGGCTCAAAAGGCTTTACAAGCCAAAGAGCCAAGGGAGAAAATCACCCCTAACTAAGCAAAACTCAAACCAACATTTTAAAGTCTTAAAATCAAAGTTTTTAAGAAGTTAAAACTAGCCTTAAAATAGAATGCAAAGGAGGTCAAGCACTTAATCAAAACAAAGCTTAAAAGGGACAAGTTCTTACCCTTGAAGCACAGCAACAATTCAGAACCAAAACCAAGCCTAAGACCTCAAACCAAGCTCCAATGGACCTTAACATCAAAGTGAAGGTGTTTGACTAGGTATTTTAGTGCAAATATGTGAAGAAAACTCACTTTTAAACACAATATAAAACAAAATAGAGAGAGATAGAGAATTCTAAAGAGAGTAAAATTTAGCTCCTAAATTTTCTTAACCTCTCTAAAGGGGGAGGGACCTTGTCACGACCCAAACCCGGCCCTATGGGTTTAGCATCAGAATCGCCAAGAATCCGAGATTACCAAGGCCTACGTAACGAAGTATCTGATCAAGCAGTCTGGCGGAAGCCAATACAGTAAATAACTAGTGTCCATTGAGCTGTGTAAAACTGTATGCCAAAAGCATTTTTCATGCATTCATTCAAAAGATACAGCACAGTCTATACAATCATTTACAACAACAAGACAGGATCAAATCCTAGACAACAAGACAAGATAACAGTAGACAATCTATACAAATATACAAAACAGTGAGGAGATCAACGGGGAACACAAAAACACCCTAAGCCATAGCATGGCAACTCGGAACCTCGCAGTGAGGCACATAGGCTGGCTTGACAAAACTGGGGACCAATCCCACGCTCCTAGCTCCAGTTGCTTTGAGAACCTACATATATATATAAACAGTGAGCTAAAGCCCAGTGAATAACATACAGTGTAAAGAGGTTATGAATGAATGCCCTTACAGTAATGAAATCAGTTCATTAAACAGTATTTCAATCTTTCAGTATTTCAATCAATCAGTCATATGTGGTACATCCATTAGCCTATAAACAGTAGGTCCAAAAGGACCGGGCCTTAACAGACCCAACAAGAATGATGATCATCAATCAAGAAAAAGATGGTTCCACAAGGAAACCGACAGAGCTCAGAATACCAATAACAATGGGTGCTAAGGATGCCACAATACGATTCAAATACAGACATACATTCATTCAATCAACAATATCAGTTCAATAAGCAGATTCACCAAGATTCAAAATATAACCATTTGAACATATCTTTACACAACTGTTACTCACAGAGATTGGGCTAATAGCGACTAGAGCGCCCCGAGAGCCAACCCTAAGCAGGTTAACAAATAGAACACACACTAAGTTCACAATGAAGGATGATAATTAAATTCCTAAATTTCTTCGGTGTGGTTCTATGTCTAATCCTCATTAAGGTGCCTTAAACTAGGCCTAAGAATGCCTAGGATGGGATGAGGATGCAAAGATGTGCAAATCGGGCCGAATTTTGTAAAACAGGCCTCCGCCGAGCTCAGTTTCGCCGAGCGGACAAGCCAACAAAGGTCCCCGCCGTCAAGGCCAACTTTCGGCGGGCCGATGCACAAAGCAAGATCTCGATGCGCGATTTCGCCGAAGCGTGAAACTCTCCGCCGAGCGATCAGAAACAAGTCGAAGAAATGCTGGGAGCATGAATTTCCGCTGAGCGCACTTCTCCGCCGAGCGGAACTCAAAATCTGAAAACCAGAATTGTGTTCTGAGTTCGAAACTCAAGTTTGGGATACCAAAATCGATCCTCTTGGGCCCATTACCTGGAAAACTCTTTTAAACACACAGAATAACAAGTTTTAAAGCTCAATTTAAGAAATCAAGGCCCAAGGGTGTTTCAATTAAACTCAATTTCAAACTAATTTCAAGAACACTTTTCAAAACATGCAATGCATGAACTTCAAACCAAATCCAAGCTTCAACTCTTGCTCTATTGAGCTCCAATCTTTGAAAACAATGAGGAAACATGAACTATGATAAAAACATGGACATGCATGTGACAATTAGCCAAGAATTCAACTTCAAAATCACCAATTCAAATATGCATGCAACCATGGAGGTCCAAATCAACAATTATGAACTAAATCAAGACTCAAGCTCTCTTTAACCATGATACATGCAAGATGGAGCTTAAAGGTAACAAGAAGACATTGAATTACTTACCTAGAGTGTCAATTACAAGGTTTATGAGCTCAATTAGCAACTACCCTTCAATTTCTTCAAGCAATCCTTATGAACACAAGATGAATTCAATTTCTTCTATAATTCTCTCCCTCTCTCTCACTTGGTCGGTCAAGGCTCAAGAAATGAGCTGAAGAAATGTTGTGATCAAGTGTGTGTAGGCTCAAGTGATAGAAAATAAACAATGGTCCACTCAAGGTGGCAATAACGTAATTAAATCAAACTCTTTAATTGACTTAATTTAATCTAATTTAATCATTCCTAATCAATTTTCAGATAAATATACCATAAAATCAGAAATATTCTACTGAGTCTAAAACTTCAAACGGTTTCTAAATCGGCCGCCGATAAGGCCTTCAATTAGCAGTTTAAACACATAAACTCAAACAGATAATCATTCAAGCAACAGATACAATATGCAATATAACAGACAACTTATTCAATTTCGGTTTCGGTTCCATTCAGTCTGTTCAGTAGTTCATCCAGTTCACTTATCAGTCATTATCAGTTCAGTTTAGCAGTAATCAGTAGATGATTCAGTGGTTTAACGGTAATCAGTACGAGGGTTGTTACAGACCTCTCCTTATATTGAGCAAGCAAGCAAGCAAAAGGCTTGCTTCATCCCTCCATACACATGTATGGAGATGAGCCTTAGTGACCAACAGCTGGCTCAAAAGATCTGAAAATATCTGAAAATTGAGAAAATTAGCCGCCTTCCACTTTAGGTGGCCAGCCGGCCACCTCCCTTAGCCAACCGGCCACTTCAAGTGGCTGGCAAGGAAGAAAAGTGGCCGGTAAGTGCCAAAAGTGGCTAGCAATGCCTTCCCCCTCCCCCCCAGGCAAGAGGCAATAAGGTTTGGCCTAAAAACAAGGCAAAAACACAAAGGTTTTAAAGGCTCAAAGACAAGGCACTCAGCCGAGAACCTCGGACACTCAAATCGAGCACAAACATGCACAATCATTGCGCGTACAAACGATGACGTCTAAGTCTTAAGGTCAGTCAAAAATGGGGTGTCTACACTGATATAGATCACATTAGACATTAGTTGTATTAAATTCATAAAAAATCATTGAAAATTTGAATTGATGTGATTTTAGGATTAGGTTATGTCCATCATTATTAATTGTGGACTTTGTATGTGACAAAAACAATGTTTCTATCTTTGGTGTCTCAAATCAATTTGCATAACGCCTATTATAAAGAATCAGCGAACATGACTCTGATTTGACCCCATTTGATATTGCAGTCTATTTAGTTCGAAAGCATTTTTGCGGCCCTTGATTTTCTTTACGATGTGTTTGATTGTATCTTTAAAACATTTGATATGTAGATTTTAGTCCCTGCATAATGTTTCACCCAAAATCACATCTTTAGAAGCCGCCACAACACCAAGCAATGTATTACAACCTTGTATCCAGCTCAATTTGCTTTAATTGAAAGGCTAATTTAATCTAACTTTCTATTAATTGTTTAGAAGTATAGTGTTGCGTGATGTGATGCCCTGATTATTTATAATTGTATCTTTTCTGTTAGAATAATGTATCTGTATTATTGAATGAATAAGCATACAATAAGAGAGCCTTTATTTATAGGCTGAAGACAAAAGATAAGTATAGAAGGAGATAGAGATAAAGAGAGATAGAGATACAATGAGATAGAGATAGAGAGAGATAAAGATAAAATAGAGATAAAGAGAGATAGAGATACAATGAGATAAATATAAATATATACGTTAATAGCCCCCTCTCAAACTCAAGGTCGGCAAGCATCAACCAACTTGAGTTTGGAAACTAGTTCACTGAAATGACTAGAAGGATGAGCCTTGGTGAAAATATCAGCAGGTTGATCAGCAGAAGAAATAAGGAGAAGATGAACAGTGTCGTGGGTAACATGCTGGTGAATGAAATGACAATCAATCTCAATATGTTTGGTGTGATCATGGAAGACATTATTGTGAGCAATCTGAATGGCACTTTGATTGCTACAATAGAGAGAGGTGGCACCAGGGGAAGAAACACCCATATCAGCAAGGAGCCAACGAAGCTATAAAAGTTTCTAAATAGTGTCAGCAAGAGCGCAGTATTCAGCTTTAATACTAGAGCGAGCAGTGAGGGATTGTTTTTTGTTGCGCCAAGTAAGAAGAGAATCTCCTAAGAAAAAATAGAAACCCATGGTGGAGCGTCAATCAGTAGGATCCCTAGTCCAAACAGCATTAGAGAAGGCACAAAGCTCAAGAGAAGAATGAGCAGAGTAGTGAAGTCCATGGAACATAGTGCCTTTGAGGTAGCGAAGTATGCGAAGTAGAGCAGTGTCATACGGGTGCGGGGAGCCGATATGTACTGACTAACAAGATGGATAGCATAGGCAATGTCAAGACGAGTCACAGTGAGATAGACAAGACTACCGACTAGCTGGCGATAAAAAGTAGCATAAAAAAGAAGATCCCCGTCGAGCGGAGTGAGACGAGTCTGAGGATCAACAGGAGTAGAGGTAGTCTTGCAGTCGGTAAGACCAGCACATGCCAGAAGATTGGATGCATATTTGGCTTGTGACAAATAAAAATTAGTGGAATCATAAGAGATTTCAAGCCCTAAGAAATAATTAAGAGTACCAAGGTCCTTCATCTCAAACTAACGATGGAGAAATTGTTTGAGGCTAAGAATACCAGTCACATCATCACTAGTGATAATCATATCATTCACATAAAGAAGAAGAAGAGTGGTGCCATGAGGAGTGGTCTGAACAAATAGAGTGAAGTCATATGAGCTGGAAGTGAAGCTGAAATCATGGATGGTGGAACTGAATTTTGCAAACCAAGCAAGTGGGGCTTGCTTGAGACCATAGAGAGCACGCCGTAGTTTGCAAACTTTATGAGCCGGATAAGAGACCTAGGGGGAGGTTGCATATAGACTTCCTCAAGAAGATCACCATTAAGGAAAGCATTTTTGACATCCATCTGAAAGAGATCCTAGTAGCGAGCAGCGGCAACAGCAAGTAAGCTACGCACAGAGGTAAGTCGAGCAACCGGAGTGAAAGTCTCCTCATAATCAATGCCATACTCCTGGGTGAAGCCCTTTGCAACAAGACTGGCTTTGTAGCACTCAATGGAGCCATCAGAATGGGTCTTGATTTTGTATACCCATCTGCATCCAATCACAGTCTTTCCAGGAGGAAGATCAATAACATCCCAGGTATGAGTCTTGTCTAAAGCCTGTAATTCATCAGTCATAGCTTGCTGCCAAAGAGGATTAGTACAAGCCTCACGATATGAGGTAGGTTCATAAGTAGAAAAAAGCAGTAGACCCTACAATATAATCACAAAGATGAACAGGTGGTTGAGTTACCCGATGTAGACGACCGATGGGAGGAGGATCTGGTGGGGTGAAAGGAGACTCAATGGGACCATCAGAGGGAGCAGTTGGGATAAAATCAGGTGTAAGCAAAGGCATCTCTAGAGAGGAGGAACCTACATCAAAGGTATTAGAGAAGAGATCGATAGAAGGATTAGTAAACAAAATAGAAGGAGAAGATGATGATAAGTGGAATGAGGATAAGGATGAAAACATTTTTTGCTCCCAGAAAACCACATGGCAATAGACATGAAGACGTTTAGAGATAGGATCCCAGCAAAGATAGCCTTTATGTTCAATTCCATACCTGAGAAAGCAACAAAGACGAGAACGGGGTTCAAGTTTGGTATGTTCATGAGGTTGGAGGAGAACAAAGCATGCAGACCTAAAAACCCGAAGATTTGTGTATGGAGGACTAGTGCTATGTAAACGTGCATAAGGAGTTTGGTTATAGATAGTAAAAGTGGGAACACAATTGATAGTGTAGACAGCAGTAAGAGCAGCTTTCCCCCAAAAAGATTCAAGACACGAGGAAGAGATAAGAAGAGCTCGAGTAGTGTCAAGAATATGCCTATGCTTCCATTCAACACAACCATTTTGTTGAGACGTGCCAGCACAAGAACGATGAGGCTGAGTACCATGACGCTAAAGGAATGAGAGAAAATCAAGATCCCTATATTCCATAGCATTATCAGATCGAAAAATTTTAATGTTTTTAGAAAATTGGGTTTGGACCATGCTTGCAAAGTTGTAATAAAGTTATTTGAGTTATGATCGACTTTTCATAAGAAACAACCATGTAAAATATGAAAAATCATCAACAAAGATAACAAAATAACGTGATCCCCGCATAGTAGTAGTAGGTAATGGTCCCCAAATATCAGAATGCATAAGATCAAATGGTGCATGAGAAACAGAAGTACTTGCATTAAATGATAAAGCAGGTTGTTTTGCAAGTTGACAAGATAAACATTCCAAATTATCGAGAATAACATGACCTAACTAACCAGTAGAAACTAAAGATTTTAAATGACTAACAGAAATATGTCCTAAACGACAATTCCAAATATTAAAAGGTGACATACTGGAAGCAGATGTAGGAGCAGCTATAGGAGTGGTGTCTAGAACATGAAGATGAATGAGCTCATAGAGACGTCCATGCTTACGGCCGATCCCAATAGTCTGTCCTATTTGAGGGTCCTGTACCAAACAACCATTAGTAAAAAATGTGACAGTTATACTAAGCTCACATAATTGACTAATAGAAATAAGATTTAAAGTGAGAGCAAGAATAAGATAAACATTTGATAAGAATAGATAAGAGGTGGAAACAAAACCAATATGACTTACAGACATAAGAGAACCCATCAGCAGTATGACTGGAAGGAATATGAGGAGAGGAAGAAATAAAAGAAAATAGGGTAGAACTAGAAGTCATAAGATTGCAACAAGCTGAGTCAAAATACCAAGGAGATGTACTTGAAGTCACAAACAGAACAGCAAAAAGAGGTGTACCAAAGGCAGTGAGAAACTGTTTGAACATGGCTTCAACATCAGTTTGGGAAAAGACAGGAGCGGCTGGATCTAAAGGCTTAGAAAATTCCTCAGAGGTAGCAGTAGTAGTGCGAGGAGAAGGCAGAGATCTAGACTGATTCCCAGGACGTTGTGAACGACCTCGTGATAAAGCCCCACGAGCAGTAGATAAGCAGTTTGGATTGCGAAAACAATCTTGTTGCAGATGACCAGGACTAATCTTGTTGTAGTACCGACAAGATTTGACTGGGCAATGAAGCAGAAGATGAGTAGAAAGAATGCCTCGATTCTGACAATAATTGCAAGTAGTGGACCGCTGGGTGGTTGGTGCAAAGAAACTCACTGATTGAGGAGTGGCAAGAACTGTATCCACATGATGAGTCTTCAAAGGGCCAAGACGAGTCTCCTCAGATAATAACTCAGAAATTGCCTGCTCAAGAGTGGGCAATGGAGTGCGATGAAGCAAAGATGCACGCACAGGCTCAAACTGGGTAGTGAGAGCCATGAGAAACTAAACTAATCGTTGGTGATTACGATATTGTGTGAATAAAGTAGCATCTTCAATATGAGGCCAGACAGGTTTAGAGAGAGCGAGCTAGTCCCAGACAGAATATATCTGAGAGAGAAAATCATTAACAGACTGACCAGGCTCTTGACGCAGCGATGAAGTTGACTTTGAAGCTGATATTGATGAGCAAGACCAGTAGTCTGATAATGTTCTCTCAAAAAATCCCAAATGTCTTTGGCAGGAGTAGTCACGGAGTCTAGTTGGAAACGACCAAATTGTAAACTGATAGAGGTAACCGAAGTTTTCCGAAGCCAAGTGATGATCTAGTAATTCTTACTGTCCCAGTTCTCTAAACGGTCTGCATATGTGGCAGCTGTTTCATAAACCTCTTTTACTGGTTGAACCATATCCCCAGTGATAATGCGCTAAAGTTTATTCCCTTTTAGAAAACCGAACATGGCTTGGGCCCATAACACATAGTTGGAGTCTTCAAGGATAACAGAGATTGGATGAGAAGTATCATGACGATCCATAATGGTGGTCTGGTGAAGTAAAATAGTGAAAACAGTGCTATAGGAGCAAAAATCAGCAAAACAGAGCGTACTAGTGAGTTTGGAAGGTCAAAAACAGCTAGAAAACAGGTCTAGTGTGCAGAGATGACGTCAGCAGGGGCTAGATGACGTCAGTTGGTGCGCGGCTCACGTTAGCAGGAGGGTGCACGGCGCACGATAGCAGCAAAGGCGTTAGTAGAGGCACGGTGCACTTTAGCAGGAGAAGACGCGACGTACGATAGCAGCAGGAGCGCAGCGCACGGGAGTGATGACATTGACGTGCTGAGGGCTGACGTCAGAGACGAGTGGAATGGAGGGACGCGCGCATGATAGAAGCATAACGTGTGATCGTCTGACAACCGGCGTGTAGTAGTGCGTGGAGAGACTGGTGGCGTCGTGAATGACGCGCCGAGTAATAAGAGGTGCGTGAGGGCGCATGTAATGTTGCTTTGGTGCATGGTTGGTGGCGCTAGAATCGTCTAGAAGAGACGAGTACGATGGTGTCGCAGTTTTGTGTTTACGGCCACTGGAAACGGTGAAGCAGTGCGGGAACAAATAGAATAAAATGTATTGGCGATGGAATAAATGCTGTAGTGCCACTGTGTACAGGACTAAAAAAAAAAAGCTATAAGTGTAGAACCTAGAGCTCTAATACCATGTTAGAATAATGTATCAGTATTATTGAATGAATAAGAATACAATAGGAGAGCCTGTATTTATAGGCTGAACACAAAAGATAAGTATAGAAGGAGATAGAGATAGAGAGAGATAGAGATACAATGAGATAGAGATAGAGATAGAGAAAGCTAAAGATAAGATAGAGATAGAGATACAATGAGATAAATATAAATATATACATTAATATTTTCAATCCAAGCAATTGTTTGAACTTTGTATGTGAGAGATATCTACATTTGATTCTTCACTTTTTGAAGAAAAAAAAAAAGGGGGCCAAATTGTTTGTTTAGAAGAACAACAGAGTAAGGAAATGCATTTAGGAGCGAGAATATGTCCTAAGAAAAAGAAAGATAATGAAATGAGAAAGCACCTGAGAGGAGCTCTTATCACATCTGTCAAGTTTCAACTCTGTTGCAGGTGCAAAATTCCAAACAAAGGGCATCAGATCTATTTTCGGTGACCTCGGGAGTACTAAATTTTCTTGTCTAACTATTACTTTGATCTATCATTTGGGTAAATATCTTGTGAACTTATGTTAATGTGGTCCTCCATTCACAGAATTTCAACATGAAGGAAAACCAAATTCTTATCAAGATGATGTAGCTGGTAAAGTTATTCAAAAGGGAAAAGGAATCCTGTTCAAGAAATTAATACACAGATGATCAAGGGAGACTAGTTAATCAAGACACTGTAGTAGGTATGGGAGGAACGGCATTTCAATTCACAAGCGCCCACATTTAGAGAGAGAGACAGAGTGCATTAGCATAATGGTGGTAAACGCATTTTGAAATAAAAAAGCTCACAGTTTCAGATTCAGTTTTTACTTAGCTGTTTAAGCTAAAAATTCCTTGGTCTAGTTACTTCAATTCCCATTTGTTAGTGTTTTCTTTTGCAAAATTATTGATATGAATGTATCATTCCACAACAATGGTTTTTTTGTTTTGTTTTATTTTGTTTTATTTTGTTTCTACATGTGGTAAGTGGCATCTATAGGCAATTGTTTAACTAGAAGCCGTAATTTAATTGATGCAGGAACCTAGTATACTATACATGATACATCTCTTGAAGTGTAAGTTTTGTTCTAGTAGCTAGATTAAGTCTAGTAAATTGCTAAAATTTGACAATTATATACTTTCTCCTTTGAATTTTAAGTAGATCGTTATTGTCGTTATAGTTATTTTGATAAGTTACTATATAATGGTCCCGTTTGGTAGAGCTTATTTCCAGCTTATTTCAGCTTTTAGCTTAATTTAAGCTATTTTGATGTGTTTGGTTCAACTTAACAATACAACTTATAGTTTTTTATAAGTCAAAAATCAATTTATTCTTTGAGTGGGGGAGGAGAAGCTTAATTTATAAATCAAAAATCAGCTTATGTTCACAGTTCTAAGTTATAAACTGTTAAGGTATAAGTTATAATCACTTTCCCACACCTCTCCCAAACGGGGCCAATATTAATATGACGCCGAGGGCATCAGCTTTGGGCATTGTAAAATGCAAAAGAAAAAAAAAATCAGTGATAAACTATAAACCCTCCCCAAAAGATGAAATATAAACCCTTCGCAAACTAAATGTGCCTATAAAATCTACCAACAAAAAAGAAGAGTCACATGTCTCTTCCTTATCCAAAAATGGGGACTGAAGTAAGGTTATTTTAGTCACACGTCTTTTCCTCGAAGGTGCGTGGTTTCTTTCTTAACAAACACACCGCAACAAGCACTTGAGAACCACCATGAATCCATTCTTAACCCTCCTCACATGGCCCTCATGAGCAAAACAACCGAAATAACTCAATTCACCACTAATAAAAATAACCAACTCCATAAATTTCTATCAACATGACAATGTACTTCACCAATGCAATAAAGTTCATACTGCAATAATATATTTTTAATCTATACTCAAGCTTTTGATTTTGGATTCAAGTGCTGACTGTGTGGTTACTTAGGGCATTGCTAACTTTATTCTTTTTTTATTAGTGATTTGCTATCCTCACATTTTTCTTATCTTACGGCTTCAGAAGTATATTCATTTGTATTATAAATGCAATACATGATAGAGAATGTGAGATTCAACCTACAATAAACCAGGCAAAACAAGAAAAATAGGGGATTGGCAATATGAAATAATGTAATCTGGGGAAGCAAACTTTTAGTGAGGAATTTAATCAAACACCTACTTTGTAAATTTTGTGGATATGTAGACTTCTAGTACAAGGACAATTTAATTGAACACTTGCTTTGTAATTTTTAATGTTAGGGATATATGGACCTCTAGTTTTAGTACACATGTTGCTCTCTTTCATAGGGGGCTCTATTGGAAGAATATAGAGGTTTAAATAAGCATGGGCACACCATAGAAAATCTCAATACACCATTATACCATTCAAATATAAACTTTCAAAAAAAGTCAAATAGTCGGACATGAACTTTTGAACAGAAATAGTTTTTCAGACTTAAATAGTTGAACGGAATTGTATTCATGAACATTTCATTTTTCTTCAGAAGTTTATGTCTAAATATTTGACTTTTGTTCAATCAGAAGTTTATATCCGAATGACACAAATGGTGTGTACTGAGATTTTGTGGTGTGCAAATATAATTTCTATATAAGCATGGTGTTATTTTCAATGTGGAGTGTGAGAAAGCATATGGCCATGTGGAGTGAGGTTTTTTTTGGACTGTCTTTTTTTTCTTTTTTTGATAATTTATTTATTTATTTATTTTTGGACTTTTTCTTGCAGAAGAAAGATTTTGGTGTTAGATGGAAAAAATTGATTCAAGAATGTTTGTCTTCTTGCAATTCATTTGTTGTAGTTAATGGCAAGTTGGGTGCTAGGCTAGTTTTAAGGTGATGCAGAATATAAGAAGCTAAAAAAAGAGTAAATTTAAAGAAGCGGCGATATTTAAAAATTGGAATAGTTTCAAAGAGAAATCGATAGGAACCATACATAATTATGTTTCTAATATTATTATAGTTTTATTGTATAATTATTTTTATGTTTCTAGGATTTTTAGGCAAGGGGTATTTTGGTGGTTTTATATTTGCCTACATGGGTTGTAGGGGTTGCCCATGGGTCATCTTGTGAGTGAAGTTATTTAATTAGCCTTTTTTTTATTTCCTATTTAGTTTTAAATTAGTTTTGGAAGTCAAAAATATTTTGGTAGTTTCCTATTTTAGTTCTAGTTGGTTTAGGAAGTCTCCTACTCCTATATAAAGCCATGTAATGCTTCTAATTCATGTTAACTACACTACAGTGTGAATTATTGCTTGGGACTGGTTTTTCTTAAAAAATTTGCAAAATTGGCACATTTGGCAAAACCTGGAATAGAACAGAAGGGAACTCAGCAGAGGCTTTCGCGCGGCAAGGTAAGGCAGGTATCACTCGCTCTCCTTTCCTTTCGAAAAATTGCATGCTTGGATGAATGTTGAGTGCTTGTTGCACACACTCACTCACATATGAACTGTTGCACAAGCCTCATACATGCATACATAAGGCAAATATGCGCGCGCACAAGCACACATAAGGCCCAAATGCATGGCTAACCCAGGTACCCTTTGGGCACCCCTAGGGCACATGGATGGGAGTTTCAAAGTCAGGCTAGCTAACAAAGCATTCAAGCAAAAAGATAAAGATGGCAAGTGGATTGACATGAGAAATCAACTTCTTGATTACTTTGTTCGTGGCATGCTCTAGGCACATCCAAGGCACAGGTATTTTTCAACTCAAGCTTACACATCAGCACACCTTTCGAGGCACAATCATTTCATCATTTTAGGTATCAGCATGCCTTTCAAGGCACATCATTGGTACACCTTTGAGACACAATCATTTTCATCATCTATGGTAGTTGGCATTGGCACACAAAAACACCCAGCATGACAAAAATATTTTTCAAAACAACATTTGGCATCATTGGCAAATTTTGGCACCCACTTGGTATACACTTGGCACTTCTTGGTAAATCTTGGCAAATATTTGGCATCATGTTAAACAAATTGAAAAATTTTGGCACCCATTAGCTAAAACTTGGCATATGGCACCACTTGGTGAATTTTGGCATGCAGCACCGATGCATTTTGGTAAGCACTTGGCGCCCATTTTACAAAACTTGGCACCCTTTAATACATCTTGGCAAAATTGGAACCACTAGGAATCACTTGGTACTTAAATTCCCACGTCTTGCCAATGCGAGTATGGAATAGCATTCAAACCCCCATGGCTTGCCGATGTGAGCATAAAAAGACACCATTTGGCATCTAAATTCCTGCGTCTTGTCGATACAAGCATGGAATACCATATAAACCCCCATGACTTGCCGATGTGAGCATGGAAAGGCACCACTTGGCATCTAAATTCCCACGTCTTGTCGATGCTGTAGCTCACCTTTTTCGCGCCCCCTTTCGAAAGGTTCGAAAGAAGCCCTACAATTCGAACTCCCATGGTTCTGAATCTAATCTTACAAGTGCAATGTGAAATTGATAAATACCAAAGAGTCCAAATCCGATAAATTTTTAGAAAATCAATTTTGAATCCAAAATGGCAAAATTGGACTGCCTTGCTAGATACAGAGTCGCCACCTAAATATTTTATTTTGGGGAAATTTAGGAAACCCATGACTCGTGCCAAAAGTCACGTGTCCATCATCACCAAGATTGTCTTGGCTCGAGAACTTAGGTACAAGAGGGGAAGGTCATGAATTGAGCACCCCACTCGCCCGATCAAAGATTGGCCTCTACTAATCATGATATGATTCTTATCAACATTATATGCTCTTGTTCTGGTTATTAGGCTAGTATTACTACGTGATACACACAAGCAAGTATAGACTAGTTTGCCCGAATTAGAACAATTCAATTTCATGTTTGTTTTCCGAAAAGGTTTTGAATTTGCCACTCAACAAAGTGGGCTTAAAACGTATATTTATCGAATCATTCTAATTCAAACAAGCAGCCTTCATCCACAGGCATTCAAGCAGTTTAGCAAGTAAGCATTTAGCCTCATGGAAAGCATGCTAGATATGGTAATCACTCACACTCATACAAGTATGCTAAAGCATTAAAAACTCACCTAGTACTCCAAGCTAAGAAGATATAAGTTAGAAAAATATACATCATTCCTAACTATGTCAAATGACTAGTGCAACACATGCGAAAAATGCATGTAATAGGCTCGACTACTAATATGGCATATGAGGCAATCTAAATAGCATGTGTTTAAGCATGTATTCAAAGAAGTATTGAAATGACAATGTAGTTTGAATGATGCGTCGAGCCTTGGTGCATGCAATACAAATGAATGGATGCAAGCATAAGGTATGCTAATTAAAACATATCCCTAATCTAACCATGAAAAGCAGATAAATAAAAGGAAGAAAGACGTGGGGTTGGAAGACATACACATTATTACATTACAGTCTCACGAAGGAGAGTCCGAATGAATAAGCTGGCTAAGCTAATTAAACTAATTATTACAAAACTTGAACGAATAATTAACTAACTATCTAAGCTAATTAATTAGGAATTTAACTAAGCTAAACTAATTAAATATTACAACATAAACATAATTTAATAAATCTAAACTAATTTAATGAGTAAACTAATTAGCTACAACTAATTAAGCTAATTTAAATATTACAACACAAACTAATTAGCTACAACTAATTAATTTACAACAAACGCATAATCGAATGCTAATTTAAACTAACTAACTAGCTAACTAGTCCCGGGAAGCGAGGGAGATCCACGCATGCTCAATTTCTACCTGAAGAACATCCATTGTTTGTCCTTGGAAGCCTCTGTTTGCACAACCTTTGCACTGTTTCCTTCTCCAGATCAACTCTGCTATGCTTCACAAGCATACTGCCCAAAATTCACTGGTGGTCGGCAAGCCAGCAGTGGTGGCCGGCCACCATTGAAGGGTTGCCGTCCAACACTGATGGCCCGCTAGCCAATAGCAGTGGCCAGCCGACCACTGATGATCCACTTTTCCTTGCTGCAACAGAGAGCAAACAGGGCAAAAAGAGAACATTCTCACAGGTTGTATGTACTGTGTATCCCTTCTTATCATCAAAACATCTCAAATGAGTGATACACTTGGTTCCAAAATCATCAATCAAGCAATTTCATTGCATGATGGCCAAAAAACCAAGGTGTACAAGTTAATAAATGCACAAACAAGACCAAAAGACCATCATCCTATCATGCATGATCAAGGGTAATGGAGACCTTAGAAACTTGGCACATTTCATCACTTTGAGTATGAAATACCTCAATTTTCCTTGTGTTCAATTAATGTCTGATTGAACACATCGAAACAAAGCCAATTTCTTATCTTGCACACTTTTAGTTTTAACTTGTTTACTCATTTTAATTACTTTCCATTCTTTAACCAATTAAGTCCATTGGTGAGAAGTCCTCTAAAGGGAAGGAACTGTCAAACAAGCGGTAGTTTAAGGCATGAGAGAGATGTCATGCCGTTGGTAATGAACCCCCAAAAGAGGATTAAACCATTAAGTAATGAACCTCAATCTCAAGCTTAAACTATCCTAAGGTTGAAACAACTCTCAAAGTAAATAAAGAGTGAAGAAATGAGGGAGATTGCAAAGATTATAAGTGCTAAAATGAAGTGAGAAAAACACTAAAATATACAATCAACTCAAACAAGTGATGCCTGAAGGCCTAAAACACCAAGATTGTTAGGACTATTGCACTAGAGGCATGCAAGACAAGACTCAAATGTAATGAACAACCAAAAACTAAGTTAAAACAGTCTAAAATAGAGCCAAAAATATAGTGGAATTAAGCTACAAAAGGCTAGAAAATTAAGCTAACACATTGTAATAACCCCGACCTCTGATTAATGCTAATCCATGATTAGTTATGCCTAACAGTAATTTAGAAGAAATCCGGAATTAATTTGCATTTGTATTGCGTTATTTTTGTGTTTCTATCTTTTTGTGATAAAATGACTTGTTCATATCTTTGACTTCAAACTGCGAATTGAAAGCCTTATCGGCGCCCGATTTCGAAATTGATTAGTGTTATGTGGTAATTAGAATTTATGTGATTTTATGGTAGATTTAATTTAAATTTGATTTGGCATGATTAAATTAGATTAAATAACGTTAAATTACATTTGTGGGAGCCGAATAAATAGAAGAGTCGGAAGAGATGTATCCCAGAAGTCAGAGACTGTTCGGCTCTGCACTAATCAACTAAGATACCGAATACATTGAGATCGCCGAATAGACGGGGAGATGTATGTTGGAATAAACAAAAGGATAATAAGTAAAAAGTGGGCTCTAGACCCGAGGTCTAGAGAATGAGTATAAATACAAGAGCTTCAGATTTAGAAAGGTATGTAAGAATCACTTCACTAAACTTAGTAAACAAGCTTTCTTGAGTATAAGAACTGACTTGCCCGTCAGAGTGCTAACCCCAGCACCCCCGACCGGAGTGTTTGTCTTTGTAGGTAACTAGCTGAGGATCAAGAGCGTCTCCTAGGATCTGAAAAGTATTTCCAGAACCACTTCCCCACAACTGGCGCCGTCTGTGGGAATGCTCAAGTACATCCATGGAATGCGTGACTCAAGATTCTCCGATAGCCACCGACGCGATCACACAGAGAGTCGACCTCACTCCGGCGAATATGCTCGAGAAGGAAATCATCGCTGCAAGACGTGCCATGAATGTCGATTCATAAACGATTTCAACGCAGGAGACGATGCTAGCCATCATGGAACGAGCTAAAAAGACCAAACACAGTTTAGACAACACCATCGCTGAGAACGAGCGCCTTCGCCGCGATCTGGCCTTGGAAATAGCAAAGTCCAAACAAACAGTGCGCCAGGTTTCTGAGCGACCCCCAAGGGTAGGCGATCTACAGTCTCGGGCTCGACAGCAAAACACCGACACTCGTTGTGCTTCAGCCGATTACTTTAAAGAGTTGACAAAAGACGAACGTCTCCAGCGAAGTGTTCCGCATGATAACATCCATATGATATACAACCGAAAAGCCCCACCAGATATGCAATCCATCCCTCCCAGCCCTCAAGTAACTCACGCCAAAGAAAGCGACCCTGAGAATCGCCAAGCATCACCTTCGACGACTCTGATTTGATCGACGTAACACTCCCTCACATCGATCCATTGGTTGTCGCGCTACGCGTAAACCGGTTCACCGTCGAACGCGTTCTTATAGACTAGGGCAGCACTTTGGAGGTCATGTATTATAAAACCTTCATCAAACTCGGGTTCACCGAATCGGACTTGACTCCGGCCCCTTATCCACTATTCGGCTTCAATGCCAACCCCGAATACCCACTGGGAAAGATCAACCTACCCGTTCGAGCGGGTTCCAGAACGGTGGATGTAGAATTCCTGGACGTCCGGCTGCCATCGCCGTACAATCTCATCATGGGGCGATCGTGGTTGCATACCTTACAGGCCGTCCCCAGCACCTACCATCAATTGTTACGTTTCCCAACAGAACACGGCATTGAGAAGATTCGCGGCTCCCAAAAATCGGCACAAGCATGTTACCTCCTGGCCGCCAAAATGCCAAAGGAATTGCAGGTAAACTCCATTGAGGTACCCAATCAAGAAATCCTGGATGACGTCGGGCAGCAGCCAAGTGAAAAGGCCACAGAAGGTTTAGACCGAGTTGACATCGATGGAAGCCCAGAAAAGTTCTTCATAATCGGCACCTCTTTAAACCAAGCCGATAGACAACAGCTGATCTCCTTTCTACTCGCCAACCTCGACGTCTTTGCGTGGACTCCGTACGAGATGCCGGGTATAGACCCATCAGTTTCACAGCACCACCTGAACGTCAACCCCACATGCAAGCCCATCATTCAGAAAGGCCGTCGGTCTGCCGCAGAGCACACTGCTACCGTCATAGAAGAAGTCGACAGACTGCTTGACGCCGGGGCAATTAGAGAAGTCACCTACCCCACGTGGTTCTCCAACACAATGGTGGTGAAGAAGAAAAATGGAACTTGGCGAGTGTGCGTCGACTTCACGGATCTGAACAAAGCTTGCCCCAAGGACTGCTTTCCCTTACCTAGAATCGACCAACTCGTCGATGCAACGGCGCGCCACCAACGCATGAGTTTTCTCGATGCTTACAAAGGCTACCATCAGATCGCCATGCATCCGAATGACCAGGACAAAACTGCATTCCTCACCCCAAGAGGAACCTACTGCTACAAAGTTATGCCTTTTGGGCTGAAGAATGCAGGGGCAATTTACCAAAGATTGGTCACCGCTATGTTCAAAGAGCAACTCGGCCACACTATGGAAGTCTACATTGATGATATGGTGGTCAAGTCCAAACAAGAACAGGATCACATAGCCGATCTAGAGAAGACATTCAGCATCTTGCGCAAATACAGAATGAAACTGAACGCCTCCAAGTGTGCGTTTGGAATCGGCTCTGGCAAATTCCTGGGTTATATCGTCAACCACCATGGAATCGAAGCCAACTCGAGGAAAGTCACAGCAATCTTGGAACTCGGTTCCCCCCGATCAGTGAAAGAAGTCTAAAAGTTGATGGGGATGGCCGCTGCACTCAATAGATTCATCAGTCGGTCAACAGACCATTGTAGACAATTCTTCCAGACGCTACGTCAAGGCAAAGCTTTTGAATAGTCCGCCAAGTCGGCGACTTTCACTGCTCAAGACTTACTCCGTCAAGACTCTCTTGACAACACCAAATGCCGGTGACCCCTCATTCTCAGATTCCGCGCTCCGATAGGGCCGCCAACAGACTATTAAAAGAAGAGGAAGGGCAAAGAACGGCCGTATTATGTGAGCAAGGCAATGGTCGATGCCGAGACACGTTATCTTCATTGAAAAACTCATCCTAGCCTTGGTCATGGCAAAGAAGAAAACCGATGCATTACTTCCAGGCATAACATTGGGGTGATAATGCACTATCTCCTCCGATCAAGATTACGGAGTGCGTACATCAGACGTGTTTCAAAATGGGCTCTTGAACTTGGCCAATATGACATTCGGCCACCCAAAACCGCAATCAAGGCAGTGTCGGCCGACTTTGTTGCCGAATTCACAAAGCGGCTTTCGACCTTAAACCCGCCGACGTTCTTCCAAAGGTCAAGTTCGATCAAAGCCGAATCGAGAATTTATGTCGGGATATTTGGCGCCTATATCGTGATGGATCGTCTAACCAATGGTCGGGCGCCGGCGCAGTAATCATGTCTCCCGACGGCGCAGTAATAGAGCAGGCCGTCAAGCTTGGCTTCGAAGCATCAAATAATGAGGCCGAGTATGAAGCCCTCTTAGCCAGTCTACGAAATGCACATATTCTCGGCGCTCGGCATTTGCTAGTGTTTTGTGACTCAAAATTGGTCATCAACCAGCTAAAGGGGGAGTACGCTGCAAAAAAATGACCGTATGGCGGCCTATATGAAAACGGCCAACTCTTTGCTAAGGAAGTTTGACCATCACGAACTGAACCAAATAACACGTGATCAGAACACATACGCAGATGCCCTGGCATGCCTAGCCTCCGCCATCAATTCTGAGCTCAAACAGACCATTAAAGTAGGTTTCATCCCGGAGCCGAGTATTGGCCCTGCGGAGGAAACCCACGTCAACGTTATAGAATCCGCATCAAGCTGGATGGACCCCATTGCCGGATTCCTCTCTTCTGAACAACTCCCAGAGGACAAAAAAGAAGCACACAAACTACGCAATAAGGCCCTGCGATACTATCTGGATCCACAAGGAGGGCTTTATAAAAAGTCCCTCTCTGGTCCCTATTTGGAATGCGTACACCCGGATAAAGTAGAGGAGCTTCTAACTGAGATACATGAGGGCAGTTGTGGTGCCCACTCTAGCGGACGCTCCCTAGCCCATCGAGCTATAACACAGAGGTATTATTGGCCGACAATGAGAGTCGACGTAGAAAATTTTGTTAAAAGATGCGAACAATGCCAAGAGTTCTCCCCACTAACCCATTTGCCCGCCGAAGGGTTGAACTCTATCACTAGTCCCTGGTCGTTTGCTCAATGGGAGCTTGATATCGTAGGACCGTTGCCAAGGGCCCCAGGAAACAAGCGATTCTTAATCGTAGCAACAGATTACTTTACAAAATGGGTCGAAGCGGAGGCTCTAACACATATACGAGATGTCGACATAAAGCGATTTGTATGGAGAAACATCATTACGCGATTCGGCATTCCAAGAGCTCTCATCTCAGACAATGGCACCCAGTTCAATTGTGGCGTATACCGAGAACTGTGCAGCAAATACGGTATCGTGTCTTACTTCTCTACGCCCGCGTACCCCCAGAGTAACGGTCAAGCCGAAGCCACTAACAAAACCATCTTAGACGGCATCAAAAAGAGGCTGGAAAGAGCTAAAGGCAAATGGGTCGAAGAATTGCCGAGTGTCTTGTGGGCGTATCGCACAACATCGAAGAGGTCCACCGGAGAAACGCCGTTCGCTCTATGCTTCGGAACCCAAGCAATCTTACCCCTGGAAATCGGCCTCCCGACTTTGAAATAGCAAGCCTTTGATACGGGCCGAAATGACATAATGCTCGCCCTGGACCTGGATCTAATCGAGGAATGAAGAGACCGCGCCCTGGTCTCCATGGCACAGTATCAGCAGCAGCTCGCTAAGTCGTACAATCAACGAGTTCAGTTTGCAGTTACACCCCAGAGAGCCGGTCTGAAGAAAGTACTTCCAATGATCAAGATCGCCAACGGAAACGGTCCGAATCGATTGCCCCTATCAAGTAGACTCCATTGCAGGAACAGGGGCATATCGGCTCTCGGACATGTCAGGAAGAAGCCTGCCATGGCCTTGGAATTCAACGCATCTAAGAAAATTTTACCAATGACCCAATTTGTGGGCTTGGTACTTGTACATACTCTACTGTAATGCAAAAGTTTCTCGTTTTTATGCCTCAGCTCATACGCTTCTTGATGGCCAAATAAATCTCCGGATTCGGAGCGCCCTTCGTGGATACCACGATTGGCCGAATAAGTCTCCGGATTCGGAGCGCCCTTCGTGGATACCACGATTGGCCAAACAAGTCTCCGGATTCGGAGCGCCCTTCGTGGATACCACGATTGGCCAAACAAGTCTCCGGATTCGGAGCCCCTTTGGTGCATGACATCTAAGGGCCGAATAAGTCTCCGGATTCGGAGCGCCCTTCGTGGATACCACGATTGGCCGAATAAGTCTCCGGATTCGAAGCGCCCTTCGTGGATACCAAGATTGGCCAAACAAGTCTCCGGATTCGGAGTGCCCTTCGTAGTTACCACGATTGGCCAAACAAGTTTCCGGATTCGGAGCCCCTTTGGGTGCATGACATCTAAGGGCCGAATAAGTCTCCAGATTCAGAGCGCCCTTCGTGGATACCACGATTGGCCAAACAAGTCTCTGGATTCGGAGCGCCCTTCGTGGATACCACAATTGGCCAAACAAGTCTCTGGATTCGGAGCCCCTTTGGGTGCATGACATCTAAGGGCCGAATAAGTCTCCAGATTCGGAGCGCCCTTCATGGATACCACGATTGGCCAAACAAGTCTCCGGATTCAGAGCCCCTTTGGGTGCATGACATCTAAGGGTCGAATAAGTCTCCGGATTCGGAGCGCCCTTCGTGGATACCACGATTGGCCGAATAAGTCTCCGGATCCGGAGCACCCTTCGTGGATACCACGATTGGATGAATAAGTCTCCGGATCCGGAGCGCCCTGCGTGGATACCACGATTGGCCGAATAAGTCTCCGGATTTGGAGTGCCCTTCGTGGATTCCACGATTGGCCGAATAAGTCTCCGGATTTGGAGCACCCTTCATGGGGATCACGATTTAACTGACCAACTACCTGATTCCTAATTGTAGCCGATCGATGCATGTTCGAACGTTTACATCACACAATACAAAAGTTGACAATAAATTGAGATAGGGCGTTTAATTACGCGCAAAACATTTCAAAAGCTGCTAGTAAAGAAATTCTATTTATTCAAAAGCCGCCAAACATTTCAAGCATTTGATAAAGTAATTCTATTTATTCAACATTATGGCCCACTAAGTCGGCGTCTTCGTCGTCGCTTTTCTCAATTTCAAACTCGGGATACGGAAGGTAATGCCGATGATATAGGGGCGGTTTAATTTATGCCCGGACCCAAGAGCTTCCACGGTTTGAAGGGCCTTGATCCACCATGCTTGAAACCACGATTTCAGATCGGCAGACTTCCTCGCCTAGGTCTGCTTTTGGTCTTCTTGATCCCGCCTTCAAGCCGCCCCGATATCCTCTCATAACCCGAGGCCTCTCGGTTCGCCCTCTCCCCATGCTTTTCGCTTGATCGTCCACCACCGACTGCCGCCAAACACTCTTCACCCCGGCTCACTCAGCCTTTTTCGCACGAGCCTCCAAACTACGATTCCTTTCGTTGTTTTTCTTACTCTCGTGTCGGGCTTCGCACAGACGCATCCCGACTTCATAAGCGCTATACAGTCCCTTGACAGCGCCATGTATGCCATCCCGAAATACTTCGAAATCTTGACGTCCGACCATCGACTGTTGGACCTCCAGCGGAAAAATCTGCCGAGCGAACTCGACTGCCACATCTGGGTCTTTAATTATAGAATCCGCCTCTGTCATTGATCTATTCTTCATGAGAAGCTCAAAACTCAATGGTTGTAGCGCCGCGTCAGGCTCAACTTGCGGTTGTGGGCGCAGGGAATCTCCCCGTTGTCCGTTCTTTCGGGGTGATCTGCTTCGACGACTAGGGGGCCGCTCTTTTTCCCGATCCGTGGATGCTCTGCTTCCCATGTGAATAGGCTTGCTTCTGCGATTCATTTTGACCGCTAAACCCAGCCAATGTTGGCCCCTGCCAGGTTTGGATCAAGCCTGAATAGAAATGAGTCAAGTTGTTGGCATGAACTCGCTCATTTATTCTAGGGTACATGCAGCTCCCCCGAGAAAACGTTAGAAAGACTGAGCGCCAAACGTCGTATGCCCCTCAGCTAGCCCTCGCTTCAGAGCCATCGGCTCATTTGGTTCCTCAGGCTCGCGCCCTGGCTAAGGCAAGGGCAGATTCATTAATCTAGTCGGCTATATTTCAAGCGCTATCGCCGGTTAACCTAAGATCGCTGGGGCAAGGGCAGATTCATTGATCTAGCCGACTATATTTTCAAATGATAATGCCGAGTAATTTATGTCTCAGCCAGCCCTCGATTCAGAGCCATTGGCTCATTCGGTTCCTCGCTTGCGCCTAGCCAAGGGCAGATTTATTAATCTAGTCGGCTATATTTCAAGCGCTATCGCCGGTTAACCTAAGATCCCTGGGGCAAGGACGGATTCATTGATCTAGCCGGCTATATTTTCAAATGATAACGCCAAGTAATTTATGCCTCGACCAGCCCTCGATTCAAAGCCATCGGCTCATTCGGTTCCTCGCTCGCGCCCTGGCTAAGGCAAGGACAGATTCATTAATCTAGCCGGCTATCTTTTCAAGAGATCACCTAGTAACTTATGCCTGAGCCAGCCCACGATTCAAAGCCATCGGCTCATTCGCCATGAGCAGCGCCTGCTAAGGCAAGGGCAGATTCCTTAGTCCGATCGACCGAGCTCAAAATTAAGTAATATCATTCTTCATCAGCAAAATTGAGCACAACTCATGACATTTTATATATGCAAAATAAATAAACTATAAGCCCACACAAAAATGTCTGACAAAACAATTGTAACAATACATCTGTGAAATACTAATACATTTGTGAAATCCTAACAATTGCTCACCTTTCTGAATCGGTCTCCAACGGCTCGACATCCACTTGCTCATATGGCATCGCATAGTCATGAAACTCAAGCAAAGAAAGGCTTTGTGCCAGCCATGCTTGAACCCCCTGTTTTCAAACCGCGGGACCTGGTCCACATATTCGACGAGCCCAGCATCTTTCTCGGCTTTGAATACTTTGGAAGCAGCCGCCTTCATGTCAGCCAACTCAGCCTCCAGGCTGGTAACCGCCTACTAGGACAATCTCAGCGCCGCTTCCCTCGCATCTGCCTTCTTCTCGGCGTCCGCTCAGGATTGATCTGCAATGCGAGCCTTTTCTACTTCGGCCTCGGCCCGAGAAGCTTCCTTGTTCGCTCTCAAAACTGCATCCTCGGCCCTCTTCCTCTGGCCCTCTACTTGCTTTCATAAGCGATTAATCTGTTTGACGGCGTTGAGATACCGACGTCCCATGTCGGCTATCCTTCCGACGGTCTGCAAAAGAAGAACCCAAAAACATAACCTCAACAGTACTTGGATAAAGTGAAGAAAATTCAGAATACGTACCAGAAGTGCCGATTGCGCGGTTAGTGCAGTCGCATTCAAATCTGGTTCCACCCGGAAAGCCTCCATATCAGACGGCAACGACACGGACGTAGCCACACCGAATATGACTTCTGGATCTTTAAACGCCGAAGCGTTAGAGGGAACCGGCATGTCCTTTACCATTGGACGAATGACAAAAGGAACAACCTCATTAGATCCCTCCAATCAAGGATGCTTACCACCTTGTTTGTCTGAACCAGCCTTGAGGTCAGCAGAGCGTTTCTCTGCCTTTTCCTCAACTTTTTGGCCGACTTCCCCGACCAACGGAGATTCGGCATTCTGACCTTTTTCCATCTCCTCTACAACCCCCAAGGACTCTGATTCGGCAACAAGGAGGGGGAGTCGAGATTCGGTGGCTGGTGGTATTTCAGACGAAAGGCTCTCCACTCTTCGTCGTGCGGCTAACCTCTCCGCATTCGCTTTTTTGGCAAGCTTTGTCAGACTCAATCCGGCCATATCCGCGGAGTCTATGACGGGAAGATCCTCTAAGTGTTGAAAAACGTCGGCAGAAGGAAGATCCCCTGGTCCCGATGTAAATGGAGGATCGGCGTGATCCAATACCTCCTCAGACTCGGTCTCGGATTGATCTGATTCGGCGATATCAGCTACCTCATTTCGCTCCAAATCGGACCCTTCAAAGCCTACCTACCTCAAGTTTTTGAAGTCAGACAGAATAAGAGCAGTAAGGAAATCTTCACCCTTTGGAATCTCCGCCGCCGAGAAGGTTTTGTATGTTGGCTCGTAACAAAGCAGAATGTGAGCCGCCCTCCCCTGTTTCTGAAGACTTCGACGGCCAAAATACCTGAGAGCAACCCTAATATCTGAAAGAACGGCGTCGTGGGTTGAAGATAGTACCTTTTTCAAACCCCTCGTTGCACGAGACGAAGCCGTAAGATTTCAATGGAATAGGTTTTACAATAAAAATGAACACATGACAAAAACAAGGAGATACTTCACGACTGCTCGCCTCCTCCTAGGAATAGGGTCAACACGATCCTCCCTTCACCAAATTCGCTACTCGACAACGACCATAACATCATCAACTCGTTTCCCAGAGCTGGAAAGCATAGTGATTAGTTGATGGTCGGTGTCCTTAGCTTTAAGGAAATAACGCCCTTGCTGACCGGAGGACTTAGCCAAGGCATAGCAGTGCCAGATAGCCAGAATGCCAAGGTTAATTCCAAGGCGACGATTCAACGCTACAATCCCCATTATAATTCTAAAGAAATTCACGTTAGATTGAGAAGGGATTAAATCCCAATGGCGAAGCACAGCCCTTAGAAATGGGTGTAGAGGGAAGCGGACTCCACCCTCTGCGATTGACAAGAGAGGAAAGACGATTGTGGTTTCGTCCTCCCTCTCCATGTCAAGGGTGCCGTCTGCCAAAAGTGACAGACGGACGTCATCAGGAATAGAGAAATGACGTCTAAAACCAGCAATTCGATCTGATGAGAGGAGGTCTTTCAAATGTTTCGCCATACTCTACAGTTGACACAGACATACCAAAGAATAAAATGGAAATAGTTCTCGAAGCAAAGAAGTGGAAAACTTACAGAGGGCGAAGAAGATATTGGAGGAGACAAAATTGCAAGAACGATCCAAAAGGCAACCCAGCGACCAGTATCATGGAATGCGAATCCGAAGGGACGCCAATCTTTAAAAACGCAATGAATAGGTATGTACGAAGAGGCGGGAAATCGGTACGACAACCAAAAGGGGGTGTACTTAGACGTATGCTTTGTGGGCCCAATCACCAAAATTTTGGTTGGGTATTCAAAATTCGGAACCAAGCACTCCAGCCAACAGACGTTGGGAGAATGCTTGGGGGGCAATTGTGGGAGCCGAATAAATAGAAGAGTCGGAAGAGATGTATCCCAGAAGTCAGAGACTGTTCAGCTCTGTACTAATCAACTAAGATACCGAATACATTGAGATCGCCGAATAGACGAGGAGATGTATGTTGGAATAAACAAAAGGATAATAAGTAAAAAGTGGGCTCTGGACCCGAGGTCCAGAGAATGAGTATAAATACAAGAGCTTCAGATTTAGAAAGGTATGTAAGAATCACTTCACTAAACTTAGTAAACAAGCTTTCTTGAGTATAAGAACTGACTTGCCCATTGAAGTGCTAACCCCGGCACCCCCGACCGGAGTGTTTGTCTTTGCAAGTAACTAGCTGAGGATCAAGAGCGTCTCCCAGGATCTGAAGAGTATTTCCAGAACCACTTCCCCACAACATTAGTTAAGTTTTTTTTTTTTACCAAATTGCCATTGAGTGACCCACTACCTAAGGCAACCTTGAGATTGATTCATACATTTTTTACATCTTTTCATCCTCCTTGGAGAGACCAAACCGTAGGAGAGGGAGAGAATAGGAGAACAAGATTGAGTTCATCTAGATTTGGCTTGGAACTTAGGAGAATTGAAGAGGACTTGCAAATTTGAGCTTCTAGACTTGGAATTCAAGGTTTAAGGTAGGAGTTCCCCATTCAATTGTGTATTTAAGTTGTTACTTGCATGGTCCATGGTAAATTGGTGATCTAAGTCATGAATTAATTTGTAAGAGTTGAATTGAGGCTTAATCCATGCATGCATGTTTACATTGTTGAGTTTTGAGTTGATTTCTTGGAAATCTTCACATGCATGTCTATATTCTAGCTATGGTCCATGAATTCATCATGTTTTTGAATGAATTGACTCGTTTGATTATGTATTTGAAGCTTTGATTTCAATTGAACTCTTGCATGTTATATACACTTTATGTTCTTGAAGTTTATTTGAAATTGTGTTTAATTGACTTACCTTTGGGTTTTAATTTTGCAAATTGATCTTCAAAACATGTCATATTATGAGTTTTAAAGTGTATTCCAGAAAATTAGCCTAAAAAGATTGGTTTTGAAGCTTTAAGTGTTGAATTTGAGCTTAGACGTTCAATCTGGAAATTCCAGATTTTGGACCCACGCTCGAGCGTAAGACTTCACACTTGAGCGTACACTTTGAGTACATGCAGACCACTCGAGTGTGGAAAGTAACGCTCTAGCGTGAAATGCGTGTATCCAGTACTTTTCATGTGTTTGCAGTCCGCTTGAGCGAGAGAGTTCACGCTCGAGCGAGGACCTGTGTCTCACGCTCGAGCGTGGATCGAGCGCCTATCGAGCGTGGATCGAGCGCCTATCGAGCGTGGATCGAGCGCCTATCGAGCGTGATTTTTGTGCATCAAGTACTTTTTCATTAATTTGCAGTCTGCAGGAGCAGGGAAGTCCACGCTCGAGCGGAGATTCATTGTCTGCATATCTGCTCAAGCGAGGAAAGCCACGCTCGAGCGTAGACCTTATCTTCAGCACAAATTTGAGAAATGGTTTTCAATGCATGTTTGCATCCTTATTCCATCCTAGGCATTCCTAGGCCTTGATTAAGACTCCATAGTGGGGATTAAGGATTAGAAACACATTAAGAGCTAACGAAGTAAGTTTTGTACAAATAGAACGTGTGTTTCAAGTTTGTATCTGTTATGTGTTATGTAGGTCACGTGTTGCGTTCTATCTGATTAATCTGCTCCGTCTGTTTGTTTCAAGGCCAACTGTGAGTAATAACTTAGTAAAGTTATGTTCAACTGTATCTATTTTTTTGTGACAAAACAAGATCTGTTTTCCGAAATGATATGTCATGTACAATGAATGATTGTTCAATTTTTGATATGTATTCGTGACATCCTTAGCATCATATGATATCTGTTAGCTGTTACCCGGTATCGGAGGTTCTTTTATGGAACTTATTTCTGTCTTTACTCCGTTACCCGTACCGGAGGCCCTATCACAGGGGCTCAGCTTCTGTTCTGTTACCCGGATCCGGAGGTTCCTTTATGGAACTGGTTATTCGTAACCTCACGTGTATACGTTCTATTCTGTTCTGTTTTGTTCTGTTAATGCTAATAGATGTATCACGTAAACTTAATCATGACTTATGATTTCTGTCTGTATATGATCTGGACAAATGATGAATTTGATACAAATCTGAATTATTGTTTCTGAATCTGTACGAACTCATTTATTGAAACCCTTTACTCTATTATTATTCACTAGGCTTTCGCTCACAGTTTATATTATGTATGTAGGTGAGCCGGCACATGACCAGGGCCAGAGTTGATGGCCTACTGTTCTGTTTTTGTTAGCCAACTGTTGTGCCTCCCGAGGAGGTTTCGAACGAAGCCTAATGCCATGGCTATTTTTGTATTCATGCTAGTCTTTGTGTATGCTCTGTAAAGTCTGGTCTTGGGAAGTACATTCTGTAAATACCTTGTAAATATTGTGTATCAGGACTGGCATGTTTATGTATATATATAAATAAGTTTTGAAATGTTCTGTCCCATGTACGTTATCACAGCTCATTGGACCTTGTCTATTTTGTATTATTGCTTCCGCAGCCCCTTATTATTTGCTAATCTAATCAAAGGACTTCGGTAATCCACGGATTACTAGCTGGTTATGGTGCTAAACCTACAGGGACGGGTTTGGGTCGTGACACACAAGGAGCTAACTAGGCTAGCAAACAAGACACGAGGAGAGGAGGCTAATCCCTCCAATTTTGGACTTCAAAACATGATTTTTCCCACTAAAAATACTTTGAAATTTAGTTGTAAAAAGCCTAAGAAAAGATGGTTTAAAGATGGAAAACTGTAACAATCCCGATCCATGATTAACGTTAATCTATGATTAATTATGCTTGATGAGCAATTAAGAAGAAATCCTCAATTAATTACATGTCCATTGCATCGTTTTGTGTTTATATCTGTTTGATATAAAAAGATCTGTTCTTGTTTGAGTTTCGGTTTGCAAATTGGAGGCCTTATCGGCATTCGAATCAGAAATTGACTTGATTTATGTGTTAATTAGGATTTTTAGAATTTTATGGCAGGCTTAATTGAATTTCAATTTTGAATGATTAAATTAGATTAATTTAATGCCCATTTGTTTGGCCTTAATTAATTACATTTCCATTCAAGCCCACATAAGGCTTGTACACCTCACTTGAGCCTCTTTTTCATATCAACTTTGAGCCTCCAAGAGTTGAAACGTGGGAGAGAGAGAGAGAGAGAGAGAGAGAGAGAGAGAGAGAGAAAGGCAAGAATTGAAATCAAACCTTGAAGTTGGTAGGGAATTGCTTGAAAATTAGAGAATTACTCAAATCATCTTCAAACCCCAAAGAATTGAAGACTCTAGGTGAGGACTTTGTCCTTAAGCTTTTTATTCTAGACATTAGTGATGAAATTCAAGAGAATTTAGTTGATTAATGCAAGGTTTGAGCTAGAGTGGAGGAACTTGGGTCATATTATGCATGCATGCATTTTTTCTTGTATTTTGTGTTGAATTTCAAGTAATTCTCTCATGCATGTCATAGATTGAGCTTAATTGTAGGAATTCATCATGTTTTCTATCAATTTGCCAAGTTTGATCATGTTTTGAAATGGTGGAGTTCAAGAGAATTCATGCATGTTATGTTCATAAAACAATCAAAAAGATTAAGTTGAAATTGTGTACATTTGGCATGCTTTTGGGCCATGATTTCTTGAAATAATCCTTAAGTGTTTTCCAAAATTTTGGCCCAAGAGGATGAGTTTTGAAGTGTTTGGTTTGAGCTTGAAGCTTGGAGATCAAATCTGAAAATTCCAGAATTTCAATCCACGCTCGAGTGTAGGAGTTCACACTTGAGCGAGCACTCTGAATGCGTGCACTTCCGCTCGAGCGACATGATGCCCTCTCGAGCGTGAAATGCATGTATCCAGAAGTTCACTAGTTTTGTAGCACGCTCAAGCGACAGAAGTTACGCTCAAGCGAAGGTCTGAAACTCGCGCTCAAGCGGGGATCGAGCGTCCGTTGAGTGTGAAAAACAAGCAACCAGTACTTTTTCAAAGTTTACAGTCCGTTCGAGCGAAGAAAGTCATGCTCAAGCGAACCCTCACTTTTTGCATGTCCACTCGAGCGTGGACCCTGTTTTCAGCAAGTTTTGGAAAATGTTTTCAAATGCATTTTTGCATCATCATTCTATCCTAGGCATTCTTAGGCCTTGATTAAGACCCCATAATGAGGTTAAAGGTTAGAAACACGCTCAGATTAAATGAAGTAAGTTATGTGCAATTCGAACGTGTGTTTCAAGTGTGTGTTTGTTATGTGTTAATGTAGGTCGCGTGCCGTAAACCGTTTGATTAGTCTGTTCTGTCTGTCTGCACCGAAGCCAACTGTGAGTAATAACTTAGTAAAGCTATTTTTAACATTATTTATTTTCTGTATGATGAATTAAGATCTATTTTCTGAAATGATATGTTCTATATAATGAATGATTATCCAATTTCTGACAATGTATTCGTGGCATCCTTAGCATCATGTGATATTTGTTAACTGTTACCTGGTATCAAAGGTTCCATTATGGAACTTAATATGTCTGCACTTTGTTACCCGTACCAGAGGCTCCATCATGGGGCTCAGCATGTTTATTCTCTGTTACCCGGATCTGAAGGTTCCTTTATGGAACTGGTTATTCATTACCACTACATGTTCTGCATCTGTTCTGTATCTACTCTGTTAGCGCTAATGGATGTACCATGTATGAATAAGTATGGATTATGATTTCTAAATATGATTTTGAACAAGGATATGAACCTAAATCTGTTGTGAATCTGAATTATGATTTCAGAATCTATATGGATTTCATTCATTAAAACCCTTTACTCCTTTATTATTCACTGGGCTTCCATTCACTATTTTATATTATGTACGTAGATGAGCAAGCGCGTGACCAGGCCCAGAGTTGACGGCCTACGTTTCAATTTTTGTCAACCAGCCTTTGTACCTCCCGAGGAGGTTCCGGATGAAGTCAAGTTTTTATGGCTGTTTTTGTAATCATAATAGACTTAGTATGTTTTGTTAAGTCTTGGGCAAGATGTCTGCCATTTTACTCCTAGGAGTGATATGTAAATATTGTACCTTTTGGCATCACTCGTAAGTCTATAAAAGTTTTAAATTGTACGTCTTATGTATGCCTCCACAGCTCAATGGACCACTTATATTTTGTATATTTGCTTCCGCAGCCCCTAAATATATGTTAATCTGTCAAGAGGCCTTTGGTAATCCGAGGATTACTGACTGGTTACGATGTTAAACCCATAGGGGCGGGTTTGGGTCGTGACAGAAACAAAGGTGAAAAAACCTTAAAAGCAAGGAATAAAAAGGGTGAGATACCCCCCTAACCTTAAATGGTCTAAAACACCAATTTCAGCCCACAAAAACAGAGGTTTTTACAGCTTAAAAATAGCCCAAAAACGATTTGAGAAGATTGGAAAACAAGTGTACTAAAGCAAAGTAAAGAGGCAAATGTTATACCTTTTGAAGCAAAGCTCAATTTTAGGCACTAACTCAAGCCAAAACCACTTTCAAAAGCTCCAAGAAGGCTTCAAAGAACCTCAGCTCAAAGATGATCAACTTTGGTTAAGGTAGTGTAGGCAAAAGTGTAGTGTAACTAGGCTTATATGCGCAAAGAGAGAAATGTAGAAAGAAAGAGAGAGATTCTTTTTCCAAAATTTCTAACCCTCAAAAATAGGAGAGGAGACCCCATATATATAGATAAACAAGCATTTGGCTAAGAAAAATCCATCCATACACGTGTATGGAGATAAGACCAATTGTGCCAACAGCTGGAACAGCTATCAACAAAATATCTGAAAAAAGACACTAGTGGCCGGCAGGCTCAATTGGCTGCAAGCTTGAAGGTTTTGGTCCAAATTAGGGCACAGAATGGATGGGGTTTGAAGGCTCAAAGATAGGGCATCCTACCGAGGACTTCGGGCACTAAAACGAGCACAAATAATCACAATCATCGAGTGCACGAGCGATGACGTCCAAGTCTTGGAGACGATCAAAAATGGGATGTCTACAGATACGAGCGTAGAATACCATATAAATCCCTATGACTTGCCGATGCGAGCATTAAAAGGCATCACTTAGCATCTAAATTTCCACGTCTTGCCGATGCAAGCGTGGAATAGCATATAAACCCTCATGTCTTACCAATGCAAACATGGAAAGGCCTTACTTGGCACCCAAATTCTCACGTCTTGCTGATGCAAGCTTGAAATAGCATTTAAACCCCCATGTCTTACTGATGCAAGCATGGAAAAGGCACCACTTGACATCCGAAAATCCCCACGTCTTGTCGATGCAACCATGGAAGGGAACCCAATCGTCTTCCATGTCTCGTCGATATAAGCATGGAAAAGGCACCACTTAGTACATAAACTCGACGACTTGCCGATGCGGGCACGGAATGGCATTTGTTAAAAACCCCATGACTTATCGATACGAGCATGGGATGGCACCGCTTGGCAGCTAAATATTTCCATGACTTGTCGATACAAGCATGGAAAGACACCATTCGACCTTGGCAAAACCATGGCTCGTCGACACGAGTTGGAAATAGCACACCCTTGCCTCATAGATACAGACATAAAAAGGCATATATTGGCATCATTATAATCATAATGGCGTTACTCTAACCACACTATGGTGTGCTTTATTATTTGGGATAGTCTTATTTCAAAAAACTTGCAGGACTGGCATAACTTGGAATCAAATGGAAGAAAGCTTGGCATAGGTATGACAAAGTGAGTATGGCAAGTATTGCTCGTTCTCCTCTCTTTTGATACATGCTTGGATGAATGCTTGAGTACTTGTTGCACATACTCACTCATGTATGAATTGTTGTACAACCACCCCCAAACTACACTAATATGATTCCTTACATCAAGGATACATAGGCAGCCTTTGATCACTTGCATGAATGTATGGCACTGCCTTAAGCCTTAGGGTCATGTCAACCGGGATGGTCTCGGGTCTTTGACATTCATTTCTTATCACTTCATGATTATTTGAGCTCTATCTAAGAAGGGCAACTGTACGCACCCTATTTTAACTAGCCCTAAGGGCGCTTGCAAGCCTCCCGATGATGAAATGGTACTTATTTCAGCCTTTGGAATGTTTAAAGATGTTTAGAGTTGCTGTATAAACCCATTTTAGCCAAAAATCAACGTTTTGCAAAAATAACCATTTTACCTCTAGACCCCTTTTTAGTAGAAAAACCAACTTCTTTACCCCTGAAAGGTCGATTGTGCTTTAATTGATTGAATTTTCTAAAATTTGTGACCCATTTCATCAAAAATGTTGATCAGAACGCAATCCAGGCTTACTTATGGCACAAGCAAGCCAAGGGCATAGGACCACATACTTGTGTATGCATGCATAGCACATGTAGCAAGGCAAAACATGCATGCGCACGTTAGATGTGCGTGCGTACGTTAGATGTGCGTGCGCACATAGTGTGTACGTGTTCACCTTCATTGAGCGTCCGCACCAAATTTGTACGTGCACACATTGAGGCATCACAGAGTTATTTTTAGAAACTCAATCTTGGTGCATTTTTTGTAAAAACAGCAAAAGGGGAAGCGATGAAACCCTAGAAGGGTTCCAGAAGCTGCTCCCAACTCTATAAATAGAGCCCCTCTCCCTCTCTTTGAAGGGGTTAAGGAATTGAAGCATTTTTTAGAGCTTTTGAGTGCCAAACCCTATCTTTCTCCCTCTCTTTGCCTTAGCTCCGTAATTCTCACACCCTAAAGCAACTTTAGGCTTCTGAAAATACTCTAAAGATTGAAAAACATCAACCCTAACTTGAAACCCAAGCTTAGGGGAGGCTTACAAGTAAGAAATTTATTTGCTTGTTCTTGTGTTTTTCATCAAAAAGTAGGTATTCCTTATTACCATTGAACAATCGAAATAGTTGATTTTTGCTCGTTATTTTTGTTACGATACTTGTTGGTTAAACAATCATTTTTGTTGCCATTGAATAATCGAAATAGCTGATTTTTATATTTTTTTCTCACTTTTGTTTTATATTTTCACGTTGCAGTGTGATTGTTCACATTGGCATGAGTATAGTTTTTTAAGGGTAGATATATGTTAATTGTAAACTATGAATATTCACATTGTATTTTGATATGAGTTTTATTTTTTTGAAGGTTAGTTGTATATTTGTTGTTTATTGTGAACATTCACATTATACTTTAGTTCGAAGGTTAGTTGTATATTAGTAGTCATAATAACATAAACAACAATGTGTTATTTTGGTCACATAGTGTATATATAAAAATGTGAATGTTCACATTAATTCTATAACACAAATAGGTAGTCGCACTATTAATGTTCACGCACTCATGTAACATAGTGTGTGTATGGTTTCATGAGAAGATGTTATTTATCAGCATACATTTATAATGTAAAAGTTCACATTAACATGTAGTGAGAGATTTTCAAAAGGTAGACGATTTAGAATTTTGACAATGTGAGAAATTTTTTCTATAGAGTAAGGAAGAGATTTTTTCCCCTCGAATGAGGAGGGATATTTTTCATGAAATAAGGGAGAAATTTTCTCCATAGAATAAAGAATTATTGTTATTTTTTTATTATAACAATAATTCTTTTTCCTTCTTTTCATAGTTTCCAAAAAAAAAAAAGCCTTTAAATTATATAAGCTGGCTTCCTATTAGAAAGGCATATTTTCACAGTACAATTTTATGAACTATCAACCTAAACTATAATAAAAGCTTCCAACCTAAACAATCCCAACCTAAACAATTAACTTTTTCCTTCTTTTCATAATGTGGGATCATCAAATAAAATTTAGCCAATAGAGATTTTCTTAATTGTTTAAAATTAAGAAAATCAAGAAAATTAGTATGAGATATTGACACTCTCACAAGGCTACTCACTAAATAGAATAAGAGTATAAGATTCTCTTTATATGAGTAAAACAACTCATTTTTTTTTTTTTTCCCGATGTGGGATTATCAAATAAAAATAATTATTTAAAATTAAGAAAAACAAGAAAATTAGAATGAGGATTTGGAGCTCCTAGAAGGCTCCTCACTAAAAAGTCTATTTTTCGTATATATATATATATATATATTTCAAAATAAAAGCAAGCACATAAAGTTGGAAAGGTAATTTGATCATATTATACCAAATACGACCTAATGGATCGAAAAGAATGACTTAGATGAAACATAAGTCCTAAGATGGAATTTACTAAAAAAATCATACAAAATTTATATGTATAATGGATAAGGCACAATACAGTTTTTTTTTTTTTTTTTGGTAAAATAATAACTTTAATGTAAAAAATTAATATTGCCATGTTAAGCTTGTGTAATTTTTTTCGATGAATTTTTTGATACAAATAGTCATATGGCAAGGAAGAGCTTTCTTTGTCTAAAAGGGAAAATGGAATGTAATGATGGCCTAACGCCATCTAGCCGTACAAATGGAGAAGTGGAAATTACAAAAACAATAATGATAGAAATCATTAATTTTAGAGTTTTAAAAAGATTATTAATAATATGACACTTAATAAAAATATATATATATATATATAATACTAAGGTCAAAACATGAAATTATTCATAGTGAGCGCTACTGCCACATCATTAGTCCCACTCATTTTCCTTACAAAAAATGGAATGCAATGATGCGATCTAGCCAAACAGAAGGAGAAGTATAGAAATGATTTCGATTCAAACCACTAACACACTATCATTAAAAGCAGTATTAATGAGGTGATAATGTAAGGGGGGAAAAAAAATTAAAGGCCAAATTATTACATCAGTGTGGGATTCACATCTCGTCATGTCATTAGTGGTCCGTTTAGTAATATTAAATTAATAGTATGAAGCATTTTTTGTATAGAAATTACAAAAGAACATCTAAAACTGATAAATAATGAGAACCTGATTCCAACCTACACAAAATTGAAGGGCAAGGAAGAAATTACATGAAAAACTACCAAAAGATCCTCACTCAAATGTGTTGGAAGCTAAAAAGTAAAAAGGCATTTTCGAGAGACAAAAATAAATAAATAAATAAAAGACAGAATATGAGCCATTGATGAATACTAAAAACACTGTTAAAATGGACCTACTGATTATATAGTTGATAGATATATCCAAAAGAAGAAGATCAGATGTATAGGCCTGTTTTGGTAATTATTCCGTTTTTAATTTTTAATTTTTAATTTATATTTACAAAAATTTTAAAAATTGTCATAAAAATTTATTTAATAATTTTTTTATTTATAAATGGTTATCTCAGTTTATAAATTTGACAAAAAAACGTAAACTCAAAAAATAAGTTTTCGTTTTCAGTTTTCAATTTTCAATTTTTTTTCAATTAATTTATTTTAAATAATTTTTTTTCAAATATTTTTTTTCCCAATTAATTTTTTTTTCAATTATTTTTTTCAATTAATTGTTTTTTAAATATTTTTTTTCAATAAATTTTTTTAATTATTTTTTAAATTAATTTTTTTCAATTATAATGTGTGTGATCCTATTGTCATAAATAAAATAAATAAATAAAAATATTTTAAGCCTAAACAAACATATTTTTAATTTATATTTTTAAATTTTTTTAAACATTTTGTTCAAACCAAACACGTTTATAATTTATGTTTTTCTAAAAATAAACAAAAACTAATTTATACAATTTTTGTAAACATAAACCAAAAACGTAAACGTTACCAAACGCTACCATAGTAAATTGATATTTTCCAATCATGTTCTGCTTTTAAAATAATTAAAGAGGAAGCAACAGGATCTCTTTACCACAAATCCAAAGAAGTCTTATAGAGCTGAGAAAATATCCAACTGATCACCACTTAAAATGAAAGATAAAAAAATAAACAGCAATGTAGTATTATCAAATTTCATCAGTTACCTATCCTAAGCAACTAAAGTCCAATTGCCTTGGCAATAGAAACTTTTCCATGTGAATACATGATTCAAATTTGAAGTGAACTGCTTCAATGCATTCAGAAATCGCTTCTGTAAATTCCTGCAAATCAAATAGTCGTTTCAAAAAAATTATAAAATACATCCATGACTCTATAGACTAAGACTATAAAGTTACCTTTTACAAGTGCGGAAAACTTGGTGTGCCCCAGGAAATGTGGCATGTACAGTGGAAACAGTACAAATAAATCATTCTCCGTTTGTCTCAATGGCCTAACCTCTTCCTTCTCTTTCTGCTTTTGTGACGCCATAGATAATTTCTACGCCATCAAAAAATAATAATAATAATAATAAAATCTCATAAAGTAAAAATACTTCAACCTCAAACAAAAAGAAGTGAATTGAATTTTGTCATTTTCCTTAAAATGCTTCAAATATATGAACCACTCAGTATAAACGAAAACATACCACATGCTAATGCACATGAATGAAGCACATCCTCATAAAAGATAAGAGTACTCCACCACTATGAACACCCTCGAGTTGCCATTTGTCGAAAGCTCTCTTGTATAATGGATGCATGCATACTAAAGAAGCCCAATCGACATTCTCTTCAGGTAAGTTTCTGAGAGCATTCCAAACGGGGTCAACGACAACTTTTGGAGAACAGCCAATCTCCATCCGAAATAGGAAAATATTCTTTATCATTTCGAATGGTGTCCAGAGGCATGAATGGTGAAACATGATGTCCTGATTGTAACTAAAAATAAAAATAATAAAACTAATAATTAGTATCAAATTCAAAAATGCTTTTAACTTTTAAATATTTTCAAAAGTTGATGTAAATAAAAATACCTTTGATAGTTACCAAGTAAGTCCAAGAGATGAGCAACATCTTTGGGGATTTCATTGCCTATCAGAATTTCAAGTATAGTCTTTAAATCTGCACCATCCTTTCTCATATCTTTCTGATTATGGCTATATTGATTTCCCGTCAATGTCACGTCATATTTTTCATTCAAGATAGATTACAGTGAGCTATTCCCTTGCAATGAAAATGCATTACATTCTTCATCATGCCCTTACATAAAAGCAATTAATATCAAACTGTTATTGATTGGCTCTCAACATGGAAAAGGAGATTTCTGTCCTTCGCAGGTGGATTGGTTCTCATTAAATTGGTTTTGTCAAGTTTACCTATTTATTGTCTATCCATTTTCAAGATTGCTGAATGTGTCGCTAATGAATTAGATAAAATTCAACCAGCTTTCTTATGGGAAGGATCTGAATTGAAGTGAAAAGTCAATATGGGTAAATGGGGGGAAGTCACTAGAAGTAAAAACCATGGTGGGTTGGGCATTAAGAGAGCTAGTGTAACAACCCTCATACTGATTACCGTTAAACCACTGAATTATCTACTGATTACTGTTGATAATGACTGATAAGTGAACTGGATGAACTCTTGAATGCATGAATGGAATCAAATCAAATTGAATAAGTTGTCTGTTATATTGCATATTGTATCTGTCTGCTTGAATGATTATCTGCTTGAGTTTATGTGTTTAAATCGCTAATTGAAGGCCTTATCGTGACGATTTAGAAACCGTTTGAAGTTTTAGGATCAGTAGAATATTTCTGATTTAATGGTATATTTATCTGAAAATTGATTAGGAATGATTAAATTAGATTAAATAAAGCCAATTAAAGAGTTTGATTTAATTACGTTATTGCCACTTAGTGGCCACTACATCACACACACTTAGAGACTTGTTTACACTTTGATCACAACATTTGATCAGCCCTTTCTTGCCTTCCAACCGACCCTAGAAGAGGTTAGAGAGAGAGAGAATTATTCTTGTTGAAATTGCTAAGAGAACTTGAAGATTTGAGGCATGGATTGCTAGATTGAGCTCCTAGACTTGTGATTGAGACTTAGGTGAGTGAATTCATCTTCTCCTTGTTGAGTTTAAACTTGTTCTTGCATGTTTCATGCTAAATTGATGAACTAAGTCATGTTTTAAGCTTAGCATATGAGATTGAAGTCAAATTCTTGCATGCATGTTAATATTGTTGGGTTTTGAGTTAAGTTCATGGCAATTTGTCACATGCATGTTCATAGTATTGTTATAGTCCATGTTTTCAACTTGCTTTTCAAAGAATTGAGCTCATTTGAGCATGATTGGAAGCTTAAAATTGTTTTGAATGCATGCATGTCATGTTTGAGCATTGTTCTTGAAAATGGTTTGAAATTGGGTTTAATTGAAACACCCTTGGGCCCTGATTTCTTAAATTGAGCTTTAAAACTTGTTATTCTATGTGTTTGAAAGAGTTTTCCAGAAAATGGGCCCAAGAGGATCGAATTTGGAACATTGAAACTTGGTTTGAAACTCAGAGGTCGAATCTGGATTTTCCAGAATTTGGTCATCCGGCGGAAGTGCCGCTCGGCGAAATTCATGCTTCCAAAGATTTCTTCGCATTGTTTCTGATCCGCTCGGCGATTTTAACGCCGGCGGAAAATCGCGCATCCAGCATCTTGCACCTTTCATCGGCCGCTCGGCGGTGGAACGACGCCGGCGTGGGCCTTTGTGCTTGTCGCTCGGCGGGAAACTCAAGGCCGGCGGAGGCCTGTTTCAAAAATTCGAAATTGTATATCGTGCACATTTTGCATCCTCAACCCATCCTAGGCATTCTTAGGCCTAGTTTAAGGCATCTTAATGAGGATTTAGACATAGAACCACATCGAGGAATTTAGGGATTTAATTATATCCTTCCATCGTGAACTTAGTGTGTGTTCTATTTGTTAACTGCTTAGGGTTGGCTCTCGTGGCGCTCATTTAGCTGCTATTAGCCCAATCTCTGTGAGTAGCAGTTGTGTAAAGATATGTTCAAATGGTTATATTTTGAATCTTCGAATGACATTTATTGAACGATATCGTTTATTGAATGAATGTATGTCATGTATTTGAATCGTATTGTGGCATCCTTAGCACCTTGTTATTGGTATTCTGAGCTCTGTCGGTTTCCTTGTGGAACCATCTTGTTTGATGGCCATTATTATTGTTGGTGCATTAAGGCGGTCCTTTTGGACCCTCTTGTTTATAGGCTAATGGATGTACCACATATGACCGATTGATTGAAATCTTGATTGGTGAAATCTTGAAAGATTGAAATCTTGTATGATGAATTGATTTCATTCTTGTAAGGGACATTCATTCATAACCTCTTTACGTTATGTTATTCACCGGGCTTTAGCTCACTTTGTTTATATATATATGTAGGTTCTCGGAACTGACGGAGCTAGGAGGCGTGGGATTGGTCCCCGCTTTGTCAAGCTTGGCCTATCGCCTCCTGCGAGGTTAGAGTTGCCATGTTATGGCTTGGGTGTTTTGTGTCCCCTATCGGTCTCCTTCTTGTTTTGTACCGTTGTATAGACCGTTCTTTGTTTTCTTATCTTGTCGTCTAGGATTTGATCCCCGTCTTGATCGCTTGTAAATGATTGTATAGATATATGGATTGTCTTGTTTTGAAGCTGTCTGAATGCATAAAAATGTTTTTGACATCTGATTTTCACACTCAATGGACACTAGTTATTTCTTGTTTTGGCTTCCGCCACATACTACTGTTTGATTGTATATCGTTACGTAGGCCTTGGGTAATCTCGGATTCTTGGCGATTCTTGTCTAAACCCATAGGGCGGGTTTGGAGTCGTGACAGTGGTATCGAGCGATACTTAACCACGAGTTATACCGCATACACGTGTCCAAACGAGCTATAGGGTGTCCTAGAAAAGCAATTAGGGCATCTCATGAATTTGAAAAGTGTATGCTTATGGTATCGATTATATGTTAAAGTGTTAAACTGTTTAATTGTACAATTGTTTATAATGATAATCTATTATAATCATTATAGCAAAATGGATAATGCAAATGAACTCGAGTCATCATCCTCGAGGCGAATGGCGGACTTGAACAAATGATGGGGTGATAATGGAAAGACTAGATCAACAACGAACCAACAGCCCCACCTCCTCCTCCTCCGGTGCAACCGAACAAAATGTCTGAGAATGTGAATGCTAATGAGGTGGACATTATTACCTTGACTTCAGAAATTCAGCAAAATGAAACCGCCGTCCTTCTAGGGAGGCTTAGAACCGTTAAAGGCTGAAGCTTGGGTTTTTGAGACTGAAAAGTTGTTTGAGGTTTTTCCGTGCTCTGAAGCAAATAAGGTATTGTTAGCTACCTTCACCCTTCAGGAAGAAGCAAGAAGGTGGTGGATGTTGACTGTGATGCAAATACTATTGTGACTGGGCTCGGTTAGGAGTCCTTCTTTGAAAAGTATTTTCCCGATTGCATCGAGAGGCAGAAAAGTGACGAGTTTGAGCAGTTGAGACAGGCAAAAGCGTCATTGCGAGTATGAGAAAAATTTTACCGAACTTGCTAGGTATGCACCACATATGGTGGATACCGATTATAAGAAGGCCAGGAGGTTTGAAGGCAGCCTTAGTGTTGCTATTCAGGATCGAATAAATGTTTTGAAAATGCCAACTTATGTGGGTGTTCTCGACCGGGCATTGATGGCCGAGACAAATATTGCAGCGGTGAAACAATCTGAAACACCGACAACTGAGTGGCAAGGCAAAAGGCAGAGTTTCAAGTTTAAGAAAGGCAAGCATAACCCAGCAAACAAGAAATAGAATACGGGGTCGACTACTAGCCCCAGCCAAGGAAGTGGATTTACTCCACCCTGCTCCATATGTGGCAACAAGCACAAAGGGGTTTGCTACCAGATTTCTGGAGCTTGTTTCAGGTGTGGCAAGGTGGGCCACAGAATTAAAGATTGTCCTTCTGCCCCGCCAGCCAGTAGTAAAGCTGCACCAAGCGCAGCAGCATCAGCCGCAACACCAAAACCGAACCCCAAAGCTACCGGGAAAGAGCCTATGAGGCAGGGCCGAGTGTTCGCCCTAGTGCCGGGAGACGTGCAAAATCTCGAGACCGTTGTGTCGGTATCCTCTATCTCAGGCTCAAAATGCTTATGTATTGATTGATTCGGTCTACACATTCTTATGTGTCGATGCTTTTTCGCAGAAATGAATAGACCCTTAGAACCCATGAACTATCTGCTAGCTGTATCATCACCTGTTGGGGGATCCATGACATGTGCATATATGTATCCTGCTTGTGAGATTATTGTTGGGGATATGCATTTGTTTATTGATTTACTACCGTTGAACATAGATCATTTTGATGTAATATTGGGGATGGATTGGCTACAAAAATATCATGCCACTATAGACTGTGTAACAAAACAAGTAGTTTTCCGTCCACCGGGTTTGCCTGAATTTGTGTTTAATGGGAGTGGAGTAGTACCTCCTCCATACCTGATTTCTTCTGTAAAGGCTGTCAAATTGATTAGAAAGGGGTGTAAAGGGTATCTGTGTTCTGTATTGACTGTACCTGCTAATGATAATGTTAAAACTGATGTGAATTGTATTCCTATAGTCAGAGAATTCCCAGATGTATTTCCAGATGATTTGCCAGGGGATTTGATTGACAGGGAAATTGAATTTATTGTGGATGTGGTTCCGGGTACACAGCCGATATCTAAAGCTCCTTACAGAATGGCTCCGACTGAACTGAAGGAATTGAAAGTACAATTGCAGGAACTGTTAGACAAGAAGTTTATCAGACCTAGTACCTCCCCGTGGGGCGCACCCGTTTTGTTTGTGAAAAAGAAAGATGGCTCACTGAGACTGTGCATTGATTATCGGGAATTGAACAAGGTAACTGTAAAGAATAAATATCCATTACCGCGTATTGACGATTTATTTGACCAGTTACAGGGTGCACAAGTGTTTTCCAAGATTGATCTTAGATCGGGGTATCACCAACTGAAAGTCAAACCGGAAGACATTGATAAAACTGCTTTTAGAACGAGGTATGGCCACTTTGAATTTTTAGTTATGCCGTTCGGAGTTACGAATGCCCCTGCTGCATTTATGGACCTCATGAACAGAATTTTTAAACCATACCTTGATGATTTTATTGTGGTATTCATAGATGACATATTGATTTATTCTAAGACTGTTGAAGAACATGAACACCATCTGAGACTTGCCCTGCAAACCTTAAGAGAACAGAAACTGTATGCTAAACTGTCTAAATGTGAATTTTGGCTTGATCATGTGATGTTTTTGGGGCATGTTGTTAGCAAAGACGGAATTTCGGTTGATCCGCAGAAAATTGAAGTCAGAGTGAATCGCCTAGACCAACCAATGTAACTGAAGTCCGAAGCTTTTTGGGATTGGCTGGATATTACAGGAGATTTGTCAAAGACTTCTCCAAAATTGCCCTACCACTGACTCAGTTGACACAGAAAGGGATATCATTTGACTGGACTGACCAAAGGGAATCAGCATTTCAGGAGTTGAAAACTAGACTTGTAACTGCACCGATTTTGACTCTACCTTTAGGTACGGATGGTTATACTGTATTTAGTGATGCTTCTCATAAGGGTTTGGGATGTGTTTTAATGTAGAATGGGAGAGTTATTGCTTATGCTTCCAGACAGTTGAGACCACATGAAAAGAACTACCCGACCCATGACCTAGAACTTGCCGCAGTAGTTTTTGCATTGAAAATTTGGCGTCACTATTTGTATGGAGCAACCTGTGAAGTGTATACTACCACAAGAGCCTGAAGTACTTTTTCACCCAGAAAGAACTGAATATGAGACAGCGGAGATGGCTTGAACTGATAAAAGATTATGATCTACAGATATTGTACCATCCGGGAAAAGCCAATACCGTTGCCGATGCTTTGAGCCGAAAATCGATTGCCAACTTAGCCTGTTTGCTGACTGGACAGAAAGAGTTGCTTCTTGATCTGGAAAAGTCCGAAATTGAAATTGTTTTGAGAGAACAGGGCGGAACAATAGCTGCCATTACTGCTCAACCAAAGATTGATTGAGGAAATTAAAGAAAACAACAACTAGATGATTTCTTGAAAAAGGTTATTGAAGAAAGAGATTCAAAACCGAGACCGGGTTCAAATTTGACAACAATGTCTGAAATTTCAAGACAGATGTGTGTAATTTAATGACACCGAATTGAAAAGAAGAGTTACGCAAGAAGGCCATAGTCAAGTTTTCGATTCACCCAGTGGAATACGAAAATGTACCAAGATCTCAAAGCAATTTCGTGGCCAGAATGAAGAAAGAAATCACGAATTTGTGTCTAAGTGTCTTCATTGCCAAGAAGTCAAAGCGGAACATCGAATTCAAGCAGCTATCGCAACCCTTACCCATACCAGAGTGGAAATGGGAGCATATCACGATGGATTTTATCGTTGGATTACCTCGCTCCAGGAAAGGTATGGACTCTATTTGGGTTATTGTTGATAGATCGACTAAATCGCACACTTCCTACTGTCAAGACAATTTATAATGCGGATAAATTAGTCATTATCTATATTGTGAAATTGTTAGATCGCATTTGAGTGCCCGTGTCTATTGTTTCGACAGGATTGAAGTTTACATCGAGGTTCGCAAAGCTTACAGATGCATTGGAATCTTGAATTGAGGCCGAGTAGTGCCTATCATCCTCGAACAGATGGACAAATGAAAGGACCATCCAGACTCTAGAGGACCTACTGAGAATATGTGTACTGGACTTTCAGGGAAATTGGGAAAGTCATTTGTCGTTGGCTGAATTCGCCTACAACAACAGCTACCATTCGAGTATTGGAATGGCGCCTTTCGAGGCGTTGTATGGCAGAAAGTGTAGATCTCCAATCTGCTGGGCAGAATTTGGAGATGGGCCTTTGCTTGGGCCCGAGATTATGTATGAAACGACTGAAAAGATAAAATTGATACAGCAGAGACTGAAAACTGCACAGAGCAGACAGAAGAGTTATGCGGATGTTAGAAGACGGGACAGAGAGTATGAAGTGGGTGATCACGTTTTTGTGAAAGTGACACCAATGAAAGGCCAGACTCGTTTTGGAGTCAAAGGCAAGTTAGCGCCGAGGTATGTCGGACCGTATCAGATTATTGAGAAAATCAATGTTGCGCTTCCTCCTGAAATGGAGCATATGCATAACGTCTTCCACATTTCGATGTTGAGAGACTACCTCCGGGATCCGTTTCATGTGATTGAGCCTACTCGGATAGTGCTTAGTGATGACTACACTTACGAGGAACGGCCTATACAGATTGTGAACCGACGGATCAAGAAACTGAGAAACAAAGAGATCCCGCTAGTGAAAGTTGATTGGCAGAACCATGGTGGTGTGTATGCCACTTGGGAAAGGGAAGATGACATGGCTAGGCGATATCTGATTTGTTCGGCCAATCTCGCTTTTCTTCGGTGAAGGTAACTCGAGTTTAGAGGACTAAACTCCTTATAAGGAGGAGATCAGAATAACCTCAGATCGACATCCGTTAAACCAATCAATTATCTATCGACATCGCTAAACCGAATCGATAATGACCGATAAGTGAATCTGGATGAACTCAATGCATCGAATGGAATCAAAATCAAATTGAATAAGTTGTGCCGTTATATTGCATATTGTATCTGTCTGCTTGAATGATTATCTGTTTGAGTTTATGTGTTTAAACTGCTAATTGAAGGCCTTATCGGCGGCCGATTTAGAAACCGTTTGAAGTTTTAGGATCAGTAGAATATTTCTGATTTAATGGTATATTTATCTGAAAATTGATTAGGAATGATTAAATTAGATTAAATAAAGCCAATTAAAGAGTTTGATTTAATTACGTTATTGCCACTTAGTGGCCACTACATCACACACACTTAGAGACTTGTTTACACTTTGATCACAACATTTGATCAGCCCTTTCTTGCTTTCCAACCGACCCTAGAAGAGGTTAGAGAGAGAGAGAATTATTCTTGTTGAAATTGCTAAGAGAACTTGAAGATTTGAGGCATGGATTGCTAGATTGAGCTCCTAGACTTGTGATTGAGACTTAGGTGAGTGAATTCATCTTCTCCTTGTTGAGTTTAAACTTGTTCTTGCATGTTTCATGCTAAATTGATGAACTAAGTCATGTTTTAAGCTTAGCATATGAGATTGAAGTCAAATTCTTGCATGCATGTTAATATTGTTGGGTTTTGAGTTAAGTTCATGGCAATTTGTCACATGCATGTTCATAGTATTGTTATAGTCCATGTTTTCAACTTGCTTTTCAAAGAATTGAGCTCATTTGAGCATGATTGGAAGCTTAAAATTGTTTTGAATGCATGCATGTCATGTTTGAGCATTGTTCTTGAAAATGGTTTGAAATTGGGTTTAATTGAAACACCCTTGGGCCTTGATTTCTTAAATTGAGCTTTAAAACTTGTTATTCTATGTGTTTGAAAGAGTTTTCCAGAAAATGGGCCCAAGAGGATCGAATTTGGAACATTGAAACTTGGTTTGAAACTCAGAGGTCGAATCTGGATTTTCCAGAATTTGGCCGCCGGCGAAGTGCGCGAAGGGGAATTCATGCTTCCAAAGATTTCTTCGCATTGTTCTGATCCGCTCGAAAGGGATTTTAACGCCGAAAGGGAAAATCGCGATCCAAAGATTTTTTGCACCTTTCATCGGCCGCCGGCGGTGGAACGACGCCGGCGTGGGCCTTTATGCTTGTCCGCCGAAAGCGAAACTCGCGCCGGCGGAGGCCCCTGTCAAAAATTCTGAAATTGTATACTGTGCACATTTTTGCATCCTCAACCCATCCTAGGCATTCTTAGGCCTAGTTTAAGGCATCTTAATGAGGATTTAGACATAGAACCACATCGAGGAATTTAGGGATTTAATTATATCCTTCCGACTGTGAACTTAGTGTGTGTTCTATTTGTTAACTGTTTAGGGTTGGCTCTCGGGGACGCGCTCTAGCTGCTATTAGCCCAATCTCTGTGAGTAACAGATTGTGTAAAGATATGTTCAAATGGTTATATTTTGAATACTGAACTGAACTGTTTATTGAACTGATATCGTTTATTGAATGAATGTATGTCATGTATTTCAATCAGACAGGCATCCTTAGCACCCATGTTATTGATCGTTACAGAGCTCGTCGGTTTCCTTATGGAACCATACTGCTTGATGGCCATTATTATTGTTGGGTTAGGCCGGTCCTTTTGGACCTACTGTTTATAGGCTAATGGATGTACCACATATGACTGATTGATTGAAATACTGATTGACTGAAATACTGAAAGATTGAAATACTGTATGATGAATTGATTTCATTACTGTAAGGGACATTCATTCATAACCTCTTACACGCTATGTTATTCACCGGGCTTTAGCTCACCGCTTATATATATATATATGTAGGTTCTCAAAGAACTGCATCGGAGCTAGGAGCGTGGGATTGGTCCCCGCTTTTGTCAAGCCACCTATCGCCTCCTTTGCGAGGTTCGAGTTGCCATGTTATGGCTTGGGGTGTTTTTGTGTCCTCTATCGGTCTCCTTACTGTTTTGTACCGTTGTATAAACGTTCTTTGTTTCTTTATCTTTGTCGTCTAGGATTTGATTTGATCGATCGCTTGTAAATGATTGTATAGATCAGATATGGATTGTACTGTTTTGAACTGTCTGAATGCATAAAAATGTTTTTGACATACAGATTTTCACAGCTCAATGGACACTAGTTATTTACTGTTTTGGCTTCCGCCAGGCCCTGTACTCTGTTTGATTGTATTACTGTTCTGTAGGCCTTGGGTAATCTCGGATTACTGGCCAGTTACGGTGCTAAACCCATAGGGCCGGGTTTGGGTCGTGACAGCTAGGGAGGTGAATTTTTGCCTCCTAGCAAAATGGTGGTGGAGATTTGGGGTTGATGATGGAAGAAACTCCTATGTTCAAAGTATGGACTGTTGGGGGAAGATAGCTACCCTATTTTGAAATCAACATAGACTCTCAAGAGTATGGCAGGATATTCTTTCTATTGCTTTAGCCACACTAATCTGTTTGATTTTTTTTATTTACAAGGCTGCAATTGTAGTAGGGGATGGAAGCTAAATCAACTTCTGGGTTGTGGGTTCTCCTCCAAGAAGGGGTACTTTCAGAGCGTCTAGCAGTTCAAACCCTTGATCTGGTTTCACGAGTGTGCAATGTGAAACAAAATGAGAGTCCAAATTTAGTAAATCCATAAAACCCGCTAGTCACAAGAAATTCCAAAAATGGGCTGCATCACTAGGCTCAGAATCGCCATCTAATCTTTTCGGAAAACTAAGAAACTCATGACTCATGCCAAAGGCCACTATCCGTCGTAACCAAGGTGTCTCAGCTCGAGAACTTAGGTTTGAGGAGGAAAGGTTATGAATTGAGCACTCCCACTCACCCGATCAAAAATCAATCTCTACTAATTCACAATATAAAATTCATTACCAATATATGATTAGTTCCGATTATCAATGCTAAAATTACTATGTGAAGCAAATAAATATAAACTAAATCACTTATTTTGGAATACTTTGATCTTTATGTTTTTAGAAGGAAAAAAAAAAGTTTGAAATTGTGCAACTCAAAGGAAAAGATGAATTCACATGTATAGTAAATCAAGATTCCAACTTAAGTGAAATAACCTCCACCCACGGGCAATCAAACAGATATCTCAAGTAATCAATTAGTGACATGGTAGAATGACGGAGATAATATGAAAAACAAGCACAAACAAGATGCAAAGATAAAAGAACTCATCCGCACCAAGCCAAGTGTAAAGGGTTAAAAAAACATACATGATCCTAGAGGCAAAGAAACTAATGCAATACATACACCAAAATGCAACTAAAGACTTAGCTACTAGTATATGATATATGAACCATCTCAAAACATGGGATTGCGCACATAATCACATAAGAGATAAAGAGAGCATCAAATATAATGAGCCAAGTCTTTATGCATGAAAAATGGATGTAAAACATGAAAAAATGATGAACAAAGAAAATATGATGCCAAAAGATGAAAAGCTCCAAATAAAAGGGATAGAGGAAAGAATAGAAAAGAGAAACCGATATACATACATCTACACTAAGAAGTAAAATGAGAAGAATAATCAAAGCTAAATGTACTTTGCTGATGCACTTAATTGTTCCAAACAAGATCTTCCTTTCAAGTTTCTAGGCCTGCCTCTTGGTGCAAGTCCTAGATTAAAATCTACTTGGGAGCCTATAGATAAGAAGTTCAAGTTGAGGCTTGCAACACAGAAGAGAAGACACTTATCATTGGGGGGTAGACTAGCACTTGCTAAATTTGTGTTGTGAAGTTTGCCAGTGTATTAGAGTGTATTACTTGTCTTTATTTAAGATGTTTGTAAGTGTGGTTAAAGAACTAGAAAGAATCCAAGCTAATTTTTTGTGGGGAGGATCGGACTTGAAAAGAAAAATCCACATGGTAAAGTGGAGTGATGTTTCAAGAGGAAGGGATGCGGGGGACCTAAGAATTAGAAGATTAAGTGATGTGAATTTGTGTTTTCTTGTCAAATGGTGGTGGAGATTTGGGAGTGTTAATAGGAGTTTAAGGAAGGATATTTTGTTAATAGGGATTTCTCCTTTTGAAGGCAACTGTTTTCTTGGGAGGTGGAAGATTGTTTTCAGCTCATTCATATACTTCAATCCAGCCCTGCACTGAGTGAAGTAGAGGATGACAGACTGGTTCGGAGAGCTGAAGCATCAGGCCTATTCACTGTTAAGTCAGTTTATGATTGGCTCAATTTGAATCTTAGTCCATTGCCTACTGTGCTTCGGTCGATTTGGAAGAATATTGCTCCTCCAAAGATGCAATTCACATGTTGGTTGGCTTGGAAGGGCAGACTACAAACATTAGTGTTTCTACAAAACATAAGTGTCTTGATCCTAATGTTGGCCCTTTATGCATCTTCTGTAACTCCAATGATGAAGTGAACCATGTGCTTCTTCATTGCCCATTTGCCTGGATAATCTGGACAGAGCCATTGTCATGGTGGGGTATTCAATGGGTTGTTCCACAATCTATGAGTCACTTGCTGGAATGGTGGGATGGATTCAAGTTTAAGAAGTTGGATAAGAGCATTTGGGGGGCAATACCATATCAAAGGGGTGAGTATAATGCCCCACTACTTGCTGGCCCAAGTAACTTATGGGTAACATGACCCTAAAGCTCAAGTCCAAGTTACTTAGTAGCAAGTTAGTGGTGCTATATATGCCTCAGAGTACCCATGCTAACTTCCGATGTGGGACGGGCTGAGTTATTCAGTTTTTGATTTGGTGTTTAGGCTTAAAGCAATTAGAGGCCATTAGTTGGTTGTTTTGCCTGCTTCTTAGGTTGCTGGTAGATGTTATTTTAGTCCTCTGTTTGGTTGATCTCTCCTCAGCCTTCTTGGTGTAGGTGCTGCAAATGATTGGGTGTGTCCTTTTGTGCCTACCTAGTTGGGATAAAGGGATATCACTTTGATGCTTATATCACCTACTTAGTTTTTATCTTTGTTGATGTATGATGTAAGGATTTTTCCTTGATTCTTAATCAATAAAATTTCGTTTTGCCAATCAGGAAAACAAATTGAGAATGGAGAAAGCTACTGAGCAAAGGAAGTTAAAATGAAGTAATGGAAAGAAAATTAGCCAAAGTACTTCTCTAGCATAGGAATGTAAAAGAGAAGCACTATAATTCTGTAAAAATGCCGCTAGAAGCTAGGCAGGATGAATTCATCCTCAATCATCATGAATAATGAGAGAATTAAATTCACTTATGCCATAGAAGCTTCTAAATGAACAATAAAATAGAGAATCTCAATCTCAATCTCAATCTCAATCTCAATCACCAAAAGACAAGAGAAAGAGTAGCAAATATTAAAATAAATGTAATCTACCCCTCCTATCATGACAATAATTAATAAAGAGATAGATTGACTTCCTTAATCATCAAGCGATATGAATCATTACATGATGAGTATGGAAGCAATCATGGGATGGAAATAAGAAACAAAATAAAAGAAATCCACCATTCTCATCTGGAATAATCATGAGAAGATGGAACTTCTTTGATTATCAAAGATATAGAAAAATCATGTGATCATCATAGAAGTAAAATGAAGAAAGGAACTAAGGTAAGAACTACCTTGCTCGTCATAGAGAAGATGATGAAATGAGAGACTTCTTTGATCATCAAGCTATGGAAAAATCAATGATGATCATAAAAGTAACTTATAAAAAAGTGAGATTGAAATCAAAGAAATAGAAAAGAATCTACATCTCTATCTATGGAAAAGAGTAAATTGATTATCAAATCCATGTAAACGTGGATGTGGAGATTAGATTGCAAGCCATTTCTAGGTGGAAGCCATGTTTGGCTTCCAAGAAAGTAAAGAAGAAAATATGAGAAAATGAAAATAAAAACTCTCCAATCACCCAATTAAACTCATGAATCACCCAATTAACCCCACAAAACTATCACAATAGCTCATCAAAGTTTGAATAAGGACTGAATTATGAGAGTTAAACATGTTTGGATAATGAGAAAATTGGTTGGAAAATGAGAGAAAACAAGAAGGAAATAAAAGAAAACAAGACAATTATGAAAACAAAGCATAGGGTGAGACTATTACCCTCTATACAAGTCTATAAGCAATCTAAATAATCAAAGAAACTCAGAAAATAGGGTGTTTGGGAGGTGAGAAAGTAAAAAATTCAGGCTCTGGGCACCCTCAAACGTCTGAATTCAGCCTCTAATCTTCAACCAAAAGCTTCAAGTCTTCAAGCATGGAGTTGTATGTATAGGTGTATGTATAGAGAGAGAGAGAGAGAGAGAGAGAGAGAGAGAGAATTAGAAGAATTCAAAGCTTATAGAGTGTTTGGTTGTCTCTATGCTTATACAATTCATCTAAACCTTTCAACCCTTGAAAATACTAATTAAAGGGTGTATCTATAGGCTACGAGGTGCCTTGCTCCGCAATTCCCATGAGAATTGTAGAGGTGGCACCTTCACATGCACGGGAGACCATTTTCTAGAAACTGCTCTATTTCTGGCCAAGTTTGTCTGGCCATCACAAAATTGTTTCGGCCATTACTTTATTGTACGACTAATATAAAAGTGTACGACTATGCATAAAAGTTGTCCGGCGATTTATATTTTGTATGTCCAAGGCAAAAATGAGGTGAAAACAGGATTTTTCCAAAAGATTTTCCTCCTTTCCATTTATTTACACTCTGTCTTTGCTCAATTACCAAAAAGTACAATATTTTGATTTGAAATGGTGAGCTTGAACATCACAAAAATGATTGGATTCTACACGGCTAAAAACAATTTGAAAATGGTTTTAATGGTCTAAAAATAGTTGGCCAAAACGGCTGTAAGGTTGAGATCCAATTTTAGACATGACTTTTGCTGGAGATATCGAAATCTTGTGTGTTCTGATTTTCATCATTGGGTGCCTAGAGCAAAGCGCCAAAGCCTTAGGGCTAGTCAAAATGGGGTGTAAACATTTTGATAAATGGGCTGGAAATTTCACTTTTAAAGATGAATTTCCAAGGTTACTTACTTTGTCAACTAAGAAGATGGACTCTCTCATGATGATCTCGCAACGAAAGGATTAGGAAGGATCATGGAGGTTAAATTTCAGAAGGCTCTTTTTGCTTGGGAAAACAATGAAATGGTAAGGCTGGTGAATCTCCTTCAGCTGGCTCTGACTACCAGTTTGTATCAAGAAGACAGAGCAGTTTGGAAAGCATCTTCATCTGGTATTTTCAACACTGCTTCAATGTACAATTGGCTTGAGTCAGCTAATGGTCCTATAAGCAAGATGCAAGGCTGCTATGGCAAAACATTGCTCCACCTAAAGTTCAGTTCTTCGGTTAGGGTGCGTGGAAAGGAAAGGTCAAGACCTCTGTGTTCCTAAAGCGAATCGGCATCCTCAATGGAAGTACCAGTACCTCTTGTGTATTCTGTAATAATCGGGATGAGGAAGTGGATCATGTTTTATTGCTTTGCCCATTAAGTTGGTGTGTTTGGTCAAATATTCTAAATTGGTGGCGAACCCAATGGGTAACACCAGGTTCAGTGAAAGAGCTATTGCAATGGTGGGGTGGGGTTTCTTTCAAAAAAGTAGAAAAACAAACGTGGAAAGTAACCCTTGGGCAATGTTGAGGTCAGTATGGAAGCATATGAATGAATGTCTATTCAAAAGAGCTCAACCTAATAGGGAAGAATTGTGTGAACTCATTAAAGTCAGAATTTCCATTAGGGTGAAGTTCAACCTCAAGGGAGTGTCATTTTCTGTCAATGATTTCCTGTATAATTTGCAGCAGATTCCATTTTGTTAAAATTCTGGATTTGGACTGGTAGTGTTGTTACTGGTTTTTTCTTTCTGTTGCTTTGCTTGGGCCCTTACTAATACTATAAAGGGCTGCTTGCTTTAGTGTTTATTCTGAGGTGCTGAGTTGGAATCTTTCCAACTCTTGGGTGTTTGTGGCTGGGAAGTTGCACATTGGGACGCGGGGTTTCTAAACAATGATGCAATTCTATTCCCTTGCCTTGTTTGCACTTCATTTTCAGTTTCTTAATAAAATCTTTTATTTCGCTGATCAAAAAAAATATATCAAAGTGTTATAAATAATAACTACAACATTTTGAAGAAATTTTAAGTAGTAAAAACATATATACACTAACCAGTGAGCCTTGCTTCTTCAAGACCTTGATTGCCCACTTGAACTGTTGACTTCACCACCATTTCCACTCTGTACTCTTCCATCCAATGATTAAGAGTACCACCATGCCATTTCTATAGTCGAAAAAAAGAATATGACACTATCAAAGCAAGCTATCAATAGACGTTTGACACTGACAATATGTATATATATAAAAATAGAGTATTACAAAATCCAAAATAATAACATAAATTTAACTCTTAAAATAAAAAATTATGATTGGCTCGAATTTTACCTTAAAAAATTAGTCTCAAAAGAGCTAAAAGAAGAACAAATTGTAGGCTCAACACACCACCAACCACAAAATTGCATACATTAGAACAATGTTGTGAGGATCACAAATACTCACAATCTGGCTAACCAACTTCATTGTTATTACAAAACCTTGTAATCGTCTTTTAAAAAGTATTATAATCTAGCCCAATAATGATTGATCTACACATTCATGCAGACCAATGCCTTACTGAAATAGAGGTTGATCATGATTAAATTCATCCAAAACAAATGCATATTTTAAAAATGTCAATTATGTCTATCTAGTATTCTACAAATAAAAGTAAGAATAGGATAAAGGTGTTCAGTACATTTCTCTATCCAAAAAAGACCCTAACTTATTCCAATTTATCATGTTTGCGAACCTAAAGAAACAGTGCATGATGGGCTTAGCATCTACGAATAGTTACATACATCGCATATTTTTTTTGTTTTTTTCTCGATACATCCTTTTATTCGATACATCGTATAGGTTGCAATGGGTTATTTGAACAATTGAATTTGAAGCAAAATTTTCCAATAAATAGCAAAAGAATTGAGAAAATTAACAAAATAAATACAAAAGAGGAAAACAACTTTTCCTGTAATAAAATTTGACCATTGTGTGGTGCAACAGCCCAGCCAAATTTTATTTACTTTGCCTAACTCAGGTGTTTATTACATGTAAACAACCAGTATATCATTCTTCTTGTTCATCGTGCAATCCAAGGCCAACATGAAAAACAAGAAACCAACACTAGAAAAGAAAAATAATTGCATATAGTTCTCGATACACAAATTGGCATGGCCAATGAGAGACCGCCACATGGCATTACTATTGGTGGAAAGAATACACAGGCCCAAACCGTTTTGTTCAAAAACAAAGCCGTTAGGAATAACAGGTGCAAGTTGGAACTTGTCAAAATTAGGGACGATTATCATTGATCAGTTTTCTTTCTCTTTTTTATCAGCAAAATAAAAATTTATTGATGAAAAATTAAGTACGAGCAGTACAATGAAATCACATCAATAAAAATGGACTAGGATAAAAGTATAGTAATTTAAGAAGAATATCTCAATAAAGTTGGCAAACTCAACAAGTCAATCAAAAGCAAAATCCAAGTCAAGATGGCAAGACCATGACACAAAACCACCTAAATGAAGATAAAGGCAAAACAGCAAACAAAATACACCCATGAAACAAACAACTCAAGCCACTGATCAAAAGAAACCATCAACCATATACTATCAGCTCAAAGCAGAGCATCAACCAACAAAAATTCCCTCCAAAATTTTTGTACTCTAAAAATTCCCTCCACAATTTTTTTATTTATTCAATTATTTAGTTCCTAGAAGAAGCTTTTATCAAGAGATCCTACCAACTAATCTACAAATCTACATACTTTTACCTTCTTGCTGCTACATTTTTGAAATGTTTCATTTATGGGGACATTGAAGTGATCTGAAGAGACAATGCGGTCCAAAACTGATTTTAGCTCGGTATCTACAAGTTATGGTGGGAGTGGAGTGCAAACCACTGTTGGTGATTCACAATGAAAGGCTTAAAAACTGAACCAAACTGATATTTATTTCACTCAAAAATAAATTCTGAACAACAAACACAGAGCACTCTCTTCTTCTTTTCTCCCACACTTTAGCTCTCATAATACAATGGCTATTTATAGATAGCCTAGACAGTGTAAAAAACATAAAATGATAATGTGAAAGCTTGCAGCCGTTGTTTACTTCTTGACAATCTTTCTTCAACAATGGAGGCTTGTCAAATATGGTGTGTGGTTGGCCACCTACCATTATCACCTACCAAGCTTATTTTCAACATCCCCCCTTAAGCTTGATTCTCCATGCTACTTCATCCCGAGCATTATCTTCATTCTGTTGAATAGATCATTTTTCAACGGCTTCGTGAAAATATCTACAACCTGATCTTAGGATTTGCAAGACAATAATTTCACCTCTTTATTTTTCACATGCTCTCAGATGAAATGATAGCGGGTGTCAATATGCTTACTTCTTTCATGATAAACTGTGTTCTTTGCCAATGGAATTCTTTGAGCGATTATCAACATAGATCTCAGTGGGTTTTTCTTGTGGAAATCCCAAATGCATCAGCATGTTTCGTAACCATATTGCATGACACACAACTGAGTTAGCTGCAACATACTCAGCTTCGCAAGTCGATAATGTCACAATGGCTTGCTTCTTGGATGACCATGTAAAGGTTGTATCTCCCATAAAGAAAGTAAACCCCGTAGTACTTTTCCGTTCATCCAAGTCACGTCCCCAGTCGCTATCTGAGTAGCCAACAAGACTGAAATTATCAGTTGGTTTATTGAATAAACCATCATCGACTGTACCTTTGATGTAGCGAAGAATCCTCTTTCTTTGCATAAAGGTGTGGTGATCCGATGTTTCCATATATCATTGTCGGTCCTACTCCATAGAGTATGTACGGCTTTGGTGCAAGTAAGATAGCGAAGACTTCCAACTAGGCTCTTGAAATAAGTTGGATCCACATCACCGCCTTTACCTTTTTCGAGCTCCACTCCACGTCTCTGAGTGTTCCCGGATTGCAATTTTTCATTCCATATCTCTTGAGAATTTCCTTGGCATAACCACTTTGGAAAATAAAAATTCCATCTTTTCTTTGTACCACTTCAATGCCAAGAAAATGAGCCATCAATCCAATATCTATCATTTCAAATTCTTGGACCATGCTTCTTTTAAATTCTTTGAACATGGCTGGATTGTTTCCGGTGAAGATTAGATCATCAACATAAAGACAAGCAAGCAACATGCTTCCATCAGCTTCTTTCTTCAAATATAGTGCATGCTCATATGGACATTTTTCAAAATCATTGTCATGAAAATACTGATCAATTCTAGTATTCCATGCACGCGAAGCTTACTTCAATCCATAAAGTGCTTTCTTCAATTTGTACACTTTGTCTTCATGCCTATTCTGAACATACCCCGAAGGTTGTTCAATATAGATTTCTTCTTCAAGGAAACCATTAAGAAATGCAAATTTCACATCAAGTTGATAAATCTGCCACTTGTGCTAGGTAGCCAAAGAAATCATTAGCCTGATAGTCTCCAATCGGGCAACTGGAGCAAACACCTCTCCACAGTCAATTTCAGCTCTCTACTTATAACCTTTTGCTACTAACCTTGCCTTATAACGTTGCACTTCGCCTTGTGCATTCCTCTTTGTCTTGTATACCCATTTCACTCCAATGGGTTTATGCCCCTCTGGTAGACTGGTAAGCTTCCATGTGTCATTTTTCTCAATGGCATGAATTTCTTCATCCATTGCTTTCTTCCATTTATCTTCCTGGATGGCTTCTGAGAAGGTAAGTGGATCACTATCTGCGAGTAGGCAGAACAAATTCAGATCTACTTCTTCTGTAGCTTCATATATTTCCTGCAAATTTCTCATTAGTCTTGGTTGTTTGAAAAAACTATCATCTGATGAAGCTGATGATGATGATGATGATGCAGCACTTCTGTGAGAAGCTAGCGATCTAGGTGCAGGAATTCTATATGGAGGAGTTTGTGGCTCATCTTGAACTTCTCTTGTGATTTCAACAGGAGCTTTTGATGTTTCATCTTCAAAAATGAGTTTTGCATCTTTGACAACTTCATCTTGATTCTAGTTCCAAGCTTCTTTTTCTTCTTCAAATATCACATCTCGACTCATGATCACCTTCCTGGTAATGGGATTATACAACTTGTATCCCATTGTTTTATCTCCATATCCGACAAGGATACATTTTTCTCCCTTATCATCGAGCTTGGTTCTTCTTATACGGAATCTTGGTGTACGCAACACACCCAAATATTCTGAGATGGTTAACACTTGGCTTATGTGAACTCCAAGCTTCTTCTGGAGTCATAGAATGAAGACTCCTGGTTGGGCATCTATTTAGTAGATACACAGCACATGATACGGCTTCAACCCAAAATTGCTTGGGCAGTCCCTTTCCTTTCAACATACTTCTTGCCATATCTAAGATTGTGCGATTCTTCCTTTCAGCAACACCATTCAGCTGTGGCGTATAGGATGGTGTTGTTTGATGCTTGATTCCCTGCTCTTTGCAATACTTCTCAAAAGCATCTGATGTATATTTTCCACCTTGATCTGATCGCAATGTCTTAATGTAGTAGCCGCTTTGCTTTTCTACAAAAGCTTTGAATTCTTTGAAGATGCTGAACACCTCCGAATTTCTTTTAAGAAAGTACACCTATGTCTTCCGGCTATAATCATCAATGAAGGTGAGAAAATATCTATTCTGTCCATTTGACATTGGCTTCAATGGACCACACATCGATGTGCACTAGCTCCAATGACTTTGTTGCTCTCCACTTCACTTCTTTGGCAAAGCTAGTTACGTGATGCTTGCCAAGAATGCACTTTCACAAACTTCATTAGTATGAGCAATATGAGCCCTTTCACCATATTCTTGCTTGACAAACTTCAAGCTTCCAAAGTTGAGATGTCCAAACCTCAAATGCCATAGCCAGTCTTTGTCTTTGATGATGGCATTTAAACACTTCGCAGCATCATGTTGGATGTTCAATGCAAACATCCGATTCTTGGACATTCTCACTCGTGCGATCAAATTACCAGGATTGTCTTTGATGGTAAGATAACAATCTTTCATGCTGATGTCGTATCCTTTCTCTAGGAGTTGTCCCATACTCAAAATGTTGTTCTTCATAGCAGGAACATAATAAACATTGGAGATATAATCATGATCTCCATTTTTGAGCTTGATCAGAATATTACCTCTTCCTTTCACTGGAGTCTTTGAAGAATCACCAAATGAGACTTGTGCTTGTACAATCTCGTCAAGCTCAATGAACAACTCTCTTTTACCACACATGTGATTACTGGCTCCCGAATCTAGACACCAAACATTGTTTTGGTTTTCAATGTCTCCATAGTAAACAAACAGGACTGTAGGTCCAACTTTGTTTGTTTCATGCTCGGCAAAATTTGCTTGCTCGCCGGCTTCTGTTGTTGCTCTACTTCGGCATTCATTGCTGTAATGCCCGAACTTGTGGCACTGGTAACACTGAACATTACTTTTGTCAAAAACTGGTCGGTTGTTGTAACCACCTCCTCTACCGCCTGCTCTTCCTCTTGGAGCAAAGTGTGGTTGACTTCTTCCTCCTCTGGCTAGACTTCTTCCGTCTCTTCCTCAAAAACCAGAACTTTGGTTATTGTAACCACGGCCTCTTCCTCGGCTTCTTTGTGATGTCCCCCCTTGCTCGTTTCTGTCATCTCTGAAAGACAGTTTTGATTGAAGAGCTTGCTCTAGAGAACTTGAGGAAGTCTTCTTGTTGATCCTTTGTTCATGAATCTCAAGTGTGCCCATCAACTCATCGGTGGTCATGGCACTGAGATCTTTGGACTCTTCTATTGCTACAACCAAGTGCTCGAACTTGGAACTGAGTGATCGGAGAATCTTCTCTATCACTTGAAGAGATTCCATCTTCTCTTCATATCTTCTCATTTGATTAACAATAGTCAATGTTCTGTTAAAGTACTCATAAATTGACTCATTTTCATTCATGTGCAACATCTCGAATTCGCCACATAACACTTGTAGTCGAACTTTGATCGTCTTCTCAATTCCACGGTGTGAATTTCGAAGAATACTCCATGCCTCTTTAGAGGTTGTTCTTCTTGAAATCTTCTCAAAACTTGATTCATCAATGCTTTGATAGAGTAGATACAAGGCCTTTTATCTCTCCTCCTTGAATCTTTTATCGTTGTCTTCTAAGCGTCATTTAAATTTTCTTCATCTTCAAGAGTAGCTGGCTCGTCATATCCTCGATCCACTAACTCCCACAAATCTTGTGAGGCTAGTAGAACTTGCATTTGAATACTCCAATTTTCATAGTTCTCCTTGCTGAGTTTTGGAAACTGGGGCTGAAAAAAATTGTTTGTGTTGGCCATTGGTTGTCTTTAACAATCTGCAAATTTTCATAATGGAATTTGCAAATTCTGACCGTACAGATGTGTCCAGAATACTCCAAATAGTTGGAAAGCACTATTGGATCACCCGAAACAGACTCTGAATGGGTCAAATCAAGCCAAAACAAGTTGAACGGCTCAGATCTGTGGCTACAACTTAGCCGCAGCACACTGAATTATTCCTCCGTGCGGCTCAGTCAACGGTGGCTGGGCTCGGTCAAACGGCTCAGGTCAACGGCGCTCGGTCAACGGCTTGGCTTGGTCAATGGCTCGGCGGCTCGGCTTGGATGACTTGGCTCGGAGTGACGTCAGCGGATGACGTCAGCCCTGGTGCGCGCGCGTGTGGCGCGTGTCACAAGTAGAATGACTCGTCTTCTTCGTCTGAAGGCGCATGGAAGCGCGTAAGCGAGTGGGGGAGCGTGAGAACGGCATTGGAAGCGCGTGGGGGCGCGTGCTGGCTCTATAAGGATCGGTTTTTGACGTTCTTTTTTTCAGTGTGATCGTCTCACTGAGAGCTTCAATCTGATGTGATCAAAAATAGATTTCGATCACTTTGATTTCTAGACAATTTTCACAGAACACTCTGTTCTTGACAGTTTTGCAGAATTTCTGCAAATTCGAGCTACCTTGAGCTCGATACCTTGTTGGTGGGAGTGGGGTGCAAACCACTGTTGGTGATTCACAATGAGAGGCTTAAAAACTGAACCACACTGATATTTATTTCACTCAAAAATAAATTCTGAACAACAAATACAGAGCACTCTCTTCTTCTTTTCTCCCACACTTTAACTCTCATAATACAATGGCTATTTATAGATAGCCTAGACAGTGTAAAAAAACATAAAACAATAATGTGAAAGCTTGCAACCGTTGTTTACTTCTTGAAAATCTTTCTTCAACAATGGAGGCTTGTCAAATATGGTGTGTGGTTGGCCACCTACCATTATCACCTACCAAGCTTATTTTCAACAATGGACATGCCATAAATTAATAACAAACAACTATACATATATAACTCAAGCAGGAAAATTAAATTAAATTAAAAAATATGCCTAGTCGACTTACACGAATTTGAAGATGGATCTAAAACATCAGCCACACTTTCCTTGCATGCTTGCAAATGACTCAAATGTGTGCTCCAAGGATCACTGAGCTGTCGTGTTATTTCTTTGCTTATTTTTCCAATCTTATCAAAATCTATATTTTCAAGTCCTACAAATTTATTTCTTTCAATGTTCTTCAACTTGTTTAAATCAGCCTTTTCTTTGCTTGATGACAAGTCAAAAAGTGAACCTAAGTATATAATTTCTGTGAGAGTTGTAAGCTCACTTTCTTTTGACTGAACTAACTGTGGTTGTCTTTGACTAATGAACTTCTTTAGATCGTTAAAAATCTCATCATACTCATCAATCAACCAACTTGTTTCATCTTTCTGCTTAATCATGTTAAGCTCTTTTTTGTTCAAATATATCCCATGTTTAAATTTTTCTTCAAGTTGTATGAGTTGATCCATCTTTCTTAACAGCTCTTGTCTTCTCTGTTCTAACATTTCCACCGGAGCTGGCAAATCTTCCATGACCAAGTATAAGAAATTGGAAAACCAGAGAGTGGGGGTAAGATACTTCAGTGCAATACTCACAAAACCGAGTCGAAAAGGATTCAAAGGTAGACGAGACTGCAAGTTTGAATTAAATAACTTGATCAAAAGGGTTTTTTGAAAGCAAAGGTAAGGTAAGGTAAGGATTGGTGAGGTAGACGAGAGTAATAATCTGATTCTCTTCTCTCTCCGAGACTGCTAGTTTGAATTAAATAGTTTGATGAAAAGAGTTTTTTTGGAAGCAAAGGTAAGTTAAGGTAAGGAAGGATATCTTCTACCATGTTAACTCAAGGTAAGGTATGGTAAGGATATCTTTTACCATGTTAACTCAATAATTTCTCTTTTTGACGTGTTCCCTCCTCAAAAAGGGTTTTTTGGAAGCAAAGGTAAGGTATGGTAAGGATATCATCTACCCTGTTAACTCAAGGTAAGGTATGATAAGGATATCTTCTACCATGTTAACTGAATAATTTATCTTTTTGACGTGTTCCCTCCCCAACGGTGATAGTGAGATTACTTCTTGGAATTGGGGTGCCTGTTGTGCACCCAGCACAGCAGGTGTGGTTTTATGAGTTTATTTCGGAGTTCGTTATAATAATCCGAACCGTTCAAATTTTAAAGTACATTGAGTAAAACATACTTATAAAAAATTAAGTTAATCGGATATCGTTAACCCTTTCATCCACACACATTTGTATTCATTTTAAAATTTTAAATCACAATGTCATTTATTTTAAAGATACAAATTTGTGTGTGAAAGAATTAATGATATCCAATTAACTTAATTTTTACAAGTTTGTTCTAATCGATATATTTTAAAATGTGAACGGTTCAATTATTAAACGGCTCAAATAAACTCATAATGCCGCATAATAGTGCCCGTAATCTTGGGTGCAATGACCACCCCAAATCTTTACTCTTCTTTGAGTGATATGTTTTTGCTCTAATATATTTATTTTGTTCTGATATAATGAGCTAGCATCATTAATTTTTGCAGATGGATTATTTGACCGGAACCATTATGCATAAGTGGTCTTTGAGCAACCATATAACGTTTTGATTTACATGATTTAAATCCAAAAAAAAAAAATTTATTTTTATTTTTTAAATTTAAGATAAATTACTTACACCACCTTTGATGTTTAGTTAAATTATTGATTTTTTTTGAGATTTTAGAAATTGCATCTCGCTCTTTGAAATTTATATTCGCATAATAATTTATCCCTTGTCGCGAACTAAATGTTAGGAATTGTTAACAGAAGCATACTGACATTACCAAAATATATCTTGATGGACAATATTTTTCCTGGTACCTTTTCAAAGTACTAAACAATCTAATTTAACCTAAAATTCCTTTGATAAGCCAACAAAATTTACAAAAGAACTACGTTATATGGAAGAGGAAATTAAGAAAAAGTAATTTGTCTATGAGTTTTGAAAAGAATTTTAAGGTGTATCTTAAAATTTTTTGGGCTTATTTTTAAAGATTTATTAATTTTATCTTTTTAGGGTAAATATTTTTTATTATAAATATGTATTTATTTTTAATGTGCGCTGTATTTACTATATTCATGCATTGTATTTTTTAAAATATTTTAAATATGTAATTTTTATTTTAAATATTTTTTTAATTTTAAATATTTTATATTATTTTTCAAATATTTTAAATTTTTTGAATATTTTTTAAATTTTAAAAAAAAATTGGATCATTCATATATATCTAAATCATAACAAATTATTTGGTTAATACTTAAGAAATAACAAAATATTTTTTCAAAAAAATAAATAAATAAATGTTCTTCTTCAAAAATAAAAAAATAAAAAAATACTTTTTGAAAAGCATAACAAATAAAAAATAATTTTCAGAACAAAATCATTTTTTTTTTTTTGAATTTTTTTAAATAGAGTTTTGTAAAGAGTTTTGAGATTTTTTTTATTGAAATCATGATTTGAGTTCTAAACCAAACGCTACCTAAGTTTTTGGAACCATATTTGATTTGTTGTTTAGAAAAAAAATTCAATTTTTTTTTTAAATGAAACTAATTTAATAAAAATATATTTAATTTGTAAAAATTATTTCTAACCTCTCAAAAGTAAAATTATATGAAATGATAATTATTTTTTATTTTTTAATTCTTAACCAAATTAATTTTTAATTTTTTTTAAAAAAATTCTAAAACAAGTACTAAGCAACCTATTGACTGACTCGACATGATGTGTCAGCCAAATATCATCATTTCTCTACATAACATAGTTAGGGGTATTTTAGTCAATTTACTATCTCTATCAACGACGTTAATTGCAATGAAACGAGATGTAATATTTGAAACCCTATGGAAATCTATAATTTAGTTAAATCTCAAGTGGGTGTAGGTAATTTGTCCTAAATTTTATAATCAAACAAAATTTTCAGTACTCAATTAAATTATTATTTTTTTTAAATTCATAATCAAACTCTTTTCAAAACTCTATTTAACAAAGAAAAAAAATCATTTTTTTATATTGTTCTTTAAAATTATTATTATTATTATTATTATTATTATTATTATTATTATTATTATTATTATTATTATTATTTTACATTTTTTCAAAAAAAATATTTTCTTATTTTTTTAAGTATTGGCCAAATAATTTGTTATGATTTAAATATATATATATATATATATATGTGTGTGTGTGATCTAAATTTAAAAAATAAATAAATATTTAATTTTAAATAAAAAAATTAAAATATTTTAAAATTTTAAAAAATAAAATAAAATACTTAAAATATTTTTTTTTAAAAATACAGCGTACAAATGTAGTAAAAATATGTGGGGACTTGTGTATATGTCATAATAGTTAGACTTATTGTCTAATAGGTCATGTGAGAATTAATGGTATTTTTCATCAAACACTTTTTAAAAAAAAATCGTCACAAAAAAACTAATTTTCAACTTTCAGTAACAGTTTAAAAAAAAATTTCACAAAAAAACATTATCAATTGTAAGTTTTAGGGATAATTTATGAAAAATATGACCACAAAATGTCACTTCTAGCAACATTGTAAAAAATTGTCAAAAAAAAATTATTGTTGGTCACAATTTTATTAGGACTTATTTTCAATAGGACTTAATTAAAATTAAATCCAATTATTAAAACCTATTAATAGTTTATCCAAAATATATTTTCTACCTTTCTAAAAATATTCTATTATACTTGGTTGTCTAAAAACCTTAATGTATTGATATTTGCTTTCTAAAAAAGAATCTTAAAATACTGCAGTAGGTTTGTCTTTTTCTTTTTTTTTAACTTGTGCTTATTTACTTTTCAGTCACTTTCATTGTATCTTATTAGTTATTTTCAATCACTAACTTAAACTCATACTAAATTTAAATTTAGGTAAAAATATTAAAAATACTCTCAGACCCAAAGTTATATTAAATTGAATTTTACTCAATTTTTTATTCAAATTAAGGGAGACTCATATTCTTACTCAAAATTTTTAAAATTATTTCACGACTCTCAAATTTAACACCCGTCATAGTAAATTTTTTACTCAAATTTATGCTTAAATTTGAGTTTGTCAATTGGAGTTGTTCTTATTAAATAAAACTTTTATTTAAATTTGAGTAAAAAAAAATTTTCATCAACTTTTTTTTTTTTAAACTCAAAATATAAAATATACATTGAGATAACAGAAGTAAGAATAAATTCTTTAGCCCAAAAATGTTGGCAAGATTGACAGCAAAACAATGATAACTCTCAAACAAGCAAAAGCTTAGAAAAGTGAAGCACCCAAATCCACAGCTCCAGCACAAACAAAGCAACAACCTTTGTTTGAGCTAGCCATGAATTAAAAAATAACTAGTTTGAATTAGTTAAATTTTTTTTTTTTTTTTTTTTGGATCTCTTATCAACTAGGTTGCTGGTAGTTTTGGTCAGGTCGTTATCTTTTGAGGCTTAGTCTTTGTGTACTGTTGTGTTGAAGGTCTCTCTTCTCTTCCTTTAGCTGCATAGCACTTTGGCTTAGGATCTTGTTTTTCTTTTTCTGCTATTTGTGTGGTGTTGGTGCTTCTATATGATGGCTGTACCATAGTCCCTTCATTTTGTCTCGTCTCTAATGAGATCCACACCTCAGTTAAATAACAAACTGCAGAAAATACTTCTTTAAATGCCAAGGCCATGCTAACTCCATCACGATTTTAGAACATCTCTAATTTCAATCACTCCCGTAGTAAAAGGAAACAATAAGGGCTGCATATGGATTTCATCATTCTTATCAAATTCCGATGTCATTTCACGATCTCCTAATTAATTATGCTCTTCGTCATTTTTTCGAGATCCACCTTAACTCCTCCTTATATTTACTGTTATTTATTTATTTTTTATCAGGAAACAAAATTTATCAATGCCACTCTTGCACACTTGAAATAAAAAGCAGAGTACCTAAATGAAATGCAACAAATAACAATGCCACTCTTGCACACAAGAAATAAACAACTCCCAGCACAAAAGGTCAAAGCCTGCTGTTCTCGCCAGACTAAATATACCCAATAGATTTTTACAATCCACAAAAATTGAAAAACCATGGACAATAAAATGGGCCTGCTAGTATTTTAAAATCCTGAATTATTATTTTTGATGGCTAATTGAACTTTTTCTTGTGAATTGTTGGAGAATTCGATTGAACTCTGCAAAGCATAATGTCCAAAAGACAGTATGAGAATTACCCCCAAAAAGAGATTATGCATTACCTTAATAAATAAATGTTCAAATATTACCTGAAGCAACTCTGTGAATGACACTTGACTTTGAAACCATTTAGTGGAACCAAGAATTCCATAACTAGCAGACGGCAAGGATTCATGTCCAATTGGATTTTGTTCTTGTAGGAAAAACATAAATAATACACAGCAGAAATAAACAGATTCAAGCATAGCTTATACACTCAAACCAAGTCCATGAACCATGTGAGTGAATCACGTGCCCCATTTTGGTTATTTTTGGTTATTTTAGGTGACTTTTCTGCAAGTCAATATCACTGGCATAATCAAGAATCTGTCTTTACATTTTTCCTAGTGTTGTTTGATATCCATTGTTCAAAATTATGTATTGTATTTATGCTACTATTTCACCTCATATAGTGAGATGTGGCAAGAATAAGATCAATCAGAAGAAGTTGGAAGTCCTCCACACTGCTGGCTCAAAGGCCTCTAGAAAAGTGCAATATGATGAGGTATTAAACATATTAGGAAAATCTCTTTTAGCACTCTGTGGTATACATGAGGTGAAGCCATGCTTGCTTCAAGCATGCAAGAAGTATTTGTTTGGTGTCCCATTTATTTATGAGGTGAATGTGAAAGTTGTTTGCGTGTCAATTTCAGGAATTAGCAACTGAGGTTTCAGGACTCGAGAAACAAAGAGATGAACTTGAAGCTGAATTGAAAAAGGTATCCCCATCATCTCTTTTTTCTGTCTTAATCACTTGAAAATGAGGGTTACAAGGATAGACTTCTCTCAACAATTATTGTTCTCGTGAAATTTGTAGTTGTGTTTATTTATTTATTTATTTATTGATAGTAGCTACAAACCCACATTCCAGCTTCATCTCTGGACACCAAAACCACCTAGTCTTGGATTCTCTTTTGCACAACCATCTATGTTGAGCTTTATTTTACCTGTGCCTGGAGAAGACCACTTAATTAGTTTAATGAGTTCTATATTAGCAGATATAGAGGACTGGAAAGTTTCTTGAATCACATGAGAATACTCTAGGATGAGTTTCCCACTCCCCTGGTAGTAAAATATTTCACACATTTGTTTTTATATCCTTACAAATTTTGCTGGTGAGTAACAATGAAAAGTATGTTCCACAGGGTGTTCCCATCAATAGAGTTTTCTTATGCACTTATTTTCAATTCACAATTGAAGAGGCATTTCAAGATCTCCTAATCTATTTGTCATCAGAGCAATCCAAACTTCTCTGGCTTTATATTCTCCCAATACTAGATGGTAAAATTGGGAGGTTTTTCATTTGACTTTCAGATGTATTTTTGTGACATCAAAAAAAAATTTGCAATTGGTGGCAGTTGATGTACAACGCATCATAATGTTATGTCTGTTAATGGTAAGGAAATGCTGCAGTCTGCAGTATAACAACTTTAGTAGTTTCCTTCTTTAGATTCAACTGCATCATCGTTAAGTAGGTATGTTGTATTAATTGTTGGAAATGGTTGAAAAAATTTCTAGGTAAACCAGAATTTTTTCCTAACTTTGGTCAATTATTTAGGTGGGACCCGTATGCCAAATTTGGCGGATCTAAGTGGTAACGCGTTCTATGCCGCGTTGTGATTCACGTGATATATTTGGTTAGTCAAAACCATTATCGGGTGAATAGGAAATTGAAGCTAAAGTGAGCTCCGTGGAAATGGAGTTTTGGTGGAAATTCCTAAGGTTGGAAAATGGCTTGTCCCACATTGATTTGGTAGGAAGTTTTGAGTCGGTTTAAAAGGCATGGGATTGGACCTTAGGGTGTGCCCCAAGGGGTACCCAAGTTTTGTAGAGAGGGAGGTTATGGACAAAATGGGCTAGACCCATTGGACCCAAAAATCACCACACGCGCGCACCGCCAGTCAGTCAGGCAGGCTGGGCTTGGCTTGGGCGTGGGTGCATGGTTGGGTTGGGCTTATTCAGCTCAATACTAATCTTTTTGGAAATAAAATCTGTCCAACTGTTATCTGTTTGAATTTTGAACCCAACAGATTTAAATCTGTTTAATTCAAAACCAATAGCCACCACTGCATCTATAAATAGGCAGCCCTCATTTGATGTTTTCATTCATCAGATTCAAAAATTTCATACTTCTCCTTTGCAAATTTATTCTTCATTTTGCTGCATTTAATTCTTGTGAGAAAGAGTGTAAACACTAAGTGTGTTCGTTGAACAAATAAATTGTAGTGCTGCATTTATTTGTTGTTGATCATTTCATCCTGAGAGATATGAGAAAGAGTGTAAACACTAAGTGTAGTTGAACAAATAAATTGTAGTGTTACATTTATTTGTTGTTGATCATTTTATCTTGGGAGATAGACGTCCCATATTCGAAAGCACCATAGAAATGACTTAATCTTTTATGGACATAATGTCGAACACTGGACTTGATCAGAATAATATTCAAGATATTAATCAATACCCAAACAGAATTAATTAATTTAATTATAGTGAAGATTGTCCAACATTAATATCTAAAACATGTTCCATTATTGGCTTACATTCGCTTCTTATACAGGCAAGCAAGTCTATCAGTGTTGAAGTAAATTGGGGTGTGAGGTTTAATGATCTGAAAGATGTTGGTATTTTGTAGAGACCCTAATTTTTATAATTACCTTTAAATCCCTAACCTTGAGTTTATTTTAATAAAGCCCTTGAATTTTTGCTTAATTATGCTTTTTAAACCATAGAATCGAAAAGTATCGCGGATTAATCCAAGTAAATCCTAATTGATCTGAAAACCCTATTATTAATTAATGAACCCTGTAATTATAGATTAATTACTTTAAAATTTTTAATTTCTGATGACGTTGTTTTCACTCAGTTTCTCACCTTTCTTTGAGCTTTAAATTAACAGGACTTGAATTTATTATTTTAACTATTTTCTAATAATAGTCTATTAATAATAAATATCAAGATTTTATAAATTTAGACTTGGTCTCTATATACTTTTATTTTATTTCATTCCAAACCTTAATTGTAATATGTTATTAATTAATGTACTTATGCCTATTATTTTATGTATATAAATACAAATATCTCCTATATACATATATATATATTTCTTGGAGTCCAAGTAGTTGGCCATATGACTGATGAAAGGGCCTCGATGGCTTTTATAACTTAGTCCCTAAGAAACCTCTCAATCCTTTCTCTATATATATGCACACTTCTCCCCTTCATTTTACACATTTTCAGCCATGCACTAGAGTGAGAGAGATTGATCTTGGAAGAGAGAGAGAGAGAGAGAGAGAGAGAGAGAAAAGAATTGTGTTGAGTCTTGTGCAACGAAGGTAAACCAACATCGCCTCTTCTCTCAAGTTCTTTTACCACTTGTTTTTCCCCTCCTAATACATGCTATTTACAAATATATCTTGTAGTCTAGGCCTGTATACTTGTATAAATGTATATTAATCAAGAAATAGTGTGTTTCTCCTTCTTTCTTAAATTTCCAATAGCAATTCTTTTAACTCTCTTGAATTTATTTTCCTATCAAAACTCCATAAACTCAAAATCTATTTTTATGGGGTAATATTTGGTATGTCTAGAGTATGTGATAATTTTGGTAGGACCCAACCTAAACAATTTTTCTAAGTTTGTTACTCACAGAATCAGAAAAATAGTCAACTTTCTATTTTTAGAAAATTCTAAAAAATAATCTTGAGTCCACTTTTATGTCAAAATCTTAATCTTGTCATATATTTCAATTAAAATTTGTTTGAACTCAAGAGAGTAAGGGGTTTGAGAGAAAAATCGATTTGTGTAACAATTAATGAATCTAGATAGATCTTGGTAATTCTGAATTATCTTAAAATGTAAAATACCTATCCTATTTTTAGATTGAATTTGAAACTAAACTTATTTATTTACAAACTCACATGAGGCCAGGTACTTAGGGCCAATAAAAGTATTTTTTTTCATAATTATTTTTAAATTGGTTCAAATCTGAAAATCTAGAAATTTGTGTTAATATTTCTTGGTTTGCAACTCTTATGTCCTATATTTCTTGAATGCTTAAGTCTTGATACGTAATCTATGATAAATTGTGAATTTGTTTTTACCATGCATGAATTACTCGTTGTTTAGTTTGAATTTGTAATTATCTTGACCATGCTATGCTATAACCAAGAACATAATGCACTTAATAAAGGGGAAATCAAATGGAATGGTAAAGAGTTGCGATCATTGTAGTAAATTTTATGAGATAATGCACGATGGATTCAAGAGTATGATATAGTGGAATGTATTCCATTTTGGTGAAATCATGCGCAAGTGTGTTTTCGAATCCTAACATGGCATAGAAGTATGATATAGTGGAATGTGGCAGTGAGGGTCTCACACAGGAAGAGTATCCCTGGAAGCCCGTTCCCTTGGGGCAAACCGTGATGTCACCACTTGGGTATGTAACCTAGGTGCGTGGGCATCATTGGTAATTGTGCGGCAAGCGTCGCACTGGTGGTTATGCGATAAACGACGCATTGGTATTTGTAATAACTAAGGGGGAGCCAGAATTGCTTGTGGCCAATGTTAGTGATTGGATAGGAACGACATTCCGCGGGGAGTTGCCTAGAATTAACTTAATTGACTGTTATTCTTGATAACTGAAATTTAATTATAAGCTCTGTTTAATTATTGCTTTCGCTGTATGATATGATTATGCCGTTATTTTACTTGTGTATTTGGAATGGGAAAAGGGACGGGGGGTGTGTACGTATTTATTGGGCATTCCAAGCTCATGACGTTTTATGCCAGGTGAAGGTGAGTTTTATACCAAAGACGTAATTCCTTAAGGCTTTGAGGAACCATGGCTGCCCTAGAGATTGGATTTTATATTTCCTATATTTTAGATAAACCTTTTTTATCAAGACACTAATCTATATTTAATGACTTGAAGAATTTTATCTAACTATTATTAATATTTTCTTTTAGTATAATTATTTATATTTTGTGCTTAATTATTTATATAATGTTGTTTATCTGCTAATCAAACCCTGGTGTGTTGTTATATTATATTACTGATATTCCCGAAATTTGGGATGTCACATATTTTGAATACACTATAAAAACATTTAACATTCTCCTCCCTGATTTTACTGAGTGAAAGTATTGATGCCTTATTATTCCAGTGTCAGCATTTTCTCATGAACCTATGGAAGGAGGTCTCATTGCATTTCGGTTATGGAATAATTTTGAATTTGTTGTGGTTATTTTAAAAAATTACTATTGTATTGAATAGATCATTGTTGTTGGTTAATTTTGATGTTTGTTTTCAATAGTTAGTGAAATATTTAAAATATTTTTTAAATAAAAAGATTATTACGTATGTGTATATGTATATATATATTGTTTCAAGTATTTATTCAATACAAAAGCAAAAAGCAAAATAATAATATATATATATATATTAGCAACCCACAATTTTATTTTATATTGATATGAAATATTGTCAAACATTTAGAAAATAATTTTAATGGTCACAAAAACCAAAACTTTTAGAAGCTAGTTTTAGTTGTCTCACAAACCAAAATTTTTTGCAACATAATTATGTCCTTAAAAGTTTATTATTTGATTTCTAACAAACTTTTAGAGACAAATTTTAATTGTCTCAAAAAACAAAATTTTTTGCCACCACATTATTTTGTCCTTAAAAATCTATTTATAGTTACGAATTCAAAAATTTGTCACTAAAAGTCAAATTTTTGACTTTTCCAAATAATCTATTATGGACTAAGCGCGCGAGAAGCTAAATTGTTTGGCTAAAGCTTTTAGTCACAAACATTACTCTTTTAGAGACACTTTTAGGGACAAAATGAATTTGTCCCTTAAAAGCCTATTTGTTAAATATTGCATCTGTCTTATAAATGAATATACTTCTCAATCCATAAGATAAGCAAAATGTGAGCATAGCAACTCACTAATGAAAAAAGAATAATGTTAGCAATGCCCTAAGTAACCACACATTCAGAAAATAATTATCTAGGTACTAGAACAAAACTTACATTTCAAGAAATGTATTCATGTATAGTATATTAGGTTCCCGCATCAATTAAAATCTAAATTACGACTTTTAGTCAAACAATTGTCTATAGATGCCAATTACCATATGTAGAAACAAAACAAAACAAAAAAAAGCCATTCTTATGGCTTGACACATTCATATAAATCATTTCGCAAAATAAAACACCAACAAATGTGAATTGAAGTAACTAGACCAAGGAAGTTTTAACTTAAACAGCTAAATAGAAACTGAAATTGTGAGCATTTTTATATCATAAATGAGTTTACCACCATTATGCTAATGCTCTCTCTCTCTCTCTCTCTCTCAATGTGAGCGTGTGTGAATGGAAATGCAGTTCCTCCCATACCTGCTACAGCGTGTTGATTAACTAGCCTCCCTTGATCATGTGTGTATTAATTTCTCGAACAGGATTACCTTTTCCCTTTTGAATAACTTTACCAGCTACACCATCTTGATAAGAATTTGGTTTTCCTTCATGTTGAAATTCTGTGAATGGAGGACCACATTAACATAAACTCATAGGATATTTACCCAAATGATAGATCAAAGTAATAGTCAGAAAAGAAAATTCTGTACTCACGTGGTCGTCGAAAATAGATCTGATGCCCTTTGTTCGGAATTTTGCACCTGCAACAAAGTTGACACTTGAAAGTCATACAGATGTGATAAGAGTTCCTCTCAATTTTTTTCTCCTTTCATTGTCATTCTTCTTTTTCTTAGCACATATTCTCAACCCTAAATACATTTCCTTACTCTGTTGTTCATCTAAACAAACAATTTGGCCCCCTTTTTTGTCAAAAAATATATAAAGCAAAGAATCAAATGTAGATATCTCTCACATACAAAGTTCAAACAATTGCTTGGATTGAAAAGATACAATTATAGATTATCAGGGCATCAAACCACTCAACACTATACCTTCTACAACATTAATAGAAATTCAGATTAAATTAGCCTTTCAATTAAAGCAAATTGAGCTGGATACAAGGTTCTAACATCTTGCTTGGTATTGTGACGGCTTCTAAAGAAGTGATTTTGAGTGAAATGTTATGCGGAGACTAAAACTACACATCAAATGTTTTAAAGATGCAATCAAGCACACCCTAATGAAAATAAAGGGCAGCAAAAATGCTTCCAAAGTAAATACACCGCAATACCAAACAGGGCCAAAATCACAGTCATGTTCGCCAATACAGTATAATAGGAGTTATGCAAATAGATTTGCAACACCAAAGAAACATTGTTTTTGTCGCACAAAAAATGCTAAAGCTTCAAGCCATTAACCTGGCACAAATGAAGAAGAGGAACAAGATCAACAACTCTAAGACAAATTATAAGCTTGACTAGCTCAGATTCTTTCCTTCCTCCTTTCTAATTTTTTCTTCTTTTTCTCTTGTATCAGAACTAGCCATAACAAGAGCCATCCTCCTGTCATACCACCATTATGACTTCACACATGAGCATTACACTGATTACAGTCTATGTCTACTATGGTAGACTATCAAGGGTACAACCTTGGCACAATTTTCATTTATCAACCATGATGTTACATAATGGTAGCAATTTTACAATCTTGGTCCCCAAGACTGGGGACAAAGGCACACTTAGGCCAAAGGGGGTCATGGCCACCCCCAACCCTTGGTGCATAGTGTACATCAAGGCTCAGAATTTTTATAAGGAATTTCCCCCTCCCCCCTCCTTCCAAAAAGAGCAGCTACTAACATGCACTAATTTGCTTCTTTTTCTCTTCGCATTCCTTTTTTCTCTAAAAAGAAAATGGGATTATTTTATTTTCCTTTTTCAATCTTTCACTGTGACTCTTTCACTTCATTTTGCCAGCATTACTTCTAGGGGATTTTAAATAAAAAGGGAAAAAAACTAACATGTAAGGAATCACATGGGCTCACAAAAAAGCCTCTCCTCTTTGGTTCTTTCATTCACACACCACATCTGACATCCCATCCCTCGTGTTCTCTCTCTAATTCATAGGAGAGAATGAGCCTCTCTCCATTTTTTAGTAATCCAATCATCTATAGTTTAGTTTTATTTGGGCTTCGAATACTAGATTTGCACACTTACCCCTTCTTTAGAGAACTTGGGGCTTTGAATTCATTGTCACATAAACTTTTGTTTTTATAGCTTCAGTTTTTCGACTCTCTCCCTTCTAAACATGATTTGGTCATCAATAGCTTCATCTACTATCAAACCATGCATTTGTCATAAATAATATATCTGCATGCCCCTTCTCCAAAAAACACAGCCTTAGAATTCGTCATCCATCTAGTTACTATTACATAAATTGGAATTTTTTTTTTTAAATGTCATTGCTTCAATTTTTTCGTTTTATTGCTATTTCATTATAAATTTAGTTGGTACCATTGTTTTTAGAAATGTCCTTGCTATTTTTATTTTGGTCTAATAAATATAGCTTGTATTATTAGTTGTAGTTTTTTTATAAACATGTTCTTGCCGCCACAAAAATAAAATTCTAGATTCGTCCTAGCCTAAGACTCATTCATTGTCAACAAAGCTACTTAGCCCACCAAAACCACATCAAGCATTCAAGCCAACCTCTGGTTATTATGTCAGAGATGCATATCCAATGTGCACATATGTTTTCAATATGCTCTTAAAAGCTTTTTTTTTAAAGTTATTTAAGGAAAACTAAGACAATGACAGTAATATCTTACAAAGATCTACTTAAAATATAACATGAGTAAAAAACATACTATGCGTGAACTGTTAACTGTCATTCAGCATGTAAAGTAAACAAGCTTACAATTAACTTCCAAAGCCATGAACATTGAATGTCTTACTGGAAATTGAAGCATAAAAAATTTTCAAGTACCAAATGGGGTCAAATTGGATTGCTTAGGCCCCATCAAAGTCCAACCCAAACTTTTGGTTAGGTTAGGGGTTCCAACAAACCAAGCCACAAATGTAGAAACTTCAATACAAGAATAGATGTTGACAAAGATGGCATGGACTTGAAAGTAGAACCCATCCAAATTGTAACCACAAATTAAAAATAAAAAATGACAAATATTTGTTTCAAAGAAGCTTACAAACAAAACAAATATCAGACTTTACCATATAACGAAACCTTAATTCGAACAACAAATATTAGAAAATGTGTGCACAACTTCTACCATAAAACTAAGAAAAAAGTAGTGAAGATCTTGCTAATTGTGGAACTAAGTTCCAAATTAATTTCAATCTATAGGGCTATGCATGCAAAAAGGATTAGGCTGGATACCTTAACTTATCCCAATGAGGATGTTTTAGTTATTTTGTGACAAAAGACTTAATCCTGAGATAAGTTATTCCACCTCCCACATATGCTGGATAGAAGGGCCCTCAAATAAGTTACTTGGGTCACAAAATCTAAACCAAACATGGGATAATTTATCTCAGAATAAAATAGTCCTATCTTGTCCCCTTGTTCATGAATCAATCATTGACATGTATGGTGAGTCGAGCATGAAGCAATTAGAGAAATTCCTTAAGAGCGGCAGTCCAATTTTTATATTCTAGTGCTATCATAACGTCATGCAATAATTTTCCATGGTAAGAAATAAATGCAATGGCATGAAGATGACAGTAAAATGGCAGTAATCATGAAATTAAAGGATGAGAAAGGCGATAAAACTAATAAGAACTGCAAAAGTGATTGTCATAAAAGAGGCCAAAAAAGCAACAAATACAAATAAATTGATACCTTGCTGAAAACATTCCCAACTTTGGGCCTGGGTCGATGATCCGGTCAGCTTGTGTCACATTTTCTGCTACAAGATAGCGTTTTGTAAACTTCGTCCCTTCTAACAATTCAACTGAGTCAACTTCAAATACGCATGCCCGAACATGACGAGGGCGTCCTCCGACATTGCGAGATGTGTAGATGCAAACTAGGCAAAACACATTGTTCCTGAGAGGGGAGATTCGCGCCGGTTAGTACGGCCGAGCAAAGATAACGTCAAGAGTTACGGACTACACGGCGCCGAGCAGATTGCTCTGTTGAAACGACCGAGTGGACTGGCTTGCGCGGCCAAAGATGTTGACCAGTCAATATCTTAGTGAGGCCGAGCTATGGGTTGCTCGTGTCGAGCGAAGCTCGCAGTGGCGAATATTAACCAAGCTGAAGGGTTACCCGAGCTAGGCTGAGGGTGCGGCGAGGCCGGTATGCCTCCAACCGACCAGCCAAGATAAAGCGGCTTCGTGTGATCGAGATTGAAGGCAGAACGGTTGGAGGCCGGCATGCCTCGCAACTGGTTGGTCCTGATGAACCGGTCAAGAGTAGTTCGACCGAGGTGGTTAGGCTTTCGCCTGATTCCAAGTTACAGGTCGGCGACACATAGCACGGTTATGTGCATGTGATGGCAACTTTCCACAAGTGTTAGGCCGGTCGTGGTATCCCGGTTAGGTGTGCCACCTAGGCCAATGGCGTGAGAGAGAGGACATCTGCTCCACGCACGCCTCAAAACCATTGGACAGTTTTGCGTGTACTGGTTGAAGGACAAAATCTTTACACGCGTAAGGTGGTGAGAGGCGAGCGCTGCCACTTGTCCAGGAAAGGACAGCAGAGGTAGTGCGCGCACAATCGTGGGCTGCATGGCCAGCCTAGAAATATGGAGGAAGAGGAACGTTAGAGGTATGCGAATTCACTCTCACAAACACTCTCTCTCTGATTGTCTTCTTCTTCAGTGATCTGACTTGATCGTCGGAGGGTCTTTCCGGCACACCACCGCCAGGCAGCTCACCATTTCTGTGTTGCAGAGATAGACGCCGTCGCAAGAAGCTTGACATTCAAGGAGTACGGAAAGCAGAGAATATTTCGCCCCCGTACAATTGGCGCCGTCTGTGGGAAGTCTTACATATTCAATCCTTGTTCTTCGAGCTTCTTCGACCATTTCCATGGCCAACAACGACGAAGTTCCATTGTCCGTCGTCGATGGTGTCACTCCAGAGTATGTCCGAATGAGAGAAGGCCCCCCGAATGTTCCAACCATGGCTGGCCTGGAAACCTCTTCACGAGGATCGCGCGACAAGCGTGGGAGGAGTTCTGATCGCTCACAGAGTCTAGAGGGCCGCCGGCGCCGGGGGGAGTCCCGTGAGGAACGCCTGGAGCATAAACTCAAGGACCAGGATGCCCTCATCCGTAGGATGGCGGCGAAGATGGAGCTGCTGAAGCGCCAAGTTAGGGGGAAGGGTGTTACTGGAGAGGGCAACCTCAGTGAGCGCACCCCCTCCCCTCGTTCTGGCAGTCGCCACCAGAGGAGGACTCATTCAATCTCCATCACCAGGAACTATAGGATTGGAGATTCCAACCAATGAGAGGGCAGATCCTTCACTCGCGACAGCACCTACTGCCCCTCACATCCGTCATCGACGTCGCGATACTCTGCCTCCACCCGTTCCAGGGATCTCAGGGATGTGTTGGAGGAGAGAGAGCGCCGTCGGGAGGCTCAGAGGGTGCCGGCGTTCCAGAGGTTGAGTGCCCCAGTTCATTACAATGAAGAAGTAGCGATGCCAGCACCCAGAGTCATGGCCCCTGCGCTGGTGGACAAAGAGCTGGCGAGACTTACGGCCACTCCATTATCTCCAGAGATCGAGGGTACACTGCTCCCTGCCAGATTCCACCAGCCCAAGTTCACTTTGTACGACGGCAAGACGGATCCGTATATGCACGTTAGTCATTATCGGCAAGTAATGGCTGGCCATCGGCGCAACGACGCCTTGATGTGCCTCATGTTCCCAGCAAGCTTGGGTGAGCTGGGCTTGAAGTGGTTCGAAAGACTTCCGGAGGGGAGTATCGAGGGGTGGCAGCAACTAGCGGAAGCCTTCGTCACCAAATTCAAGACCAACACTCGAACGCCGAAGGAGGTCAACCATCTCATGGGCGTCAAGATGGAGTCTGGAAGTTCTCTGAAGGCATACAATGCGAAATACTGGAAAACTTACAACGAGATCCTCGACTGCCCTACCAATCTGGGCGATCACCAAGATAAGAGGGTCTCCCCGGACATAGGTCGCGAGATTCACTCACGATGCATCACCACCACCATGGAATCTTTGATGCACGGATCAACGAGCACATTCGTGGAAGATGACGCCGCGAATCGAGAAGGATAATCCGTCGCGGGATGTAGCGGTAGCGGAAAGTTCACTCGGTCGGGCAGGAGGATACCCACCCAAACGACCGGTCAAAAGATCAACACCGTGGACCCAACCGCAATGACCGAAACAAGGGTCGCAGAAACGACCGAGCTGACGCACCTCGCGACACAGCGGAAGATGCCAAGAGAAAGCTGAAGGCGCGGACAGGCATTACCACGGTCTTCAAAATTCCCATCTACCGCATTTTGAGCGAGATCCGAGGTGAACCTTTTGTCCGTTGGCCGGCCAAGTTAGGAAGTGCGCAGCGAGGCTTCAATCCAAAATATCGCTGCACCTTCCATGAAGAACGGGGGCACCGGACAGAGGACTGCTTACCGCTCAAATAGCACCTGGAGGAATTGGTGGCAGCGAGGCATCTTGACCAATACATAGACGGGGGAGTCAAGGCCGCGCCAACTGGGCAAACTGAGCCTAACGGCATGGCCGCTCTAGAGGCACCCCCACAAGGTGTGATCAATGTCATCCACGGCATCATTGAACCAACAAGGGTCTGCGAGCTTAGAGGGATGATCAAGAAGGCCGAGCACATGAGGGAAGTGCTCTCTGTCCAGCCCGCCGTAAAGAAGGGAAAGACCGAGGAGAGAGACATCCTTTCATTTTCGACCAAAGACTTGGAAAGGGTGCAAATGCCGCACAATGATGCCTTGGTGGTGACACTACGCGTCAAGGACTTTGATATTAAGAGAATATTGATCGACTAGGGGAGTTCGGTCGAAATTATGTATTATGACGCGTTCAAACAAATGAAGTTAGAAGACAAGGACTTGGCCCCTGCAACGTCTCCTTTGGTCGGCTTCAATTCACAGCCGGAGTGGCCAATCGGAAAGATTATTTTGCCGGTCAAAGCGGGTTCAGTAATAAAGCAAGTGGAGTTCTGGGTGCTCAAAGTTCCATCCACTTACAACTTGATCTTAGGCGGTCAAGACGCCATGCAAGCGTTGCCGACCTTCCACCAAGTCATGCGCTTTCCGGCATCAAATGGGCAAATAGAGGAAGTTTGGGGAGACCAGGTGATGGCGAAACAATGCTTCGTTGCGGTAAATGGCAGCCGAGCAGCCAAAGGGTTTGTCCAGATGATCGAAGGGCCCGAGGGAAAAGAGGTCCTTGAAGACGTGGGAAGGAAGGCCAAGGAAAAATCGGTCGAAGATTTGGTGGAAGTGCGCATTGATAAAAACGATCCGACTAAGTTCTTCCTCTTGGGATCATCTTTGTCTAGCGCCGAACGGTCAGATTATATCAATTTCTTGGTTTCTAACTTGGAGCTTTTGCTTGGACGCCTTACGACATGCCTGGCGTCGATCCGAGCTTCATTTGCCATCAGTTGAATGTCTTTCCTAATGCACGGCCAGTCATACAGAGGAAGCGCCTCTCAGCCTTGCACCATGCTGAAGTGGTGGCAGAAGAAGTGAAGAATTTGTTGGAAGCCGGGGCCATAGAAGAGGTGCAATACCCTCGGTGGATATCTAACACGGTGGTTGTTCCTAAGAAGAATGGCAAATGGCGAGTCTGCGTTGACTACAAGACTGTCAACCGGGCTTGCCCGAAGGATAGCTTTCCCCTCCCTCAAATTGACCAGCTGGTGGACTTGACCACTGGCCATCAGAGGTTTAGCTTCCTAGACTCATATCGCGGCTACCACCAGATAGCCATGTATAAACCGGATAGAGAGATCACGTCGTTTACCACCCCCAGAGGCTTATACTGCTATAAGGTCATGCCGTTCGGACTAAAGAACGCCGGGGCAACCTTTCAGCGGATGGTGACAAAGATGTTCGCTCCTCTCTTGGGCCGAACTATGGAAGCCTATATCGACGATATGGTGGTGAAAAGTAAGGAGAAGTCTCAGCACCTCGCCGACCTAGCAGAAATGTTTGCCATACTCAAGCGCCACAAGCTTTGTCTGAACGCCTCCAAGTGCGCCTTTGGAGTTGGCGCTGGAAAGTTTCTGGGTTTTCTGGTCACAAACCGGGGAATTGAGGCCGACCCATCGCAAATCAAGGCAATACAAGAGTTGGAGCGCCCGAACTCCACAAAAGACGTGCAACATCTTGCCGGAATGGCAGCCGTGCCAAACAGATTTATCAGCCGGTCTTCGGATCGTTGCAGGCCTTTCTTCAAAACTTTGAAGTCTAAGTTCTTCTAGGATGAAGAGTGCGACCGTGCACTGGCAGACTTGAAGGTGTATCTCTCCTCAACCCCAATTTTGGTCACACCTCAGCCGGGCGAAGAGTTGTACCTCTACTTGGCCATTTCTCAATACGCGGTAAGCGCGGTATTGGTGCGTGCTGAAGGCATTCAGCACCTGTCGATCTTCTATGTGAGCAAGACTCTGCTCCCGGCTGAGACGAGATACCTTCCCTTGGAAAAATTGGCGTTGGCCCTGATGATGGCGTCAAGGAAGCTGGCACACTATTTTCATGCCCATACAATAGTGGTGTTAACCGAGTTCCCACTCAAGGTGCTCTTCGAAAAAGCGGACTTCATTGGGAGAATTCTGAAATGGGCCGTGGAATTGGGCCAATATGACATCAAGTTCCGCCCGCGCACCGCAATCAAGGCTCAAGCACTTGCCGATTTTGTGGCGGAGTTTGCCGCTGGGACGCACCCGGTCTGCCCGATTGATTTGGTTGGTGCGGATTTAGCACAACCTAGGGTCTTAGCAGCAAAGACGAGTGTCGGCTCGAAGTGGGAGAAGGGCAAAGCTTGACCGAACTAGCAAAGTCCAACGACTTGTTGAAAGATGAACCCAGCAGAAACTTGGAAAAAGACCAGAATGAGCCGACCAGAAGCTTGGAATTGAGAAGCTCCCAAAATCCATCTGATTGCTGGAAGTTGTTCGTTGGCGAGATGTAGAAGCTCTTCGTCGATGGGGCGTCCAACAAGCATGGGGCCGGGCTGGGAATTGTGCTAACTTCACCAGATGGGTTGATTATTGAGCAAGAAATTACGCTCGGCTTCCCAGCATCCAACAATGAGGCAGAGTATGAAGCCCTCCTCGCCGGTCTAAGGAGCGCATTAAGAATGAAGGCCACAGCCCTTATGGTCTTCAGCGACTCCAAGCTGGTAGTCAATCAAGTCTTAGGGGAGTATGAGGCCAGAGATGAAAGGATGGCCAAGTATCAGGCGCTGGTGCGAGCAGAAATCAAGAAGTTTGATGCCATCAGAGTAGAACGAATCAACCGCGAAGGAAACAACACGGCTGATGAATTGGCTGGTCTCGCTTCCACTCAGACAGCCTTTCCCAATCCCTTGATGATTGAATTTTTACCTCGACCAAGCATAGAGGAACCAGAAGCAACCAAGGTACTCTGCACCGACTTGGGTCCTTCCTGGATGGATCCCATCGTCGCCTTCTTGAAAGATAGAGTTCTGTCAGAAGATAAGAAGGCAGCTCACAAAATCCGAGCAAAGTCAGAGCGGTTTTGGCTCTCCCCGTCCGGAGCCTTGTATAAGAAGTCCTTCACTGGGCCGTATTTGAAGTGTGTCCACCCCACCAAGGTGGAAGATTTTCTCTTTGAGATCCATGAAGGCATATGCGGCAGCCATACTGCGGGCAGGTCTCTGGCGTACCGAGCAATTTCACAAGGTTACTGGTGGCCGTGCATGCAGGCGGACGCACAAAAATACGTTTGCCGGTGTGAAAAATGTTAGAAATTTGCTCACCAGATCCACCAGCCAGCAAGGGAATTGCTCTCCCTCACAAGTCCTTGGCCGTTCGCACTCTGGGGATTGGATATTGTTGGGCCACTCCCAGTCGCACCGAGCAATCGCAAGTTTTTCATCGCCGCCACTGACTATTTCACCAAGTGGGTGGAGGCCGAGCCACTGGCAACCATTAAGGAGAAGGACGTTAAGAAATTTGTTTGGCAAAATGTGATCACTCACTTCGGTATACCCAGGGCCCTCATCTCGGATAATGGCACTCAATTCGACGGGAAACTCTTTCGCGGATTTTGCGAAGAGTTGAAGATTGAGTTCTACAATTCAACACCGACCTATCCTCAGTCAAATGGTCAAGCGGAGGCCTCAAACAAGACCATTCTGGACGGGCTGAAGAAGCGGCCTGAGAAGGCCAAGGGAAAGTGGGCTGAAGAGCTTCCTAATGTGCTCTGGGCATACCGCACTACGCCAAAGCGATCGACCGGAGAGACATCATTCGCTTTGGCCTATGGTATAGAGGCCGTCATCCCATTAGAAATTGGCATGCCAACCATCCGCTCAGAAAGTTTCCAGCCAGACCTGAACAATGAAGCTGTGGCATTAGAGCTGGACCTTGCTGAAGAAAGGCGAGAGCGCGCATTGATCCACATAGCGGCCTATCAGCAGGAACTCTCCAAAAAATACAACAAGGCAGTGCACCCCAGGCTATTTAAGATTGGGGACTGGGTCTTAAGGAAGGTGCTTGGCAACACGGTGGTCCCTGGCGAAGGAAAGCTCGGTGCAAATTGGGAAGGACCATACAAGGTGATTGGTCTTGCGGGCAAGGGGGCATACCATCTGGAAGACTTAGATGGCAAAGCTGTCCCCAGACCATGGAATGCAGCCAACCTTAAGGTCTTTTATTTTTGAGATGTAATTTGCTTATGTTGTTTAGCTTTCCTAGACCTTTAGCCTTTCGGCACTTGATGTAAAAGATAGCAGTGATTCTGTAATGAAAAAGAGCCTTGTTGTTTAGTACTGCATCTTTGTACAATGACATTGCAAGGACACAAGGCAATTATGGATGCCAGGGGCAAGAGGACCGACCTGAATAAAACCGGTCTATTTTCCTCGGAATGGGAGCAGACCGTGCAAACAGTTCGCGTATGGAACAATTCGCATTAGGGCCGAGCTGGTTTTGCTCGCCTAGTTGGAATGTTGGCGTCATGACCAACCTAACTCAAACATTGGTGTCTTGCCTAATGTAAGGGCCGAGCTGGTTTTGCTCGGCCCAACCGGCATATTGGTGCCTTGTCCAATATGAAAAACGAGCGGATTTAGCTCGGCGGAATCCACGGTGTTGGTGTTTTGTCCAACCGATATGAGGCCGAGCTGACTTTGCTCGACGGAAAGGAAATGTTGGCGGCTTACCTAACTTAGAAGGCGAGCTGATTTTGCTCGGCCACGTTAAAACAAGCGGATTTTGCTCGGTCACGTTGACGTATAGGATTCTGTAATTCTGCAGACTTGTCGAAACCAAGCAGATTTTGCTCAGCCAAGTTTGTCCGCTTAGAGGAGCCGAGCTGCCAGATCTGTTTGAAAGCGATCTAGGTGCTTTCAGTCTGGCATATTGCGCGGCTTAGCCGACCTGGCAGTTGTGATTTATCAACATTTGAAGCAAGAAATTCATACATACGAAAGCCGAACAAGAATAGACAATGAGCGAGCAAAAAGTTGAAATTTTCATTGATAAAGAGAATTTAAGTACAAAAGGGGGGGACATAGCCCGGTTACATTCCAAAACAAAGAAAGAAAAGGAAGCAAAACAAAAACAAAGGAAAGCAAGAAAATGAAAAAAGAAAAATCTTCAATCTAGGGCAAGGTTTTGTTCGGCCGTCTCTTCCGTCTGCTCGCCAATGACGATTGTTTGCTCGGGCAGGTTTTCCTCGGCGTCATCGTCAGCTTCCTCCACCGCGACAACCTGCCGATCAATAACTTCTTCGTTTCCAGCATCTTGAGATGCCACTAGTGAAGTCTGCTTGGTCTGTTGTACGGTGGCGGCTTCCTCCTCAGCCTCTTTCCTTGCCTCTGCTATAAGTCGGTTCTGCGCGGCATTGGCATACGCCTGCATATAGACCGGGATATATGCAGCAGGGGGGTTGATGAACATGGCAGAATCCTAACCAAGGCCAACTTTCTACGCGCTTTCCACCAGACCGAAAAAGATGTCCTTGGTCACTTGACTCGCCAGACGCCTTCTCGCCCTGAGCATACCCCCGGTCTTTGGCGTCGTCGACCGCTTTGTCTATGGCGGCTTTGTGCACATCACGCAGTTTCCTCAGCTCGGCGAGATACCGAGCTTTGGTTGACTTCACGGCGCGTTGCTTGTCAAGATCACTACCAACTTTCGTCATAGCTTATCTCGCCCGTCGCGATAGCTGCCTCAAGGCCGCTTTCGCTTATCTCGCCTTTTTATGCGTTGTTTTAAGAATGGTATCCCGAAGGCTCACGCACTTTTATCATCCGTCGGTGTGCCGTAATTCTTTTGCGTGGCCTGAAAACAAGGGAAAGATTGTAAGTGTTCGAGGAGCCGAGCAAAAATCGAGCAAACAGTTGAAGCAAAAAATGGAAATCTTACCAGCACGATGGATTTTGCCGTCGAGCGGAAGACCTTTAGGTCAGACAGTTCATCATGCTTTTTCATGTCTGCTGGAAGGATTAACCCTTTGGTCATGTTGAAACCAAGGGAAATAATCCTTGTAAGCGTAGACCGAATCCTCAGCAGAAACTGGTCGGCCTTGGTACACTTTCGGCGCCTGCATCGGTGGCTGGCCCTGCCCTTGGATTTGCGTCTCAGGTTTGTTTCGCACGGTCGCCCAGCTCCTTGGAGGCTAGTTCGGTGGAGTCTTCGTCAATGAGGCTTTGCCCGGCTTTCTCCTTCCTCGGTCTTTTCTTAGACCGCCACCGTTGTTATTTGGCAAGAGCAAGCAGCCCTTCGCTTGACCGGGGTTGAGGACGTTCCCCCGGTCGCCTCTGGGGGTTGGGACTCCCCTTCCTCCCCGGTTATCATGGACTTAATGGCCTTGATTTTTGCCATTTCCTGCTCAGCTGTGAGGGGAACAAGTCTGATCGGCGGTAGGCTTGGATCGGATTCAGGGGAAGGCACGCGAAGGAAGTCGGTCACGCGGCTTTTGCGCGGTGCTTGGTAATGGTAGGTTTGTTCGAAGCCGAGCAGTTTTGATGCCTCTCTCTCCTCGGCTAGGTGTCGCAGCAGGACTCGGATGGCCTCTCGATTGGCCTGATTGTAGTCTGCCGCCAAGTGCTTATCTGTAAAAAGAAGCCAAGTGTTAGACCAGTACAAAAATAATAAAGAAATTGAATCATGAAGAAGATAGCACGGTAAGTCGGGCTACTCACCAGTACGGCCGAAGTCTTTCCTAATGTACCAGCCCGGTATGGGCGCTTCGGTATCCTCAAAATTGCCGGACACCCACAGAAAATCGTCGTCATTTGTCTCTTTGTCGGGGTTGCCCTCTATGAGCTTTGCTCGGCCCTTCTTGACTTTGAGGTACCAGTAAAGCCCACTCTTATTTCTACTGAGGCTATATTGGTGGAAAATCTCTACGAGGCCGAGATTGAGACCGAGCCTTCGATTCAGCTCGGCGACTCCGTTTATTATCTTGTACGTATTATTGGAGACTTGGGTCGGGCAAAGCCTTGTCTGCCTTAAAAATTCGCAGATCAAAGGTTGCACGGGGAAGTGCAGCCCTCCTTCAACAATTGATACGACCGTGAAGGGGCACCGGTCTAGATCCCCCCAAGGGGTGTCTCCCTTCTCGCCGAGCTCTAAGATGACGTCGTCAGGAATGTTGTACTCCTTTCGAAACTCCGCCATCGCCCCGGGCGAGCTAACCATAAAGCGGTATTTGCCCATCTATCTCGGTTTTATTCGATATATTGTATCTCAGTCAAAAATGTTGTTGTGGTTGCTCGGACTTTGAGCTCTACCAACTATAATGCTGGACTGGATTGGTCGGTCCTATTTGTTCTGCATATTGAAAAATAAGGCCAAGGGTTAGCATGGCATAAGTTGCATGGCCCATTTTGGAAATCCTAGCTAGAGGGGCTCCAGGCGTTTGGCCGGTCTAACCCCTATCTCGGCTCATCAGCATGTCTGATTTAGCTTCCTAATTTGGTTCTGGTAGCAGCTCAAAACAAGTTGTAACCCGGTGCAGCCTATCTACCGGTGTATTTGAACTTTTCAGCCCGATCAAAGCCCCGAGTAAGAAAATCAGGCTTTTGACCGGTTCAGTCCTATTTAAGGATCTAGGTCCTTCAGCTCGGCCAAGGTTCCAGGCGGAGGTTTCAGGGTTTTAGTTCTGTTCATTCCTACTTACAGATCTATTGGAGAACTCAGCTCGGTTGCGACCTCAACGAGAAGCCACAAACCTGTTTTTGCCTGGCTATAGCCCTAATTGCGGATCTAAATGAGCACTTAGCTCGGTTCTATTCACATTCAAACTGTTCATCCCAGAAATGGGACGAATCTGTTCAAACCCAAGAAGAACCAGGGGCACGAAGGCCCCATCCATTCCCACTATTTTCATTTGCCCTAGGGTGTGCTGGCTCTAAGCAATGCAAGGGACCCCAAATAGCCCCAAGCAAAAACACGAAGAACAGTAGCAGAAAAGCACAAAGAACAGATTCGAAGAACAGGAAAGTGAAATACAGAAAGCAGTAGAAAGATAGAGAAGGGCTTACCTAGATCAGATGCGGAGCAGGATGCAGCACACGAGCTTGGTCACAGCCTTCAAAGAGGATGAGGAATGAGCAAGGGAAAGACTGGCAATGGACTTGAAGGTTCGAAGGTCTAGGATGCTAGGGTTTTTGCTTGAGTACAGAGATGAACAGTAAGGGGGGTAGAATGACCCCTCGTATGATGTTTAAAGAGGGGGAAAAAACACCAAACGGCGCAGCCGTTTGAAATTCAAGGCGTGGGGGACAGCTGGATGCACGACCCAGTGGCATGGAGCCACGTGGCTCTGAAAAGTCGGCTGTCAGTATGGCTGTACGACCTTTGATGGGACTGCAAAGGTAATGGCCGGCCAATTGGGACAGCTCGGCAACAAATGTGTCCCGAATTACGCTCGGCTTGGTAATGGCGCAACTCAACCGTGGCTCGGCGGCAGACATTTCCCCAGTCAAGCTCGGCCTAGCAAGAGCGCAACTCAACCTTAGCTCGGACACGGAGGTAACCCCAATCACGATTAGTTCGGATGGGGTTAAGGGGCAATTGAGAGGGGAGATTCGTGATGGTTAGTACGGCCGAGCAAAGATAACGTCAAGAGTTACAGACTACACGGCGTCGAGCAGATTGCTCTGTTGAAACGGCCGAGCGGACTGGCTTGCGCGGCCGAAGATGTTAACCGGTCAACATCTTAGTGAGGCCGAGCTATAGGTTGCTCGTGTCGGGCGAAGCTCGCAGTGGCGAATATTAACCAAGCTGAAGGGTTACCCGGGCTAGGCTAAGGGTGCGGCGAGGCCGGTATGCCTCCAACCGACCAGCCAAGATAAAGCAGCTTCGTGTGACCGAGATTGAAGGCAGAACGGTTGGAGGCCGGCATGCCTCGCAACCGGTTGGTCCTGATGAACCGGTCAAGAGTAGTTCGGCCGAGGTGGTTAGGCTTTCGCCTGATTCCAAGTTACAGGTCGGCGACACATAGCACGGTTATGTGCATGTGATGGCAACTTTCCACAAGTGTTAGGCCGGTCGTGGTACCCTGGTTAGGTGTGCCACCTGGGCCAATGGTGTGAGGGAGAGGACATCTGCTCCACGCACACCTCAAAACCATTGGACAGTTTTGCGTGTACTGGTTGGAGGACAAAATCTTTACACGCGTAAGGTGGTGAGAGGCGAACGCTGCCACCTGTCCAGGAAAGGACAGCAGAGGTAGTGCGCGCACAATCGTGGGCTGCATGGCCAGCCTAGAAATATGGAGGAAGAGGAACGTTAGAGGTATGCGAATTCACTCTCACAAACACTCTCTCTTTGATTGTCTTCTTCTTCAGTGATCTGACTTGATCGTCGGAGGGTCTTTCCGGCACACCACCGCCAGGCAGCTCACCATTTCTGTGTTGCAGAGATAGACGCCGTTGCAAGAAGCTTGACGTTCAAGGAGTACGGAAAGCAGAGAATATTTCGCCCCCATACAATTGGTGCCGTTTGTGGGAAGTCTTAGATATTCAATCCTTGTTCTTCGAGCTTCTTCGACCATTTCCATGGCCAACAACGACGAAGTTCCGTTGTCCGTCGTCGATGGTGTCACTCCAGAGTATGTCCGAATGAGAGAAGGCCCCCCGAATGTTCCAACCATGGCTGGCCTGGAAACCTCTTCGCGAGGAGCGCGCGACAAGCGTGGGAGGAGTTTTGATCGCTCACAGAGTCCAGAGGGCCGCCGGCGCTGGGGGGAGTCCTGTGAGAAACGCCTGGAGCATAAATTCAAGGACCAGGACGCCCTCATCCGTAGGATGGCGGCGGAGATGGAGCTGCTGAAGCGCCAAGTTAGGAGGAAGGGTGTTGTTGGAGAGGGTAAATATTGTTACAAAAATATGTAAATTTTTATATTAAAAAAAGTTAGTTTTCATAAAAGGAGTAAGTGATTTTACAAAAAGAGTAACTGATTTCACAAAAAGACGTAAGTCAATATAAAAAAGACTTAAGTTTTCACAAAAAAAGTAAATGATTTCACAAAAAAACGTAAAATTTCACAAATACGTAAGATTTCACATAAAAAGTAAGTGCTTTCACAAAAAGGCGTAAATTTCATAAAAGGCATAAGTGATTTCACAAAAAGGCGTAAGTTTCACAAAAAGAGTAAGTAATTTTACGAAAGGCGTAAATTTTCACAAAAAGAATAAATGATTTCACAAAAAGACATAAGTTTTCACAAAAAGAGTAAATGATTTCACAAAAATGCGTAAATTTGCACAAAAGGCATAAGTTTTCACAAAGAGTAGTGATTTTACAAAAAGGCGTAAGTAATTTTACAAAAAGACATAAATTTTCAGAAAATGCATAAGTTTTCACAAACAGAGTAAGTGATTTCACAAAAAAGTGTAAGTTTTCACACAAAAAAAAGTAAGTGATTTGACAAAAAAGTGTAAGTTTTCACAAAAGGCGTAAATTTTCACAAAGAGAATAAGTGATTTCACAAAATGACGCAAGTAATTTCACAAAAAGGCGTAAGTTTTCACAAAAGACGTAAGTTTTCTGAAAGAAAGTAAATGATTTCACAAAAAAGCGTAAGTAACAAAAAGGCATAAGTTTTCACAAAGAAAATAAATGATTTCACAAAAAGACGTAAGTAATTTCACAAAAAGGCGTAATTTTTCACAAAGAGAATAAGTGATTTCACAAAAAAAACATTAGTAATTTCACAAAAAGGCATAAGTTTTCTGAAAGAAAGTAAGGGATTTCATAAAAAGGCATAAGTAACAAAAAGGCGTGAGTTTTCACAAAGAGAATAAGTGATTTCACAAAAAGACGTAAGTAATTTCACAAAAATGAGTAATTTTTCACAAAAGGCGTAAGTTTTCACAAAGAGAGTAAGTGATATCACAAAAAAGCGTAAGTGATTTCACAAAAAGATGTAAGTTTTCACAAAATGGGTAAGTTTTCACAAAATGCATAAATAATTTCACAAAAAGGAATAAGTTTTCACAAAAGGCGAAATTTTCACAAAAACAATAAATGATTTCACAAAAAGGCGCAAGTTTTCACAAAGAGAGTAAGTGATTTCACAAAAAGATGTAAGTAATCTCACAAAAAGAATAAGTGATTTCACAAAAAGGCGTAAACTTTCACAAAAAGAGTAAGTTTTCATAAAAAGAGTAAGTGATTTCACAATTTTCACAAAAAGAGTAAGTGATTTCACAAAAAGACGTAAGTTTTCACAAAAAGCATAAATTATTTCCAAAGAAGGCATAAGTGATTTCACAAAAAAACATAAGTTTTTACAAAAAGAGTAAGAAATTTCACAAAAGGCTTAAGTTTTTACAAATAAAGTAAGTAATTTCACAAGAAAGCGTAAAATTTTACAAAGAGGCGTAAGTTTGTCAAGAACTGGGGAAAAAAAAAGACACAAAAGGCGTAAGTTTTCACAAAAAGAATAAGTGTTTTCACAGAAAAACGTAAGTTTTAACAAAAAGAAAAAATGATTTCACAAAAAGGCGTAAGTTTTCAAAAAAAGAGTAAGTAATTTCACAAAAAAAGGAAAGTTTTCACAAAAGGCATAAGTAATTATACAAAAAGAGTAAGTGATTTCACAAAAAGGCGTAAATTTTCACAAAAACAGTAAGTGATTTCACAAAAAGGCATAAGTTTTCACAACTGACGTAAGTTTTCACAAAAATGCGTAAGCTTTCAAAAAAAAGAGTAAGTGACTTCACAAAAAGGCATAAGTTTTTACAAAAATAGTAGGTGATTTCATAATCCACAAAAGGCGTAAATTTTCACAAAGAGAGTAAGTGATTTCACAAAGAGATGTAAGTGATTTCACAAAAGGCATAAGTTTTCACATAAAGTGTAAGTAATTTCATAAAAATGTGTAAATTTTTAAAAAATGTGCAAGTTTTCACAAAAAGAGTACGCGATTTCACAAAAAAGAGTAAATTTTCACAAAGAGAGTAAGTGTTTTCACCAAAAAGCGTAAGTTTTCACAAAAAGAAGATGTGATTTCACAAAAATGCGTAAGTTTACAAAAAATGAGTAAGTGATTTCACAAAAAAAAAAAAAAAAAAAAAAAAAAAAAAGAGGAAGTTTTCACAAAAGGCGTAAGTAATTTCACAAAAAAAGGAAGTGAATTCACAAAAAAGCGTAAGTTTTCAGAAAAAAAGAGTAAGTAATTTCACAAAAATGCATAAGTTTTCACAACCAGCGTAAGTTTTCACAAAAATGCGTAAGTTTTCAAAAAAAGAGTAAGTGACTTCACAAAAAGGTATAAGTTTTCACAAAAAGAGTCAGTGATTTCATAATTCACAAAATGCGTAGATTTTCACAAAGAGAGCAAGTGATTTCACAAAAAAGGCGTAAGTAATTCCACAAAAAGGCATAAGTTTTCACATAAGGCGTAAGTAATTTCATAAAAATGTGTAAGTTTTCAGAAAAGACGTAAATTTTCACAAAAAGAGTAAGTGATTTCATAAAAAAAACGTAATTTTCATAAAGAGAGTATGTGATTTCACAAAAGACGTAAGTTTTCATAAAAGGTATAAGTAATTTCACAAACAAAAAAAAAAAGTAAGTAATTTCACAAAAAAATGTAAGTTTTCACAAAAAGAGTAAGTAATTTCATAAAAGGCGTAAGTTTTGACAAGCAGAGTAAGCAATTTCATAAGAAGGTGTAAGATTTCACAAATAGGCGTAAGTTTTGTCGAGAACTAGAAAAAAAAAAGCACAAAAGGCGTAAGTTTTTACAAAAAGAGTAAGTGATTTCGAAAAAAGAGTAAGTAATTTCACAAAAACGCGTAAGTTTTCACAAAAATGCGTAAGTTTTCACAAAAACGCGTAAGTAATTTCATAAAAAGGTGTAAGTTTTCACAAAAAGAGTAAGTGATTTCACAAAAATGCGTAAATTTTCACAAAAGACGTAAGTTTTCACAAACAGCGTAAGTAATTTCACAAGAAGGCCTAAGATTTCGCAAAAAGGCATAAGTTTTGTCAAGAACTGAAAAAAAAAACATAAAAGGCGTAAGTTTTCACAAAGAGAGTGAGTAATTTCACAAAAAGGTATAAGTTTTCACAAAAGGCGTAAGTTTTCACAAAAAGACACAAGTCAACACAAAAAGGTGTAAGTTTTTACAAAGAGAATAAGTGATTTCACAAAAAAGTATAAGTCAACAAAAAAATGCGTAAGTTTTCACAAAAAAAGTAAAAGATTTCACAAAAAGGCATAAGTCAACAAAAAAAGGCGTAAGTTTTCACAAAAAAAGTAAGAGATTTCACAAAAAGGCATAAGTCAACACAAAAAGCTGTAAGTTTTCACAAAATGTGGAAGTTTTCACAAAGAAAGTAAGGGATTTCACAAAAAGACGTAAGTCAACACAAAAAAGGCGTAAGTTTTTACAAAAGGCAGAAGTTTTCACAAAAAGCGTAAATGATTTCACAACTTACGTAATTGATATTTCAAAAAATATGTAAATGATCAAAAATACCTGTAAATCTTTAGAGAACATTTTTATTTCGCAAAATTACGTAATTTTCAGCAAGTCACGTAAGTTGTGTCACAAAACTCAGGGTAGTTTACACAAAATAAAGAGGAAATATCATTTTCCCCTCCAAACTATCACACGTTTTTCATGTTGACCTCCATACTTTGATTTATTTCAATTTAGTACCTAAATTATCCATAAATTGATCAATTAGACCCCTATCATCACCTTCCGTCCATAATTGGACGGAATGTGATGAAATGTCCCCCTGAACTATCTTTTTGAGGGAATATGAGAGGGTTTCCCGCCATATACAACCTCTCCCTTCTACTATATAACAAAGGCAAGTTCCCAACAAAAAAAAATAGAGCATCATTTCGGTGAGAGAAAAAGGAATAGAGGGTCAAGAAATCATGGAAGATCGAGTCAACTGAAGGAAGATGGAGTTCAAGTGACATGGAAGACTTGAGATGCATTTTCTGTGGAAGACGAAGGGTGATACAAACATCATGGACTGATGCAAATCCTGGTAGGAGATTTCTTAGTTGTCCCACTAATGGTTGTAATCAGTTCACCTGGGTAGACCCACCTATGTGCTCACGGACAGTGAAAATCATCCCTAGGCTATTGAAGAAGGTCAATAAGCTAGAAGCAAGATTATAGACAAGGAATAGAAGAGAGGGAAAGCTATGGATATGCTTGGCTGCCTCATGGTGTATCATTTTATCAATGTGGTTTGTAATGTAGTGTAAGAAAGAATGTAATAGGGGGGACTATTATGAATGAATGAATGTAATGGGAGGAAATATTATGAATGAAATGTAATGAGGAAAATATTTTGAATGAAAATCTCAAGTGCTATGTTAAGGTTTTACTCTTAAAAAAAACAGAGCATCACAGCATTTGTTTGTCCCTTAAAAAAAAATTTGTGTTCACCCTTACAAAAACAGGGCATTATCATTTAATTTTTTTTTTTTAAAAAGAAAAAAAAAAGTGGCATTGTGTGTTACTTTAACTATTTGTCATCCATCTATCAAAAAAACTAATTGGTGGCCTCTTTGAATGACCCATTAGCAACCAATGAATAAAATACCTATCACTGCCATCCATCCATCATCAAATAGCAACCAATGAATAAAAAACCTATCACTGACATCCATCCATTAAATGACATTCATTCAATGAATAAAAAAACCTATCAGTGACATTCATTCAAAACACACAATTGGAATCCATCCATGTAATGGCAACCAAAACCAACACAAGTTACATTTACATAGAAATGAGGAGTACCATTCATTAAAATAGAGCATCATCCACAAAAGCAACATTCATAAATTTGTCATTCAAGTTTTCAAAACACACAATTGTTTGTGAGAACCAAAATACTACCTTTACATAGTTAACAATTCAGGGCAACCATTCCAAGCAAAAAATCATTACATGTACAAAAAGCCCCAATGAGAAAGTCATGTAAATGCTTCCTTCTTCTATCCAACAAAAAAAATTAAATAAATTTCAAGGATGCTTCTTTTTCTGTGCAGTGGATGCTTTCTTCTTCTGTGCAATGGATGCTTCCAACTTCCAATCTCTATGTGCTCCCTTTTTCTGTCCAATGGATGCTGTTTTAAGGCCACTAGCATTGTACACTAGCTTGCCTCTCCACATCATTTGACCCTCATTTGGTGTGCTGGTTAAACTCATTGGAGATGGAGTTGACTGACGTTCTTGTACCACTCTTCCTTTAACTTGCAATAAGATTGAATTATTCACAATTAAACACAATCAAATATAGAACAGTTAAGTTACTATTTAAAAAAAAAAAAAAAAAAAGGAAGAACACTGACAGCCAGTTTCTTCTGTCTCGTGTGTCTCTTGACCTCAGATGCTTCTACAGTTAATTGACTCTGAGGTTGGTTTGGTTCAGTTTGGCTCCCCTGAGGTTGGTTTTCTTGCATGTAGTGAATCATCCCTTGACCTTGCAACTTCTCCTGTTGTGTCCCACCTTTCCACAATTATTATAAATGATTTTAGTGCCCTGCTTTCCTAGCTTTGTTCCTTGAAATGGTGTCTCACTCTCCTTTATTTTATTTTGTTTAGGCCTCCCAGCTCTCTTCTTCATATCAGGTGGTAGCACCTTTGCATACTCAGTTCTTAGCCACATTTCTCTACCATTAATAGGACTCAACATATTGTCATAGATCTTTAGATAAGTCTCCACCTTGTAATACTGATGAACATATTTTTCTAGTTTTTGACCCAAGAAATTTACAACAGCCATAACATAGGCACATGAAATGCCTGACAAATCCCACTTCCTGTAACCACAAGTCCAAGCTTGCAAGTCCAGCTTGTATTGCTCACCATATGGCCCTATAACCTCAAATTGCTCATTGCCATTCCATCTAGGAATCCATCTAGCTGCATCCACTTTCACTTTTTCCAAATGATTTTGAATCTTAAGAAATATAGGACCAATGTGTCTTTGCATTGCATCTCTTCTTTTTTGAACTATTTCCATCAATAACAACCTAATCTTCTCTAACATTATAACCACAAGTTTACTCCTAGGTTCCAAGATGCTTAATGTCACGACCCTAAACCCGCCCCTAAAAGTTTGGGCATGACCTAACCAGAAACAGACACTTAACCTGCGATATAGAATGTCAGGGGCCTGAATGGAAGCACTAAAAGAATAAAATAACATGCAAAGACATCCATTGAGTCACTGCAACTACGCCAGGACCACGACTTAGAATTAAAACTTATAGTGGACATGCATCTGCGATTAAGTTACATACACATCTACAATTGGGCATACAACAAAATGTTAGATACAACAACCTTAGCCTGTAGAACATAGGCACAAAAGGACAAGGACTAGCAAGCTGTCCTAGTAAGCAAAGGGGGTTCTCCAAGTGCCTGGTTATCCTTAGGTTGACAAAAGATGCGTGATAAAGACGCTAGAACGGATCTCCAACTGGTTTCCTACAAAATCAGACAAAATGACAGAATGAGGCAAGCTCAGTGAATAATAATACGTAAGCAGTTTATTGGCTAAGTTTAACCACAATACATAACAGTGCATTTATTAAATGACATACAAAAGTAAATCTGATATGGTTTTATTTTCAGAACGTCCTTTAGCCTAATGCATAATTATAGCATAATGGCCTATTGGCCCAAAATTAGCAGAATGGCCTCTCGACCAGGATAGCCTTTCGCGGAAATTATCAAACGGTCTTCGACCTGAAACGACCTTACGGAGAATAGCCTTTCGGCCTAGATAGCCTTTCGGCCCAGATAGCCTTTCGGCCCAGATAGCCTTTCGGCCCAGAATTATCAGAACGCATAAAGCGTGTGAGCATAAAGCGTAATGAAATAATGACGTATGGATTCAAGAGGTGGCTCGTACGGATACCAGAGGTGGCTCCCTCCAAGGTGTACCACTTCGTCCCGTACAGCACTTTGTTCCATACCAGAAATCAGTAAGTCTCACCATGTCATAATATATACAAAATGAGTATCATAACGGAACATCTACAGATGTCACTAAAATAGATTAATCTTACCGTCACACAGAGACACAGTTTCTTTTTATCATTCAGATGAGTTAGCATAAGTAGATTACACAATAACTATTAACTCCAAAGGTACAGAAGTATTATAGTGCCGTAATGTGCCCACATTTCACTTGTTTATCATGAGTTAATACCTCCACTTTGCGGATAACAGAATGTGCATTTTAACTATCCGAGTAGTTGTCTCGTAATTAACAGAACATGAACGTTAACGAGGGTCAAGAGCGAACATATTATTAATGTATATACATGCCATTCCATTATAAGTCCCCATTTATTCACTAAGAAACGATATCATTTACGTATAGGTGACAAAAACTTAATATGCCTCACAACAGAACAGAATGAGTCCATAATCATACCGATGTATGCAGCTCTTTCAACATTCACACTGATTTCCAATTGACTAATGCTAGTATAATCGCTTACGAGGAACAGAGCGTTAGTACCATAGGCATTAACAGAAAATAGAATGTACATATAGTGTACTACTACTCACAGCGTTGAGACAACGTGTTGCTTCCCCCTGGAATATGCCCTGTACATAATCAATGCACATTAGTTCTCTTTTTCTTTCTTAAATCATTTCCTGAAGCATTACACTTTGCATGCATTTACAATCATCCTAAAGTCATCAGAAAAATATTCTAAAAATACCAGAGAATCAAGCACGCAAAGCTGAACGAACACATTTTTGTCTGAAAATAAGCTTCCCCGCTCGAGCGCCACTTTGGCTGCTTGAATTTATCTGAGACAAAGCTATTGAAAGGTCAATTTTCCCGCCGAAGGGCCTTCTCCGCTTAGCGGACCAAGCGAATTTAAATTGAACTTCGAATTTGAGTCCCAATTTGGTATCCAAAACTTCAATCTCTTTCCGCAAAAGCAACTTCAAATTAAGGTACTAAATCATACAACAATCAATCACAACACACTCGTTAACTTCCAATCATTAAATCCATACTCAACCCAACCATAATCTTTCCAAAATTCCCATTATTTTGGGTTTCCATACATATATGCATATAGAACTACTTAAGCTTCTCATTCAAATACACAATTGAATATTCTTAGGGGATGACAAGGAAATGAGGTATAGATTTCCTCCATCTCATAAAACTCCCACATCTACCATAACCTTCCAAAAACAAAAGAAACTCAACCAAGATCAAGAGAGAGAGACTAGATGATGAAGGTTTCCATACCTTGAGTTCAATCTAAATAATCTTTACAATTTGTCAAGCTTTTGTTGAATTTCACGCTTTCCCCAATTCTCTTCTCCACTCTCTTATTTTCTCTCCCAAAAGGGTCTCACGATTTTTGATCTTAGGGTCAACAAGATGTAAAGATATATAACAAGTATAAGAGCATATAAGGCGAAAAATCAATCGCTTTATCATTCGAAATTGAAATTTCAGAATCGAGCTTAATATTACCAGAAAATTATGCTGATCATATATATATAATCAATTTCTGAAAATTTTGTCTCTAAGGCGTCCAATTTCATATTCAAATAAGCCAAGTGTGACAGATAATGTACTTAATCAACAGATAGGAATTCTTATTTCTAAGTTTCTCTTAAGTTAATGCAATTTCACTTAGAATTTCACAGAAGCATTCAAAAGCACAGTATAGAGGGCTGAAAAGATACCAGAATCGTGTACGAGGGTCGGGTTATTACACTTAAATTAAAGCACTCACATAGATTGTTTAGCAAAAGGTCACACTTTGGAAAGGTGTTGAAGTGGCTCCTACACCAATGAATTGGTGGTCTTTCAACTAACCAATCATATGCCTTATACTCAACGTCTTTAATCTCTTCCATCACTCTGGTAAATATAGGAGCATTCGTTGCCGTTGCAACCTTCCACAACAAATCTTTTAGAACCAACCCCTTGCGTTCACCCTTAAAATTGTTGTACAAATGCCTCACACAAAACTTGTGTGAAGCATTTAGGAATAACTCAGCCACTACATTAATCAAACTTTTTTGTTTATCACTCATGAAGGTATAACAATGAGAGTTTATAATATTCAGATCATGTCCCAGCAGCTCTAGAAACCACAACCATGTTTTCTTCTTCTCTTTCTCAACAATTGCATAGGAAAATGGAAATATGCAATTGTTTGCATCTATCCCAACAGCAATCAAAAGAATACCGCCATGTGACCCCTTCAAATGGCATCCATCAACTCCTATGACTGGCCTGCAAGCATTCATAAAAGCTTTCTTCAATGGATCCCAACACAAATATAACTTTTTGAACTTTGACTCTGTATTGCTCCCATCACTAACCCTTGGATTACTCCCTTCATTAACCTTTGGAATATGTTTCACCTTCATACTAACTGTTGTCTCAGGATTGGTATTCCTAATCTCCTCAATGTAACTCCATAACATTGCAAACTGCTCAGCTACAATACCCTTTACTTGTGTCAACTCCTTGTTTTTTACCCTTCTCACTTTTTGTAAGTCAACCTTCATATTGTGCTCACTTGAAATAGTGTCTGCCAATGACCGAATTGACCATGTAGGATTTAACCTAATTCTTTCAAAGTACCTCTTGACAATCCATTTGGAACTCATATATGCCACATCAAAAAACCTATTACAAGTGTGCTTATCAACAAGTGTTTTGATCCTATACAACCCATCATGTTTTACATATGAAGCATAACAAACCCAAGGACAACCAACTTTGCACTCTACCCTCACCTTTTGTTTGTCATTCTTGGTAAATGTTATATGTTTGCCCCCACTTAATTGCATACTCCTTCACAGCATCCCTAAACATATCATGACTCTTGAACTCCATACCAAGTTTGAATTGAGGATTGTGCATATCAGAGTCAACATTAAAAATAGGGTATTGCTTCCAATGAGAAGTACCTCCTTTATTAGATGAGCTGTAAATACTTCTTAGCTCATCAGAGGAGCTTCCAAGGCTTTATAGGTCATCAATTGCCTCAGCCATTGCATTATTACTACTTCCTACACCAACAAACTCTAGATCTTTGTCAACATTAGCCTCATACAATGCATCATCATCAAAAAAATCCATAGTCACTATCCTTATATTTCTTAGACTCATCAAATGAGGAAGAGTCTGAGGGATTAAGATCATAGTCATCACTATCTTCCTCTTCTGCTACCTGTATATCTACAAGTACTCTCTTTCTCTGACTTCTTTTTGCACTTGACCCTACTTGATTAACTTAGGCATCTATAACACCATACATTCCTAAACAACCTACATAAATCTCTATTACTCTGTTTCCATCCACAAATGTCTCCAACCTCATTACAACTTGATCAATGTTAATCAACTTTAACCCATAACAATAATTAACCTTATAGTAATAAATGTTACATCTAGTGCAGCCTACTTCCTTGGCTATATTATCTAACTCCACATGTGATATTTCATCAGAATTGCAAAAGTCAAAATAATTGAGAAATCCACCACTATAAACCCTCTGAGGATTATAACTAACCAAACCCCCATGATGCATTTTGATTGTGAAATAACAAGATCCTTTCTCTGTATTTTTAAATGAAAAAATATGCTATTATGGACTAATTATACTAATAAATAAATAAAAATAATATTAAACTACTATTACCATAAGACAGTTCCAATTGAATAAATCCATGTATGAATACATTATAAAAAATAAAAATAAAAATTTGTCTGTATTCTCGGTAAAATTGATTTTTAATAAGCATTAAATAAAAAATGAGTTTCTTTTAAGGACTGATTAAACTAAAACTAATCAAGCATTACACTATTCAAGTAAAATTACGATTAAACAAATCCTTTTGAAAGACAAACAGACAAAGATGTATTCCAAAAAATGCCAAATTAAAATAGTATTATTTCATAAATCGATTTTTCATAATCATTAGCTTCAAAATTAAACAAATATTAAAAGTAAATACCATAAACAATTGGTCGATTCCTTCGCTTGCCATCCTTCTCTCTTTGAACCCAACCCATGATTCAACATTAGTTCGTACCCTTCGTTCAATGATGAATTTTGATTTCGATTTCGAATAAGGAATTTCAAAACCCTAAAACCGATTTTGATCCCAACGAAGCCCTAGTTGAAAGGTGTATCACACCAACTTATTTTGTAAGGAAATCCTCTTATATTCTCTCCGAAAGATAGTTCAGGGGGACAGCTCATCACATTACGTCCAATTGTGGACGGAAGGTGACGGCAAGGGTCTAATTGATCAATTTGTGGATAGTTCAGGTACTAAATTGAAATAAATCAGAGTATGGGGGTCAACGTGAAAAACGCGTGATAGGTTGGGGAGGGGGAAATAATATTTCCTCCAAAATGACGCGTAAATTAGTTTCTCAAAATTTTTAACAACAAAAAAATGTGTAAGTCACTACAACAAATTACACTTTTGGCGACCAAAAGGAATTTAGTTGCCAAAAGTTACATTTTTGGCGACTAAAAATTTATTAGTCGGCGTTGGTTCAAGGTTTAGCAACTATTTTATTTTAGTCGATATATATTATTTATTGGTGACTAAAAAAGAATTTAGTCGCTAAATATGATGTAAATAGGCGACTAAAAAAATTTTAGTTGGCGTAAGTCTAGATTTTAGGCTATTAATTCTTGTTTCAATCGTTGTATACAATTATTTGCCAACAAAAGGAAGTTTAGTCGCCAAATAACAGGCTTATTCTTCGGTTACTCTTTGCTGACCAAATAATTTTGTCGACAAATATAAACTTTTGGTCACTAAAAAAATTTAGTTGTTGTATGTTCATTTTTGCAGATGACAAAAAATATTAGTAGCCAAATTATACTTTTGGCTACAAAAGATTAGTCATTATTGATTAATATTTGCCGACAAATAATAGTTTTGTCACTAAAAGTTGAAAATTTTTATTACCACCCGCATCCATTTTCTCTGTTTCACACAAACACTTTCCTCTCTGTCTCACACACACAGAACAGTCACCACCAAACCTCACCCCCGCTCACCACCCCCACCATTGCTGGCCACAATTGCTCGCCACCATTGCACATCGCCACCACCACCGTAAAGCACAGGTTTCTCTCTCTCTCTCGCCCTCGGTCTCTCTCCCTTTCTGTCAATCTCGGTCTCTCTCTGTCGATCTCGGTCTCTCTTTATCTCTGTCGATCTTGGTCTCTCTCTCTGTCGCTCTTGGTCTCTCTCTCTCTGTCGCTCTTGGTCTCTCTCCCTCTCTGTCATTCTCGCTCTCTCTCTGTCGATCTCGGTCTCTCTCTCTCTCTCTCTCTCTCTCTTTATGTGTCTTTTTGTCTCCCTCTTTATGTCTTCTTCCATTCGTATATACCTTCACATCCAACCCCAAATCGACCCAATAGAAACTATTATGTACTTGATTTTTGTATTTTCTTCTATTCCAATAAGAACTCTTCCGTCTGCTACTAGTGTTGCAACTTCAACATCAATTTTATAGTAGTCAACAACAAGCATCACTATGTCTTGCATTTACATGGCCAACTGTTGTTAGGTTATATATAATATAACTCATTTTGAATTTTGATATGTACATTAAAATAAGCTGTTATGATCTTAATACATTGTAATAGTATGTAATCATGCAATTATTTAGTGAAGAATATAGTTATACATGAATCATAAACAAACCTTTAAGTGGACATTAGAGTTTATCCAAGTTCGGATGCCAACAAAGCTGTGCTCTATAAAGCAATTATTTAAGAAACTGCCATGGGATACGATTGAAGCAATGTTATTTTTAGACAAATAAATTGATCGAGAAATATGCCATACTTAAAAGCATAACACTAAATAATGATCCCTTTCCAAGTCCAAGTGTAATAGCCAACAAACAAAAAATAAATAAAAAGAAGCAAGAAGTCTATTTTAGATCTTGCCCCATATCTAGGAAGCTTTCACATAATCTAAAATCATATGAGATTCATTGACCTTGCTACTATCAGTCTTTGATGGTGGTAAGTGTAACAATCCCATCACGTATAATGATTAGTACTTGATTAATTAAGAGGATCTGAGATTTAATTACCGAGTATTATAATTTATTTGGGATTTATGAGAATTGTGGAATCTGACTCGTATATGATTTTATTGAAGGTTTATTTTGGAATTAGAAATTAAGGGTCCAAATGGCTTAAGTAAGTGAAATTAAGAAGTCAAATCAATTTAATATTAATTATGGACCCATTTGGGAGTTTAATTAAATATTCGATTCAGTTTAGTAAAAATTGAGATTCAATTAATTAGATCCGAATTGGAGAAAATTAATTTAATTAAATTATGAAAGATTGAGGATTGTGATTATTGCGAATTAAATTTAATTATGATGTGCCCAATTTGAATATGTAATTTAATTGGCGGAAACTTGGAGTCTGATCAGAAATTGAAGACCTAAATGATTTAAGAAACCAAAATTTAAGTTGGAAATAAGTTTAATTTAATATATGGAGTATTTTGGGAGTTTGATTAGAAATCTGATTCAGATTGATAAATTTAATTGCGATTGATTGAGTCTTAATTGGAATCAATTAGACTAATTAAATTATGTGGGATTTGTAATTAATTATGATTAATTAAATTATGTGCTAATTGAGATTTATTTAGATTAAATGTTAATTATAATTTGTTAAGACTAAGTGAGATTTAATTTAATTAATACATGAATTAGTAACTTAATTCTAGAAAAGCCAAGTGTCCCACTAAGTTAATAAATAAAATAATAAAACAATAGAGGAAGAATGGAGTCATGAGGAGCCTTAGTTCTGCTGGAGCAAATTAGAGAAACAGCCGAGAGAGAGAGGAAGAGTGTACAACATTCTTGGAACTTATTTGCTGGAAATTTGAAGGAAAAACCAAGAGAAAAGTGAAGAAAATGAAGGAGAAACTCAAGTTTGACTTGGATTTGTCAAAATTATGCAAGATTAAGTGTCTATGAAGACTCTAGGTAAGGATTTATCCCTCAAACCTTGAAGATCCTATGGTATAGAGTTGGATTTATGGGCCATTACATGTATTTTGCTTGAGCATGTTAAGAAGAAGGTGATTCCTTACATACATCATGAATTTTGAAGGAATTAAAAATAAAGCTTTGTAGATATTATCAATTGTCAAAATTTGGGTTTGCATGTAAAAATCAAGTTAGGATAAAGATTATGAATTGTGATTTCTTATATTTGTTTAACTTGGGTTCAATCTCACATATATAGAAGAAGTTAGCAAGATGATGGAAGTTAATTTGGAATTTGGTTCTAAACATGAAAAGGATTATATGCATGTGGAATATTATGGAAATAAATTTGAAATTAATTAGTTTGAGTTTGATTTTACTAAATTTGAGATCCATCCTTGCATGCATGCTAGGATTTCAAAGTTTAGATTTAATTCATGTGTAAAAAGATTTATGAGATTAAATTTGGGTTAGGTATGAAGAAAAATTAATTAAATCTAAATTGGATTAAATCAAGAAATAAATTATGATTTACAATTTGACAATTTGGAGTTGGCTTAATTTTGAAATGAAATTTCATACATGCATTGTGGATTTTCAAGATTTTAGAACTTTAATCCATATTTTAAAGCTTGTGAGTTTGGGATTGAGTTTTGATATTAATTAAAAAGTCAAATTATAATTTGAGCTTGACAATGTAGAATTAGTTGGATTTTTGATAAGTGTTTTATACATGCATCATAGATTATGAAAATTTTGGATTAATTCAATCTCATATTTTGAAGAGAAAAAGGGAATGTTTTATAAACATCAAGTTTATGAAAAATTAGAATTAATCCTAATGCTAAATAAAGCTTTGAAGATTTTTAATCCATGCATGTAATGTAATTTAAGATTTTATTTGAATTAAACATGTTTTGATTACAAATTAAGTTGAGTTTAAGATTATGGAAACTAGTTGGAAAATTTATAAGAAGTTTCATGACTTCAATTTCATGATTTCAAGGAAAATAGAAAGAACTTGACGCCAATTTTATGTAACTAAAAAGAAAATGAGAGTTTGGAGCCATGTTCAATTTATGGAGATTAAGTTAGAAGTTAATCATTTTGAGTTGGAATTTGGCTTGATATGGAGAAAAGGAATTAAAACTAAATTTGGCAATTGGGGCATGATTTTGAATAAATGATTTTTGAATAAATGATTTAGCAATTTATGACTTTAATAAATGGTTCTCCATGTTTGTATACTAAAGTGCATGTTTTGAAGCTTTTTGGAAATTTCAGAATTTACGTTGTCCGCTCGAGCGAGGAAAGTCTCGCTCGAGCGTGAAAATTGACTTCCCAGTAGTTTTTCAAATTTTACAGTCCGCTCGAGCGACCAAAGTGGCGCTCGAGCGAAGACCCATTTTCAACACACTTTGGAAAGTTGCATTTAGTTAATATTTTTATCTTCATCTCTTTCCAATGCATTCTAGACATGATTTATGACTCAATAAAGATTAATAAGCTACTAATCAACATAGATTAGTTAGTTAAAGAACGAATTATTGATCTAGTGGTAATTGTTTAAGAAGCCAAGTAAAAGATCAATCTATTTGGGGAAAAAATGACTTAGTAATGAAAGAATATGTGAAATAAGAACCCGATTTATTTAATTGAGAAAGAATAAACGTAGTAGAACTTCGGACTATAAAGACTAGGGACTTGAAAGGACAAGTTTAATCAATGGAGTAATGTTGTATTTCAATGTGTATATGTTATGTGTTTGTGTAGGTCACGCGCCATTGTCTGCCTGATTTTCCCGATATGTCCAGTCTGTCTGATTTGCTTCTGCAGCCATCTGTGAGTAATAACATTGTAAAGATATGTTCAACTGTACTTATTTTCTGTGTGACAAAATGAGATCTGTTTTCTGTAAAGATATATTCTGTACAATGAATGATTGTTCGATTTCTAACATGTATCGTGACATCCTTAGTATTATGTGATATCTACAGCCATTACCCGATATCGGAGGTTCCTTTGTGGAACTGGTTATTCGTAACCTTACGCCAGATGCTTCCGTTCAGGTGCTCTATTACCTGCATCGAGGCCCGCCATAGGGCTTTCTTTGCTCGCTACATACGGGATCCAGAGGTTCCTTCGCGGGAACTAGGATATTCATAACCTTACGTATTGCGCGTTCTGTTTAGTTATGCTAATGGATGTATCACGTAAATGTAACTATGACTTATGATTTTTGTCGGTATATGATATGATCAAGTATGAGTTTGACAAAACTGAATTATGATTTCGATGTGATCAAGTATGCTTTTGATATAATATGAATTGATTTCTGAAATCTGTACGAACTCATTCATTGAAACCCCTTTACTCTATTATTATTCACTAGGCTTTAGCTTACTGTATTATTTATGTATATAGGTGATCAGGCGCGTGACCAGGCTTAGAGCATCTGTCTAGAATCTGTTCTGTCAGCCAACCTATATGCCTTCTGTGGAGGTTCCGGATATATTACGTGTTATCGTTATGTAATTTAAAGTTTAAGTTATGTTTTCTGTCTCATATAAGTCTGCACAGCTCAATGGACGTTGTATATTCTTATTTGCTTCCGCTAGCCCTTATTATTATGTTAATCTGTCTCAGAGGCCTTCGGTAATCCCAAGATTACTGGCCGGTTATGATGCTAAACCTATAGGGGCGGGTTTGGGTCATGACAGTAAGTTTCTTCTTGATGTATACATTGGCTTGTTCGCATCATAGAAACTAAATCTTGGGGGCTAAAACAAAAATGCAAAAGTAAATGTTAAAACCTAACTGTTTTACTTCAAAGCATTTTTGTTTTTATTTGCAGATAGCATATTTGAATGAAGTTATCAAACAAGCTAGACATGACCTACATTCCCTGGTAGCAAACACTTGTGGAATTTAAAAGGGAAAAAAAAAAAAAAAAGTGTAAGACTGATAAAGATGAGAAAAAAATTAAGTAGCATGTTGGAAAATATGCGTATATATATGGTTTAGATTGTTGCCTAATATGCGTATCTTCTACACATGGTTTAGATTGTTGCCCAATATACGTATATATATATATGTATGAGTCTTTGTATCTGTTGGAAAATTAAATTTAAATGTCACAATTGTAGAGGAACAAAATTTTGAGAGGTTAAAAAATTGTGACAAGTCTAAATAAAGAGAGCATTCGGAAAATATTTGATACCGACCTTTATGAAGAACTCTTTGGCAAAGGCTTGAATTATCTTTGATCCGAAGTCATTTGCAGTCGGGAAGCGCCATCTGACTTGACAAGAATGCAGAATGTTTATTACTTCTTCAAGTTTGACACGTCGTGAATTTTTATATATTTTTTTTGTGCTATATGATATGTCTTGTAGTTTATTTCTTTAGATAGCATAACCAACTGTTGTAAGATTGAGAAGTATCTTCTTCTTGAAGACATAGACTCCTATGGAAGCAATACATGGCTTCTTTTTAGCCTCTTCTCTTGATAGTCCTATAACTGTTGTATCTACTGCCTACAAAAGTATAGAACTTTGCGAGAAAAATAAGTCCAAGAGTCCATAGATACTATAGAACTTTGTCAAACTATTACAAAATTTTAGAAATTACCATTGCCTTCAAATAAGCTCCTCTAGGCTTTTCACTAAATGAAAGGATCTTTCATTTCTGTCTATCTTCAATAACACAATTGCCTCACAGCATCTATCGTACCTTGGAACCACCTGTTACCTATCTCACCTTGTGCTTGAGTAGCTGCTAGAGCCTACACAGATCATAACAAGATGCAATTAATCGAGCACATTTTTTACTCACAAAAGATCCTAAAGCAACCGAGTTCTACATTAAATTACATATGAAAAAAATTGAAAAATACATGAAGATGAGAAATGAATTAGGTAGCCTGATAACTCAATGAATCTCTTATGGGTATGAATTCATGAATCTAAATACAAATATGCAAGTTAGACTTAACAAATTGGATATAGATTTATTTTATTTTATTGAGAATTTAATTGTAGAGACGAAAGAATGAGAAATGATTTATATAACTAATTTCAAGTAATTGAGATACAACACTTAATTTAATTCTATTAAAATTTCAGCAAAATACTTGTATTTAAAAAAGTTGATAGGACAAGTAAAAAAAATTAAATTTTATAAATATATTAAACTCCCACCATTAGATTTGTCAAGTGAGACATGTTTTATGAGACATGAACAAGTTTGCATATATACCTATAAAGTTGGTACATGTGACAACCCTGTTCCATATTATGCTAATTAATCTTAATTATGATTGTGATTATGTGTTTAATACGATTTTGGGTGCTATCTATATGATTATATGTGGTTTTGGCTTTATATCTGTTCACTGTAGGAAAATCTGTTCAACTTACTGTTATAAACTGAAAATTGAAGGCCTTAAGCCTATGGTGAAATTTAATTGAAAACTTATTCGGAACGAAATAACTAGATTCAGAACGATTAAATTAAGCTCTATTACTTAGCCTAAATCAAATTTGATTAGGCCATCCTATATAAGGGCCTATATAGCCTCCTATTATTGTTTTGAGCTCATATTTGCTGAGATTACCCTCTAGAAAGAGTGTGTGTGCTGATTGTAAAGAGAAAGAGAGGGGGCTCAAGTTAGAGATTGAACAAGAAGCTTGAAGATCTTGAAGATCAACTCAAGAATTAACCATAATTTGGGTGATTGGAGCTCCTAGGTGAGTAATTGAACATGGGTTCATAAGTTTGGGGTTGCAATTTTGTGAATTCAAGCTAGATGATAATCAAGAACATGATTTGAGTTGAAATTGATGAATTTGGAGCTTATATGTACATGCATGTGCATAATTTCCATGATTTCATACATTCAAACATGAATCATGTTGAACAAGAAGAATTGAGCACCAAATCTCACATGCATGCATCATTTTCATGAGTTTCATGATTATGAGTGTTATTTGTACCATTTGGAATAGAGTTGGAGTCAAGAATGTACATGCATGCATGATTGATGAAGATATGGGGTTTGCATGAAGTTCAATATATGTGTTTTGAAACCCATGAAGAGAACTCAAAATGATTTTGGAAAAAGGACAATGAATTTGAACAATTTAGTCTCATATTCTTATATTATCATATTATAAAATGAGTTTCCATGTTTTCGAACCAAAATCATGAGTTTAGGGCCTTTGAACACCAAGTTCGAACTCCAAGAACAATTCTAGAAATTCCAGAATTTGGCATGTCCGCTCGAGCGGGGAAAGTGCCGCTCGAGCGTAAAATGTTAGCTCCCAGAACTTTTGCAGACATTGATGTCCGCTTGGGCAGGGAGATTCACGCTCGAGCATTAGTCACATGTTTCGACCCTCAGCTCGAGCGTCCGAAGTCACGCTCGAGCGCAAAATTGAGGCAACCAGTACTTTTGCAGACAAAAGGAGTCCACTCGAGCGGCCAAGCTATGCTCGAGCGAGGAGCCCTATTTCTGAAATTTTGAATAGACGTTGGGTGTTTCATTTTCCGATATTTTTCATTTCTAAGCACTCATAGGCGTGCATTGAGTATTGTGAATGGATTAAGAAGATAAGAAAGAGGCCTAAGAGGAATAAATAAATTAAGAACGGATTGAATTGCTTGTGACCGATTATGTGTTATGATTTATGTAGGGTCAAGCACAAGGACGAATCCACCAACAGAACACTGTGAGTAATATCTTAATAAAGATATTATGAAGTATGCTATTTGTCCAATTATTTACTCCTATTTGAGTTTCGTAAGCTTGTTAATCTAAAAGGTGGACAATATTTGTTATGCCATACAATTGGGCCAAAGGCCGTTGGATGTGAATGATTGGACCAAAGGCCGTCGGACATAAATGATTGGGCCAAAGGCCGTTGGATATGAGTGATTAGGCCAAAGGCCGTTTGGCACGAATGATTGGGCCAAAGGCCGTCGGACATGAATGATTGGGCCAAAGGCCGTTTGATATCAATTAACGGGCCAAAGGCCATTTGATATGTCTGGATTTGTAGTCATTTAATATACTAGATAGAAACATGAATTGGGCCCAAGGTCATCCGATGCATCTATTTCAAATTTCGTTCATGTATCTTCTTTATTTGATATTATTCATTGGGCTTTCGCTCACCCTCATTCATGTGTCTGTAGGTGAGCTAAAAGATGTCCAAACCTAGCCCCAGTGAAGCAAGTGAGAAACGGTCAAAGTTTTGAGGAGTCAGCCCATACGTCTCACGCACGAGACTTGTTTTCGCCCTTTTGTTATTTTGTTATATTTTTGTTATGTTGACAAAAACTTTGGATCACCTTTGTGTATAAGCTTTTGGTTTGGCTGGCTATGACTTGAATGATCTTGTTGTGTAAAGCTTATATGTTAACTTCCTTGAATGTGGGTTATTAATGAATATATGTGAAATGTTGTGATATGCCATATAAGCACAACTCTATGGACAAAAGATTTAAGTTTGCTTCCGTTTTGGCCCCTTAACTCTAATCAAATATGTTTTATTTGATTTGAGGCCGTAGGTAATCTCTTGATTACTGGCCGGTTATGACCTTAATCCATGGAGTCGGGTTCGGGTCATGACAGTACAGCCAGATAACCACAGCCATTCAATCATGTTTGCTTTTAACATTAATTAATACACTAATTGATGCATATAGCATCACCAAAGTATGTATGTTAAAAAGACATTAAATGAAGGCATTTAGAAAATAACACAACTTTAAAAGTTGTCTTAAACTTTTTTTTATATTTATAATAAGACCAAGATACCCTTTTGCTTTGCACCCTACTCTTTTTTCTTTTCTTTTTTTCTTTTTTTTTTTTTTTGAGCTAAGCTTTGCATCCTTCTCCTCCTTTATTTTCGTATGCCTTTTCACTTTCCTTCAAATTTGATGTTTATATTAATTTTATAAAAAAAAATTAAAATTTAGATTGGTGATTTTTGTAAAAAAATAATCAAATACTAATTATTTTCACATTTTATTTAAATATATATTTTATCAAACTAATTTATATTTTTTAAAAATAAATCCAAAATACAAATTATAAAAAATTAAAGAATTTATGTCTTATAAAAATAAGGGTACTTATGTCCATATCAAAAAAAAGTTCTTAAAAACAATGATAATTAATCTTCCTTCTACTTTTATATTTTCTATCTATGTAGATGGCAGAACTTAAAATTATTTATTACTTTCTTAACATGTTCTATTAAGAAACATATTAACAACTTAACAAGGCACTACTAACTCAACTAAAGGTACAATTACTGATATGGTAATAATTGGGCTTAGCTTAACCCAACTAACAGTACAATTACCCATATGGTAATAACAAATATTGGAAAGTACTCAATTCATATTCACGATGTTTGTTTTTATTGATTTTTTAAAACTTAAGTTTTTTATTTTTTATATTTTAAATTGTTAGTATTTTCTTCTAAATATTGGGCACTCAACAGTCCATGCGCATAAATAGTATGTCTATAAGGACATGATTCTGCAAAATGACCAAATTGTGCAGTTAAATATATTGTTCCTAAATCAAACCAAACCCTAACCAAATAGTGTCTCCTGTAACGCTCTTCTCTCGTGTTCATTTTCTTTATCTTTGATGCCGAGCTACCATAGCCACCAACGATGTCGCCGATGTCGCCGTTGCCTATCAGACACGATCTCTCTCTCTCTCTCTCTCTCTCTCTTGCTTATCAGATTTTTTGCGGAGAAAATAGAGTTCCGATGATCGCTCCACCACTTAGCATCATGGCTTAACCACTTTCTTTCTCTTTCCGCCTCAGATCACACCTCTTCCTCCCTCCCCCCGTCACCTTGCCTCCCACCGTTGCGCAACTTGGGCCCTCCGCTGCTATGGAAATGCTCGACAAGACCGAGACAACATCAAGTATCATCAATTGAATCATGAGTCCCAATCCCTCCTTAACTCCATCATCTTTTTATCTGTCTCTTTCTCTTTAATTAAATCTCTTTCTCTCTGTATATATCACTCATTAGATCTTAGATTTTGTTGGAATTCCAACAAATCTATTGGAGTGTGTGTGGTTTATCTGTTCAAATCATGTGTGTATGGTTATCTATTTTATTTTTATTTTTAGATCTAGTATATGGCTGATTAACTGTTTGAAAATGAAAGAAAGAGCCAATTGTATGATTTTGTTTTATGAGATTTAGGTTTGCGATCATGGAGATCATTTGTTTTCATTAAACATTTTTTTTTAGCAAAATTTGAATTGATGATTGAAACAGATAAAAAATTTATATTTTTTCTTTGTTTTGTTGTTGTTGATGATGATTGCTACAATTAATTTTTTTTGACATAAACAAATTGTTCTCAAATAGATAATAGATAATTTTTGGAGTGTAAGATCTGCTTTGGTTTGGTTTTAACAGATCAGACATTTTTTCTTTATTTGCTATTGTTGTTGCTGATGATGTTGATGAGGTTTCAACAGATCATATATTTTTTTTCTTTATTATTGTTATTGTTGTTGATGATGTTGATGATTGTAACAGATAAACAATAAAGTTATGACATAGATAGACAAAAAAAATAAGGCAAGAATTTCAACAGATAAACAAAAAAAATTGAACAGATAGGAAAAAATTTCAACAGATAGATATAAATTTGAACAAATAGTTAATGAAAAGTTAACAAATAAAAAAATTTCAATAGGTAAGTCAAGGGATTAAATTAGAAACAAATTATTCTTCAAAACTAACAAAAGGACTTCTCACCAAACTATTTTACAAAGTGTAGATCTCTCAGTAATAAAAAATATTCACTGGACTTAATCACTTAGACACTCTCTAATTTGGATTTATCACAAATTTTCTCTTAAATATTTTACATATTAAATGTATCTAAAGACACTTCAAAAGTAAAATGTTTATTAAAAAATATAAAAAATCAACAAATACATAAAAATATAAAAATATACTGAATTTATATATATGTTTTTGTATTTAATAAAATTTTAAAATATATTTATTATAAATATTAAATTTTAAGTGTATTTAAAAAAAATACGTATAATATTAAAAAAATCACAAAAAAAAAAAGAGAGAAAAATATTTGTAGAGGGAGAAACGACCAAAATTCAGGAGAGAGAAAGCCGACGGCGTCGAAACTTCCGTTATTTTGACCACTTTGTTGTATCAAAAATCGAAAACGATCCTGGTGAGAAAAACCCTAATTCCGTCGATCCAGTTTTTTGCCTCGCAACAATACACAATACATATCTCTCTCTCTCTCTCTATCTCTCTCTCTCTCTCTCTGGAACCCAACCCCAATCTCTATCTTCTCCTCTGCAACACAATCGCGATCCCTCCAATCGATCCCTCCCCCTTCTCTCGCCCTTCTCCGCAACCGGTAAAGCCTCTCTCTCTCTCTATTCTGATGATTCATTTCGATATGACGTCTCGCACATCGTGTTTTAATTTTGGAAAGATTTTTTGATGTGATGTTTAGGGATTCGAATCCGTTTTCTGAATTTGGCGATTCTTTTTCTGAATTTTTGTTTTTATTTATTTATTTGTTGCTTCAATTGTTTTATATGTGGTTTTGTTTGATTCCAAATACATGGAGGATAAGAGTTTTAGTCAGGACTTTGATAGGTTTTCGTTTATTACCATTTTACATAGAGAATGTTGCTTCAGAATGACTGGGGCTGCCTGGTTTTCTGATATATGAATTTTCCACCCAAATTGGTTTTCTTTGATGTAGGATTTATGGGTCTTTTTTGTTTTAATTTTTGGGTTTCATAAACACACACACACAAAAAGGAAGATGCGCTTGGATGAATAATTTGTCTACCAGTAATAAGAAACGCAAAACCAATTTTCTCTTTGATAATAAGAGAGGTATTCCTTTTTTTACATTTTAGTTTACGAAGAATCCATGTACTACAGATTATATATTTTTTGTGGAAAATTCCCCACATGCAGGAAAATTGATTCGGATTTTTTTATTGTAGTGGGTTGAGTCGGTTGACCAGTTCATGCAACAAATTAGACTGAGAATTTTACCTGATATAATGCGGTGGTTTTTTTTTTTTGGGCCAAGATTGTAGAATGTTAGTTAAGTTAGTAATGTTTTACTTTCATTTGACGGACCGTATGTTGTTTTAAAAATTTTGTAGTTAACAACTGAGTACAAGGTAGCATTTCATACACTGTAGGTATGTAATCTAGTTGGGCAGATCTGTATTATCCTGTTTTAAAATGGGCGAATTTAGTGGTGCAGCAAAATCAACGACTGATGTCACTAACTAGGATAAAACTAGATGTCTGTTCGTGTGCGAGAGAAATACAGGTTGTTATTTTAGTTTTGTGTTATAAATTGGTTGCAGGCTCTATTGTTATTTTACATTGTCTATAGAAATATGGTATTGGAAGTTTCCATTGTGCTTTTGCAGCACTTTTAAGGTAAATAATATTGAGCGTAAGTTTGAATCCTACTTGGAGAGATTTGATTCATTCTAAATTAAAGAATTCAGAATGAAAGAGCTTGCTTTGTCTGAGTAGGTAACCTCCTGAAACCTTTGTCGTAGAAATCTGATTGGTTGCTTCACAGTCAGGTTTCAATTGCTTTGTGGAATAAAAGACATTATATTTTTTGAATTCTAAATTATTTGTCCAACTTGTTTGCCATGTTGATATTGATTAGCTTGAGGAAAGAAAATGTTTGGTCAATGATTCAAGTGCCAATTTTTAGCACTCCTTTGTTCTATAGCTTCTCTGTTTGTACTATAGTTGTCAGACTCTTATGATTCACAATTCAATTAACAATTATGCATAGATCAATGTGAATTTATTTTGATATAGAATCAACGACAAATTTTGTTTGTGTTTAGCTTGTTTAGTCTTTTGCTTGTGTTTAGCTTGTTTCGGGGTTTTTTGTGTTTGTATTCTCATTGTCCTATTGTAAGAGGATGCCTTATCCTCTTTTCTTTTTTGTTTTATCAATAAAGCTTTTGTTGTTGATCAAAAAAAAAAAAAAAGAAGAATCAACGACGAATTTTAAGAGTGTTTAGTGTGAAAATGCTAGAATAAAAGTTATAAGAAAGTTTAGTGTGAAAATAACTACTATTTATGCATGATTTGTTTTTTTTTTTTTTTGTAATTAGAGGATTTAATAGGATCCAGTTAGACTCGTTAAAATGATCTTAACCCCTTTTAAATACATCTTTTATAACTGGTACTGTCACGACCCAAACCCGCCCCTATGAATCATATCATTCATGCTCAATCTAATCTTTCTTTACTTTAATTCATGCTCGTGAGATTCTAAATGATGCAATTAACATGTTAAAATCACGTAAAACAACTTTCCAAACTTTTTCTGAAATAGGCTCTCCCGCTCGAGCGCCCACTTGTCCGCTCGAGCGGACTGTACAATTTCCAAAACTGCTGGGAGGCTGATTTTCCCGCTCAAGCGGGCTTCCCTCCGCTCGAGCGGACCATGCAAAAATCCGAAAATCTGGAACTTCCAACCTTGAACCCTAAACTTCCTTCTTCTCTTGAAAAATCAATTCCAAATACATGAAACCAAGTCCCAAAACACTTGAAAAACAACTTGATTTAACCATTACATCTTTAATCAAAACCCACATGGAACATGAACAAGATCAAAAACCCATGAACCAAGATGAAAAACCATGAACATACACATTAAAGCTTCATTTCTTGGCTTCCATGGAGGTTCTTCCTCAAATGAGCCAAACATGCATGGAAACCATGATTCTAAACATAAATTTCATGATCTTATGCCATAATCTTGAGTTCCACATGCTAAATGCCAAGGATCAACAACTAATTTCATGAAAATCTTACCTTAAACACTTGGATGGAGAAGTTTAAACTTGATTTCCCCTTTTCTTCTTCTTTCCCTCTTGGTCTCTCCCTTTCTCCCGAATTCTCTCTTCTCTCTCGCTTTTCCAAATCTTTCTTTTCTTTTGTGAGTCAAATGAGTCAACAATCTTTACCTTATATCATATATGTAACATTGTGCCATAAACTCAAGCCAAACAAGACTTAGCGATTCAGACGAAATTCAGTCCTCAATTTATTTTCTCAAATGGTTCTAAAAATTCCCAGTATCACATAGGCGTGTTCAATTTCGTTTTCTGAACCCATTATGGTTGTCAATTTCAGTCCCGAAGTTGTAATTCCAACTGATATTTTTCCCAATCCGAACAGATATTCTTCAATTAATTCATATATACACATAATTAATTACTGATAAATATGGCACATATTTTGGGGTCATTGCTAATTTTGTGAAATAAACATAGTTCAAGATGATATGAGTCGGCTCAATTGGACTCAATGATTCCAGAACTATTTTTTGTGAACAATGGGTATACATGATACCTTTTAAAGTGTTTAATGTTTAAACTTTAAGGTTTTTAGGTTCATTTTTTGAATGTAGAAAGAGAAGATCCTATGGTTTTTAAAGAATCTTATTGTTGTTAGGTGTGGGGAGTGGGGTTGAGCTGGCTAAGAACCCTTTTGGACGATGTCAGGCTCTGGTATGGTTGGTAACCACCGTTGGTGGGAGAGAGGAGAGCCAAGGATAACCTTGGGGGAGAGAGAGAGAGATGGTGGCAATGGAGAGCCGGTGCATCGCAGAGCAAGGTAGTTGTGGCATGGACTGGGTGGAGGTCCCTTTTATATAAGATGGCAAGCCAAAGGGAGCCAAGTTCAGTGTGATATTTTTGGCTAGGCAAAATGGAGAGGAATAGGGTTAACTTTGATGGGGCCTTGTGGGACATATCATATGTGGACAGAGGGTAAGTGGGCATGTGAGTGCATTTTAGATTAGGTGTGATATAATCATCGAGGCGCGAAGTCTGGGTGAGAGCAACTAAATGAGCTAGGCCGAGGTGCAGGCGAACTTGATGAGGCCAAGCACAATTGAGGTGCTTGACTTTGATTGGCTCACATGTCCATTGGTTGGAGATGACACTAGTATGCAAGGCTTGTGGAGAAGTGATGTAGTGGATGGTATGGCATGTTCAAGAGGTGCCATGTTTTAGGGCTAGACCCATATACCTATTGTAGGATTTGGACTCACATCTCTTGTGATGAAGGCAAATGTCTTCCTGATTGGATGAGGTTGGAATTAGATTTCTAAAATCATGTCCTTATATAAAAACTAGTATTATGTTATATGTGTCAAATTCAATTTATTTTGTTTCTTTTTATATATAGGAATTGCTTAATATAATTTTTTGTAGTTTATACTAAATCTTACAATTTTCAATTTGACTTGATTCAAGATTTGCAAAAATAAGAGTTCGATTCACGATATGATTCTTTATTTGATAAAGTCTGTAGGAACTTCTTGTTTTGAAGAAAACTTCTTATATGGTTGTTGCAGGGTATCTTTGCTGCATTATATCAATTTTGTATAGTTCATATAATACATTGACTTTAAAAGAAGCAATCTTTTTACCTCTTATCAGCCTTGTATGCTCTCATTTTTTGACAATTGTTAATGTAGATGGCACCAATCTCTCTGTCCTCCTCTCATCTTCTTCCCTTCCCCCTCTGTTTTCGTTCTCTCTCTCACATACACAATTCTGTTTTCTTTGTTGTATGCCTCATCAACATCGCAAAGGCTTAGGGTATATATATGATAATAGTGTTTTTGTGAGAACTGAGTAGTTGATCGTTATCTTGAAGTTATTTGTGCATGGCTTGCTCCTATGGTCCTATTTTGTCAATAACTGAGAACTAAAATATAATCTTAAACATTGCAGATTACAATTTGATTTCAAGGACATGTCTCCAGCATCCAAATCAAAGTCCAAGGACAAAAAGGCTGGCAAGGAACCACAGAAGGCAGCTTCCAAGTCTTCAGGACATGCTAATGCAGGTAGTGGTATTCCAGTCAGTGGTTACAATCCGCATTTAGGAAAATTTCACACACTTGAGGTGGCACCATTGTCTGCTTCTCCTGTTCACATAAACAACAGCCGTTTCAGGAATATAGATGAGTCAGATGACCATTGTGGAAACTCAATTGGAACCGGGACAGAGTATGATACAGTTTCAAACAATGGTAGCTGGTCTGGTGAGTCAGAAGACCATAAAGAGAAAACGCCTAATCATCCTCCCCGTCAGGAGGCCATACCAGGAGCTGAAAATGATAAACGTGAAAAAACCCGTCAAAAGAATGAAAAGAAGCATCAGCGTCAAAAAGAGCGGCGAGCTCAGGAATTGCACGAGCGGTGTACCGGCTTTCTCATGTCAAGAAAGTTGGAAGCACTTGCCCAACAGCTCGTTTCAATGGGATTTTCTTCAGAACGGGCAACGATGGCTCTTATTTTGAATGAAGGCAAAATAGAGGATTCAGTTTCATGGCTATTCGAAGGGGTTGAAGAATCACATGAGCACAAGGAACATAACCTTGACGGGGGTAGTCTGAAAATTGACATTTCAGAGGAACTAGCTCACATTGCAGACATGGAGATTAGATTTAAGTGCTTGAGGCAGGAGGTTGAAAGAGCTATCGTTGCCTGCGAAGGTGATCTTGAAAAGGCAGCACAAACCTTGAGAGCGCAGAAGCAAGACACTCCCTCTTCCTCACCGAAGCCAGAAGAAACCGATGATCTGCCAACTCTCAGCAATGGCAAGCTTTCAGTATCGGCTAATCAGAGTCCATTGATGGTTCAAACAAAGCCCAATCCATCTTCTACCATACAACAAAGAAGGGATGAAAAAGATTTCAATTACACAAAAGCAGCAGTTGCAATCAGAGTACCTGTGGAGTCAGGGGTCAAAATTGTGCAGGCTCCGAGGAAAGTAGTGTCTAAATCGGATTGGGCAAAACCACAACAGATCGCTCTGCCTGCAGCAGACAAAAGGGGTCCAAGCGTGGCATCAAATCCTTCGGTTTCGTATTCTTTGGCTTCACGTTTGCAGGTAACAGCTCCACCAGCCAAGATAGAAACCCGATATGCAATGCTTGGTAGTGAATTGAAGAATCTTCAACTGGGATCGGTGAAAGAACCAGTCGTAATGATGCAGTGGCCCCAATCTGCAAATTCAAAGCCTGCCCCAACCAGTAGCATAAGCTCATCTCCTCCCGCAACAGCCTCTGGTTGGTATCCAAACAATGTAGAAGTAGTAAAACCTAATGGATTGTCACTTCATATTCCTAGCACAAGAAACATTGCCCCTAATGGCTTGGGTTCGAGTCAATTGTACAACCAACTTCATTACCAACACCAGCAATTCGTACCCAATGGTGGCTCGGTGGATTCCCCAGGAGCAACCCGGGGAAATGGGTTGTGGAACAGAACGGGTACTTCTCCAACAATCTCAGCCGCTGCCTCTCTCGGACTCTTTTCAGGTTTGGGCTCGAATGCCTCATCTGGGTCATCATCTCCTGTAGACTGGAACACCGGTGGGTCAATGCTGCAGTTAGATTACACCAACATAGACTGGACTTTGGATCGAAGTTTGTCTAGCTCGAGGTCAAATGGAACATGGCATGGCATGACTTCTGTAGTGCAAAACAATCGTATATACGACTCATATAGTGGAGTGAGTGCTAGGGCTAACATGAGACCTGGTTTGGCCAACGGTGGTGGCATCTCACTTGCAGGGTTGCAAGACAGTGGAGCTGGTTCTGCTGAAATGTCTGGTGCCGGTTCTCAGGAGTGGTCTTCTCCTTTTGAGGAGAAAGATATCTTCAGTTTACCCAGACAGTTTGTTTCTTCTCCTACCCTTTAGGGCGAGAGCGCCAGTGGAATTGAAAAGAATAAAATGAAGGGGGAAAAAATGAAAGAAGGACGAGAAATTGTGGTTTGAATTTAATGTTGGTGTTGATTCTTGTGATGCTGCTGTGTTGTTGATTGTTTATGTCAATCTTTAGTGGGAAAAAAAGCATCTAAGAGTCCATTTGGTTTCTCTGTCTCTCTCTCATGGTTTTTCTTATACTACAAAATATTGGGCAAGTTTACTTTCACAACCAAATTATGCACGACATATATTACAAAATATGTTAGCCTTACATAAATAACTGATTCAAATAAATACATATGAATTTTTATATTTATATATCAATTATATAATAATGCCCCCACCCTTTTCTATATAGCGCTCCAATGTGAAAAAAAATCAAACACTTAAAAATTGGCAATATTTATAAAATCAAATACTCTTAAAAATTTGACAACATTAATAAAAGGATACAGAAACAAGCGATATGGAACTAGTTAGGGATCATAACATGCGACGGGAGACAATCAACATCAAGAAGATGAACTACTCAACTGGCAGCGAATGATCTGCGAATGTCCCAGCACTTGTTGAAACGGGTTCTGCATACCACTGATTAGCTGCACGAGTGATGAAACTGGCTTCTGCCAATAAAACAAAACGTATTCATATGAAATGAAGTTAAGTGAACATGTGTAACATGTAATTTTGAGGATCTCATCATGGTGAAGACTGAGAAGTATGACAACAGAGATTCATTCTTCAAGGCAAAGGCCTAACTATGGTTTTGAAACTTGACTATGAGGATGAGCCACAGACGGAAAGGGATTGGGAAGGCTATGAAGAGCTCTTAGCTGCTGAGAAATAGGCCGCGGGATCCCTGCGGTGGGTAATCACCTGCTGTGCTTGCTGTGCCTAAAACGGCACCGTGTAATCTTCTTCTTCTTTTTCTTTTTCTTTTTTTTTTCCTGCTGTGGAATAAAACGGCTAACATTTTGTATATATTTGCTTCTTCTTTGTTTTTGTTTGGTTGGTCACTTTTTTACTTTAATTCTTAAAATTTATTTTTTTTTTATTTTAGGTTTCAGAGTTTAGGGTTTAGTTTTTAAAATTTATTTTTATTTTATTTTAGGGTTTAGGGATAAAATTTATTTTTTTTATTTTAAGGTTTAGGTTTTAGGGGTTTAATTCTTAAAATTTATTTTTTTATTTTATGATTTAGGGTTTAGCGTTTAATTCTTAAATATATATTTTTTTATTTTAGGATTTAGGGATAAAATTTATTTTTTTTATTTTAGGATTTAAGGTTTGAGGTTTAATTCTTAAATTTTATTTATTTTTATTTTAGGGTTTAAGGCGTAGGGCCATGTGTAATTTATCATGCCAAAAAAAAAAATCAGAACATGAAACAAAAAAAAAAAAAAAAAAGGAAGATTAAACGGTGCCATTTTAGGCACAACAGGCACGGCAGGGGATTACCCACGGCAGGGACCCCGCATCCTGAGAAATAAAGGGATCAGAGTGGGCAGTTGAGACCTTATTCAATCAAATTTGCAAACTCGAGGGAAAATGAGTGTTGTTTGTTTGGATCGTCTTTGACTCTTCACCGGAACTGTTATGAGTTTGCAAACTCGGGGAAAAATTGAGTGTTATGAAGAGCTCTTAACAACAATCATCTTCATCAGAACTGTCAAGTCGACCCAACCCAACCAAACTCCAGCAGCTAATCAGTATTTGGACTATGAAAAGCTCTTAACAACCCTCATTTTCTCCTGAGTTTGCAAATCAGTATTTGGACAACCTTACTCAATCAGTGTTGTGAGGAGCCCTTAACAACACTCATCTTCGTCAGAACCGTCAAGTCAACCCAACTTTATGAGTATAGTTCCGCTGAAGTCACTCACTTTCGACTTTTATGGTAAACCAAATTGTACAATTTGGGCATGCACTCACTACTTACCTATGAGGATCTGAGGTAAGTAAGGCTTCAAAGTCCTCCAAATGATGGTTAACTTGTGAGGTACATATCCTAGTGCATGATTTAAATTGTTGCAAATGCTAGCCTCCATAAGTGATCTCATCCAATGTGCAAAATATTAATGTCATTTCATTAAAAAGATTAAAATAAAAACTCATTCATGGTTATTGATATTGTCTTCGGTTGAGGAAATCCAAAACTAATTGGCTGCCAGATGCAAATTGGAAAAATAACGTGGGCACAGTCCCATGTGGCTTACCTGACAAAAATACGTCTTTGTATTCATCATCGTCATAAACAAATTGAGGGGGGTCCGGAGAACCAATCCCAACTATAGTGCTTCCACTGCATCAAACACATTGAGAATACAGAGTCATGTAAACATATACATGTATATATATATATACATAGGAAAATGAAGGAAAAAATAGGAAAAACAATATTCAACACCACCACAAAATACTAATGAGCATTAAGGACAACTTACAGTGTTTTCTATCTTGTTCTTACAAGTGTGAACAGTAAAAATATTCTTTGTCATGTTCTAAATAAAGACTGGAAATTAGCATTTCTAACAGGCTTTTCAAAAATGTCTTCGTACCTTCCAGACATGAAAACAGCATCGTATTGACCACGGCTTGCAGCAACAAAGCGTTGCTTTAATCTTTTTAGAGATGGAAGCACTTCAAATGCAGGAGGTTCTGCAAGACCACATGAAATCATGTCAAATGACCGGACCTTGGAGTGAGATAGTATTGTCAAAGTGCCAAACCTACTCTAACAGTAATTGAACTCAATCAGCCCAACTGAAGGATAAGTTCATAAAAAAAAGGTTCCAAATACTCTGTTTGGTTGAGTTTTCAGATTCTGGATTCTAAAAAAAATTTGAAAACTAATTTGGTGAAAAAATTAAAAAGTACAAGGGCATTATTTTCATATGGTTCTCTTTTTTGGGGTGGAAATAATTTTTATTTATTTATTTATCTTGGTGTTTATTTTTGTCAAATGAATTTCTAAGTTTTCAATAAAAACAAGTTTTGAAAACTCAACCAAATTATTACAAACTTGGACTACGGACACAGTCAGAGGGGGGATGAATACTGCTGTTGACGATCCAGAAAATATTAGAGGATAATAGAACTGATACTGCATTAAATTTTGGTCAGGTTACCATCCTAACCAGAACCGAGCCCATTTATAGATGTATCAAACACAGCCATAAATGCTGGGAGGGCTACTCGATTAACCTGCCCTTTAACCTCCCCAATGTAATCAAATATCGAAAAAGAACAAACATGTAGAAGGCATATTGATCATTGGTTGTGAATTCATACCCAAATCATTGACACAAACATCTTGAGATATTCCATTTCTAGAGATCTTCTCCAGCAAGGTTGAAGGGTCAATCTTACTAGTTTGATCTAACCGAAGGCGCTGACAAATCAAAAATTGTACTTAGAGAGAAGGCCAAGGCATTATTATTACCTGTTTAACTTTTTTACCAACTTTAGACCAATACTACCTTGTAAACTTCAGCCGTTGAACATGCCTGCGGAGGCTTTATAAGAACCATTGGAATGTCAAAAGAAATCGGCGGGGGAATATCTTGAACGACCTGGATAAATCAAAGCATAATTCAAGTGAGAGCTTTCTAAAGGTATAACATTGTTCAAGAAATTCATGGATTTGCCACTCCTTCACTGATAAGTTTGGACGTCGTTTTTGTTTTCTTATTTGTGTGTTTCCTTTTTGCTTCGATAAGCATGAAACAGCTTCTTGTAATGAAAATCACCATATGACAAATACACTTCCAAGAATATCAGAGGAAAATAGCTACGATAAACAGTGAAGTCAACCTTAAAGGGTTAATTATATGAATGTTCTTGCAACTAAAAGTTAGATGTATAGAAACTCAAACATATGTATCTATGCATGTGGAAGCACGGGACATAAGAGGGGCCTGGATAAGCATATCAAGCCTCCTACTATCCAAACACCCTGCTAACATAAGTGATCAAAGACTTTTTTGGTTCACCAAATCTCTCTTCCCACTGCCCTTCCCACAGAAAATCTCTCTTTAGTTCTCATCACTGAGGTAGATATGGTGCAGACAGTCTCCCAATATTACTCAATACTTGTTTTGCTAACCACCCATTATAACCCGCTCACACTAGCTTTACTCAACCTGAATACATCATCTTGGTTGTAACTTCAAAATATTGTCACCAGCAATGCTATAAATCAAATCAAAGCAATTCAACTCCGAAATACGGGGTTTTGAAGGACAGGAAAAGAAAGAAGTACTTAAGAAAGAACTTAAAGACATTTAGGTGGATATACTGGTTTGGACTTTAATTGGATAGTGAACAATGAACATGGAAACTGAAAAGCCAAGACCTGACAATCTTGAGCTGCATCAGTTTACTTGAAGACATACCTCACCTCTACCGGTACAATAGGCTGCTCCATGAGAGAAAAAGAATGGAACATCTGAGCCAATCTCACTCGACCATTCTTGGAGTTCCTTTTCTGTAGCAAGACAACCACTGAACTGATTTGCTGCCCATAGAGCAGTTGCAGCATTGCTGCTTCCACCGCCAAGACCAGCACCAGTGGGAACCCTTTTGTCAAGATGAATCTGTCCACAGATTTAAATGGAAAACAAACACCAAATCACATCCAAGATATAATTATTGTTCTTTTAAACAAATAAATTAGTTCATCCATAATGTTCCTAGGTTTCTCACCCAGAAGAAGTTGTCAGTTCTGGTCTTTCTTCTGTAAAGATTAAGGGCTTTGATGATCTGCAAAGCATAAGTGGTTGCAAAGCATGGAGCTCGTAAAAGAAAGAACATAAATAAGACAATACATAGAATGCAACCAAGTTTTTTTTTTTTACCAAATTTTTATCATCTAGCGGAACTCCAGGCACATTGGTTGACAACCGATCCTTTGATTTTGAAGGGGCCAAAGAGAACTTAATTTTATCGCCTAGGCTTATTACCTGGAGATGCAAAGGAAGGGGTTAACAGTATAGTTAAGAAGAGACTAGAAGAAATTAATGCAAAGCAAAAACACCCAATAAATCCAATCCAATAATGAAGGAAAACCCTGATCTTATTACCCTATTCAGCATGTGCAACAAATAGATGGTTCTTCTTCCTCTTCATATTTACTTAAATATAAATTTGACAATCAAAGCCAAGGTTAAAGAGTTTGAAGCTGAAAAGTATCATTGGAATTGGCAGAAAAACTTACATGAAAGAGAGATGCCAAATCATGAAACCCATCTTCCCTCTTGCTGGTTATTCTCAAGAAAACATTTATCTGCACCTCATTCAATGGATATCATGGTCGAAACAAATCCCCCAAAAAATAGCACAACTAATTGACAAATGCTAACAAGTGCCTTTAGGCATTGTTTAATATTGGAATTTGGGTAAAGTGTGCTTTGGCAATTGTGGAAAAGTTTTAATAAAACAAAATTAAAATCAATGAAAAGTGTTTTGAAATTAATGAAAGTTGTGAGCACTTGTTAGCGAAACCCCAAACAAATTAAAGCTTAATAACACTCTGAAGCATTCAATAGATTTTGATTACCTTACCTTGGAAGGTGAAAATAGAGTGAGCCTTGAAAGTCCAGCATTCTTATCCACCTCATTAGCTAATTTGTTTATCCTCTCATCAGGATCATACACTATCTATATAAACAACCCACCAACCAAAACAAAAAAAACAAAAAAAAAAGCCCTAAAATTTTGTGTACTCTCAATAACAAGCGAAAAAAAAAACTTTCAAATTTTGCAAATTAAACAATAATAACAGGAGAGGAGAGAGAAGTACCTCTATTTGTTTTTTACCAGCTTTGGAATCAGAAGAAGCCATGGCTCTGATAAATTGAATTCTTTGAGATTGATATTTTTTATGGGAAGAAGAAGAAGAAGAAGAAGAAGAAGAAGAAGACCCATGTGGCTTGTATGAAGAAGAAGAAGAATAAGAAGAAGAAGAAAGAGGGCTTTTTCTAGCATTGGAGCAAGTGTAGAGGTGGTGGTAACTGCAGAGGAAATGGGTGGAAGCCATGGCTGGACTCTCTGGAGTTTATCAGTGTGTATATACTTCATTGAAAAATGTCTCAGAATGTCAAATTGAAAGCAAAATTTGGGGGCTATTTTCAAGGAAAATAAAATAAAATTGTTCCATATACTTTTAAAAATTACATTTTCTCACTTCAAAATTCAATTGTATTAATTAATAAATTATAATAATTAAATAAATAAATTTTCATTAACAATTTAAGTTATTTTATTATTGTATAGAAAATTGGTGATTTTTTTTTTTGTTAATTCAGTTAAATAAAAAATTGATAATAAAATATTTATAATTTTTAAAATTATAAAAATAAATTTTATATTTTAAATAAATTTCAAAAATTATATTTCTAATTTATAAAAAAAATATTAATTTCAAAATTCAAGATCAACTATTGAAGCCCATGCGTTTCATGCCCAATTTTTTTATTATTTTTATTTTTTTTAATTTGATAGGTCCAGATTGTGAGTACAAAAAAATTAAAATGGAAAAGAAAAAGAAAAAGAAAATATAGTAATATAAAACTGCGACCATTTAACAATTGTTTCTTATTTTTTTATTTTTTTAATGATAAAATTGTTTAAAAAATTTGTGTATTTAGTAATTAGTAGATTGTTTTGAATAAAATAAAATAAAATAATTTGTTAAAAAGGAATTAATCTTGAAGGGGCTAAATATGAAATAGGTTGGATCATAGCGTTGGCCCGACCCAATTCATTAGACTCAAGACCTGAGAAGCAGGATAAGCAAGAGCCAGTCAGTTCAGCCCAATTACATCGTCAACAATCCACCCAAGTCCTCAGCACTTGGGCCCAGCCTGTGGTGGAAAGGTCAGTCCAACCACAATGCTGGGCTAGGCCGAGCCACAGGACCTGACCCTTGGATAGAACCCAAAAGAAGTCGAGCCTACACAAAGATATCATACTGGGCCGGCCCATTTCTACATCAATCCCATAGAGGGCCAAGCTGAGGCACAACGATGCCGAGCCAAAGTAACACACTAGAGAAACATGGAAGCTGTAAGTATATGCATGTGCAAGTTGTCACCTCAGCTGGTCCCCTACACCTAAAATCACGGAAACAGTTAATCAAAAGAATGTGATTTGTTATCAGCATAACTATAATGAGTATATGCACCCCATGACAACTACCAGATGGTCCCCTACCTTGGGCAATGCTAAAAAGAAACTTGGCAGCACAAGAACTCCGTAAAACCATCTTAGGCAACAAGCAAGGAGTTCTATATAAACTATATTGACTTCACATTAAAGGTAACTGATCTAAGCAAAACCCTACTCACTTAAACATAACTCTCTACACTTAGAGAGCATCTTCTTCCTTCTCCAATTACTCATTCCCACACCGAAGGGGTTATCCGGCTAACCCCGGCCGGGCAGCTCTGACGGTGCTCTTTGTTGCAGGGCCTCAATTCCTGGACAGTCCAACCAAGTGCGGAGCCCCAATCCATAATCATTAAGTGTAGTATTCAGTACGCACAATTGGTGCAGTGAACGTGGATTGCTTTGTCTCCGAGTTCTGCACTTGATTCCGGCGATGGGGATTGAGGACATCCTACCTTCGACACAGACTCCACAGACGGAGAAGACAAAGGATAAAGGCTTAGCACTCCCAATAGTCCTAGAAGAACAAATCGGAAACAACAACCAGACTCCCGAATATGTTAAGCATCGATTGCCCTTCGCTGGAGGTTCTTCTCATCACTTTCTTCTGGAGAAGGATTACAGGGATCGAATCATAGACTCCATGGGAATGGAGATACAAGAGCTGAAAGCGCAACTCAAAAGGGTGATGGGTGACCTGACAAAGAAGAGGACTGATGCAAAGCCCTCTCGCCTGCGACAGAGAAGCCCATCCCGAGAACCACCAATGAAGAAGGTTCCCAAAAATGAGTTTGGGCAGCAGAGCCAACCAATCTCAGTACAAAGTGAGGCAGCGAGCAGTCACACCCGTGGCTCATGCCGGAGAAGGGCTAAAAGGTAGAAGAAAGCTAGCCAGTAAACAGAGTACCCCCCTTAAGACCTTTGTACTTAGCTGATTGGTAACAAGCAAAATGAGCAACGGCGAGATCACCTTGAACGTACTATCCACCAGAGAGAGCATCGAGCGTTGGATAGGCTCGTCTCCTTCCCATTCTCCCCAGAAATTGAGGCCATGAGACCTTCCAAGAAATTCACCCCACCAAAGTTCACATCGTACGATGGAAAGTCAGACCCATTGACGCACATCAGCCATTATAGACAGATGATGTCCCTATGGAGCCGAGACGAAGCACTAATGTGCAAAGTTTTCCCCCCCAGATTGGGAGAATCCGGACTTCGATGGTTTGATCGACTTCTCGCTGGATCGATTTACGACTGGAAGCAGCTCTCCGAAGAGTTCTTGGCCAGGTTCATCTCCAACACTAAGATCCCGAAAGAGCCAGATACACTGTTCGGTCTCCGAAAGGAACAGGAAGAAACACTGTGCAATTATGCTATGAGGTATTGGGAAGAGTATAATGACCTGGAGGAAAACGTCTGTAGCGAACAGATGGCTGTGATGTCTTTTAAACACGGTCTGAGCCTGGAAAGTAAGCTGAGACAGTCACTTACCAAGCGCCCGGCCACAGCACTGAAAGATTTGCATGCCAGGATCGAGTAGTACGCTCACCTCGAAGACGACCAGATCCCAATCGAAGTAGTATCAACTGAGTAAACAGCTCGGCACAAGAAGAGAGTAGACCGAGGGGACCACCAAGGACTCACGGTGAATGAAGTAGACAAGTCCAAATCTCACGAAGCAGTCGTAACCACATTCAAAGAACCAATCTATCGTATATTGGAAAAGATCAAGAGAGAGCCATTCTTTATTTGGCCGCCAAAAATGTTGGAAGATCCAGCTCGGCGCAATCAGAAGCTCAGATGCACCTATCACCAAGACAGGGGGCATATGACTCAGAATTGCAGAGCACTGAAGCAACACCTGGAAAACTTGGTAGCTGCTGGACACCTCCGAGACTATATTGATCAGGATAAAATGGTGGCGACAGAACCCTCCACCGTAATCCGAACATTGAGCATCCTCCTCGATTGGTAATAAATGTAATCCACGGAACAACTACCCAAGAGCGTGAAGAGGCACTGAAAGAAGAAATTGCCAAAGCTGTGCAAATTCAGCAAGTCATATTAGTAGGGCCCGCATCAAAAAAGGTATGCATAGTACCCAAGTCCCCCTTATGCACTGTTTCATTTACTAGAAAGGATTTAGAAGGCATTCAACACCCACATACTGATGCACTGATTAAAACTGTGGGAATTGGGAAACGATTAGACGTAAAACGAGTCCTGGTAGATCAGGGCAATGCAGCGGATATATTGTATTATGACTTGTTCAGGAAGCTCAATCTCTCTAAGCAACACCTCAACCCAGCAGTAGCTTCATTGGTCGGCTTTAATTCACAGCCTGAATAGCCACTTGGCAAGATAGTGTTTCCAGTTGTGGCTGGGACAAAGACCCTGCAGATAGAATTTCTAATTATTAATACACCTTCTCCTTACAATGACATACTCGGTCGTCATTGGATTCACCAAATGGAAGCGGTCTCTTCGACCTACCACAAGCTCATCCGCTTCCTAACGAAACACAGAGTAGAGTAGATTTCAGGGGACCAGGTTGCATCAAAACATTGCTTCATGGCAGCTATAAAAGCTAAGCAACTTTGCAATCAAGTACAGATAGTTGAAGTAGCCGAACAGCCAGTCTTGGAGGATGTGGGAGGCACCCCAGCGGAAAAGATAGGAGAGGTTTTAGAGAAAGTCCTAGTAAACGAGGATGATCCAGAAAAGTACTTCCTTATTGGTACCTCGCTAAGCGTTGATGAGACACTTCAGCTGCTGGATTTGTTGAGGAAAAGTATAGAGGTATTCGCATGGTCAACATATGATACTCCAGGGTTGAATATGGATTTTTCTTACCATAAACTCAACGTCAGCCCTACCGCTCGGCCTATCGTGCAGAAAAGTCGAAGATCCTCAATTGAGCACACTGAAGCAGTAATTGCAGAGGTCGAAAAACTCTTAGCATCGGGGGCGATTAGAGAAGCTCAGTACCTACAATGGCTGTCCAACACAGTTGTAGTCAAGAAGAAGAACGGGAAATGGAGAGTTTGCGTTGACTTCACCTACCTAAATAGAGCTTGTCCCAAGGACAATTTTCCTCTACCTCGCATTGATCAACTGGTAGATTCAACAGCTGGACATGAGCATATGAGCTTTCTGGACGCTTATAGCGGCTATCACCAGATACCACTATTTGGCCCAGATCAGGAGAAGACAGTATTCATCACTCAAAGAGGCACCTATTGCTACAAAGTAATGTCGTTCGGCCTCAAGAATGCCGGGGTAACCTACTAGGGAATGATCACTCGAATGTTCAAAGACCAGCTCGGAAGAACCATAGAAGCTTACATAGATGATATGATAGTGAAAAGAAAGCTCGCTACAAACCATCTTGCAGACTTAAGAGAAGTTTTTGGTATCCTGAAAAGCCATCAGCTTCGCCTTAATGCCTCGAAATGCGCTTTCGGGGTAGGAACAGCGAAGTTCTTGGGATACATGGTGACTCACAGAGGAAGCAAGGCAAATCCGGATCAAATCAAAGCAATATAAGGGCTTAAAGTACCAATAAAGGCAAATGAGCTACAAAAATCGCCGAATGGTGGCATACTGAATCGGTTCATCAACAAGTCTTCAGATCGGATGAAGCCCTTCTTCTAGTTACTAAGAAAAAAGGCTGCATTTGAATGGGGTCCTGAATGTACCGAAGCATTGCAAAGTCTCAAAACATACCTCAGTACACCACCTCTCATGTTCACTCTAGAATCAGGGGAGGAACTGTACTTATATCTAACAATCTTGAATCACCCTGTAAATGCGGTATTGATCCGAAAGATTGGCAAGGAACAAAGGCCAGTATACTACGTTAACAAGACTCTACTAGATGTTGAGACACGGTACCTGCCCATGGAAAAGCTAGCTTACGTACTGCTCATCACCTCAAGAAAGCTGCAACATTACTTTCAGGGTCATACAATCAATGTCCTCACTGAATTCCCCCTCAAATCCGTCTTCAGCCAAGCCGATTTCTCCGTAGAAACAAATAAATGGGTCATGAACTGGTGAGTTTGATATTCGATATCAACCCGAATAGAGATCAAGGCCCAAGTCTTGACGGATTTGATTTCGAATTCACTCCCACCAAGGGCACCGAGCTCGAGAACTCGCTCGATGCAGATAAAGCACGCACCAAGCTAGGAAAGCAAAGGTCATGTAAGCATGAAAACTCTTTATTGGTAACATCTGGTAACTTTATGTCGATGGATCATCCAATAACCGAGGCTCGAGAGCAAGGGTAGTGCTTATGTCACCAGAAGGGGTTTATCTGGAAACAAGCTCTTAGGCTTGGTTGGAAGGCTTCTAACAACGAGGTAGAGTACGAAGCACTGTTGGCTAGATTACGCAGTGTCGAACACTTCAGTGTATAACAACTTATGGTTTTCAACGATTCTCAGTTGGTTGTAAACCAACTTATTGGGGTCTACAAAACACGAGACGAAAAAATGACAATGTATGCAGCCAAGGCTAAGGATCTACTCAAAAAATTCCAATCCATACGAGTGGAATGAATCAATCAGGATAGAAACAGCTACGCTGATGCTCTGGCCTGCCTCGGCTCATCATTAGATGCCAAACATGCTAGAAAAGTTTGGGTTGAGTTCATTTCAGAACCAAGCATTGTTTCTCCAGTTCTCTGCAGTAACCTAGAGCCAAGCTAGATGGATCCAATACTTGTTTTTCTGAAATCTAGCACTCTCCCCGAAGACAAGAAAGAGGCCAACAAAATCTTGATGGCCAGCAGCATCTATTTATGGCCGGTGACCTCCTATTTTGCCCTCTGGTCCATTCATGTGTTGAAAGTGCTAAGAACCTATGTTTTGTTCCACTCTAGGTGCATTTCTTCCGTCTCACTTTAAGAATTTTGTCAAATTACTTATCGAGTTGTATTTGTATTGATTGTCGAGTTGTTGATTTGCTTATCGAGTTATATTTGTATTGATTCTCGAGTTGTTGTTTTGTTCATTGAGTTGTTTTACTCTGTTTGTCATGTGTTGGTTGGTTCATTACCTGATTAAGCAGTTGCCAATCCAATATTCAATTTCCATCAATCCTGTTTTCGTGAAAAATGGTGCAATGCGATGAATGCTCAGAATGCAAAATATAACACTTTTTAATCAAAAGTTGTTTTCATTCCGATCATGGTTTCTTTTTACAAAAAGAGTACAAGTTTTTAAGAAAATAAAACTGCCTAAGGCTGTACCATGTGCTAACACTACTAGCAAAAAGAAAACTAAGCAAAAACATATGAATCGGCACCAGCCACCTCAGGATCGAGAGGCCCTCTTCGTCCTCTTCCTCGGCAGGGCAGACTCAGAGCTATCACCATCGGTGCCACTGTCTGAATCTGAGCCGAAGCCTGATCTAGAGCTGCCTCTACTCCCTCCCTCGGAGACCTCCTCAGCATCGTCACCGTCCTCAGAACCTGAGCCGGTGTCGTCACCTCCACCCTCAGATGACTCTGACTGCGGGCTCGCTGACTCCTCGTCCTCATCTGTCTCATCATCATTTGGGATAGGCTCTGATGGGCTGCTCTCATCATGAGTACGTCTAGCTCTGCCTTGGCCTTGCATCAGAGTCCGTCATCTTTCTCTCCCTGCTGTCGGTGGAAGCACTGAGGGTCCTGCTGCGACTCCCGCTGGGGCGTCCGGTGGGGCTGGGACCTAAAAAGGACAGTTTGTCAAATGCATCAGTTATGGTATATATTGGATGCAAAGATGATTGTAGTGTTGTATACAGTGTGTGGGAGCAGTGTATCAATGCAGTGTTGTTAAGGTAATGTATTTAGATCAGTATGAAGCAGATTGCAGTTGAAATGCTAATATATCAACAGAAAATTTCATGACATGAAGTGCAAACTGAAGGAAATTACCGGAATCCTGTAGAGGCTAAGCAGGTTCATGGTCATCTGAACCATCCCCATCAGGGAAGCCGTTAGCTCGAGAGCCTGTCCGGTGTACTCTATGGATGCCTATAAATGTGTTGAGATGATCAGCGGTCTATAAAGCATAACTGAAATGAATTGAATGTGCAAAATGTAAAGTATAGTACATACCAGGGTCAGGCCTCGAACTCCGACAAGCTCGTGACTAGCTGGTGCAAGCTCGATGGGAATCTGGTAAGCCTCACCTGTGGGTCGCCAGCAAGTCAGTGTAGTAGGCAGCTCTGGCCATCCTACCCTCTGCCTCATCTGAGAACCTCTCCTGTCATGAGCCCGGGACGCCCTGGATCCTCCCACTTTCCCTCCTGCAGCTAGAGCTGTGATGACTCAAAATAATTAAAAGAGCATGATGAAATAGAGGGCATCTTGTGGAGGGACCTACACAGCAGAAAAAGAAAGATTTGTTTTATATTTATATATAAAACTCTGAGTGGTTACCAAGAGTTTAATCTTTCGGTGGGAAAGGGATGAAAATTTGTGGAGAAAAGGGAGGTGTGGCCTACTCAGAGAAAAGTGAGTGCTGTGTGGGCATTGGAATATATTTTTTTTTGATGTAAAGAGAGGCAACAACGTAGGAGGGGGGCTGCCCTCCACTTATTTTCCTCATTTCTTTTTCTCTTATTCTTCTTGTCTGAAGCATCCACTATGGTATGGGCTACTAAAATAAAATAGATGGAATGGTTAGAGAATGTTTGGGGGAAAGATAAAGCAAAGAAGGGGTGGACTATGATGATGTTTTCGGTGGTGAGAGATACAAAGTGTAAAGTATGTTTTATTTGAGGAGATAGAGAGAGTCTGATAGTAGTGAAAAAGAACAAACAAGCATATACCCCCCATTCAATTGAAGACTGCATTCAATTCACTACACTTGTTCTCTCTCTCTGGAACGACTAGTCTGAGACTTTGTGACTGTGACTCAGACATGGGTTATTGTCAATCGTTGTTGCCCGTAGAGACAAACCCAGAAGCCATGTTGCTTGGATTAACTGGGGTATTCGGCAACCAGCTGTTGTTTCTTCTCGGTCTTAGTTACACAAATCCAACATATGCTACAGCCATACAACCTGCTATCCTTGTCTTTACGTTCAAATTGGCTGTTATGATGGATATAGAAACAGTGAATTTGCTCATAACTGAAAGTCAGGCAAAGATTGAAGGTACACTCGTATGTGTTTTTGGTGCCTTATTGATGGTTTTGTTTCGAGTTTTTTTTTAAGTTTGGGCTTGATCAGTGGCACCTAGGTGTGTTATGCTTAATAGGGAACTGTGTGTGCATGGCAGCTTATATAGACATTTAGGCTCCAGTTCTTGCAAAGTATCCAACGAGCCTATCAAGAATAAAGATATTCATACTCCTTTAGTGTCAGACTTATGTTAGTAATAAAGATTGTTTATGACCACGCGTCAATAGATCGAATTTGACCCACCGAGATTTTAGTCAGACTCTATGCTGTGGTATTTGGCCTATATATCTCTGTTGTGAGAGTGTGTTATGGGCCGTCAGATTTGGTAATTGAAGTGGACCCCACGTGCATGGCTACTACAATTTCTGTTAGGGTCGTAAATTGAAGTGCTTTGGAATTTTGCATGTTTCCTCGTCAAGCTTGAGGTAGGGATAACCTACTCCTCTTTATGAGCTTTGTCTTTAAATTTTAGCATTTTGATATGTTGGGAGTTGTTGAGTAATTTTGAAAGTTTAGGCTTTTGTGTAAGTTTACAAAAGTTGGGGTTTTAAATATATAAAACCTATATGCATGTTTAGCATGAAGAAATGGAATTAATGTTGAAACATTGATGAAAATGGAACCTTAAGGTTATAATGTTGATTATGGAAAATACCCTAATTACATTGGTTAATTAATTGGTATAATTAATTGTGAGAAACGAGGAATTGAATTGAGAATGTTGAGATTGGGAATGTATGAGATTAAAGGGTGTAGTTGAATTATTTATCGCTCACCTAGTTGAAATGTTGATTTTATATTCATTTTGTGCATTTATTTTCTGTTTAGAAATAACTGCTTTGGGCTATCGGTGGAGGATAGTCTTGATTGTTGTAGACAATGCATGATGATTAGGCAAACTAAAACTAATCACTAGAATGTTTCATTGAGTATGATGTTTGAAAGAATACATTAACTTTATGTATTGACTGATGATGTGTATAATAATTGTTTATATGCATTGTGTTGTGTTGGAGGAGAGAGGGGATGTACTCCACGATTTAGGGGTAGAGAGGGGATGGACCTCTAAACCGGGTGTTGTGTGGGAGAAGAGAGGGGATGGACTCCGTAGATACAGCTCGTATGCTTATCTGTTGAAGTGTGGATATAGCTCATATGCTTATCGTTGGAAGTGTGATATAGTTCTTATACTTATCAGTGGAAGTGTTGATATAGCTCATATGCTTATCTGTTGATATATTGATATAGCTAGTATGCTTATCTATTGTGAAATGAGGAAATGTTTAATATGAGTTACTGTCTCATATCGGTTATTTGGTCAGGTTCTGGACTATGGTTATGAATTGAGAATTGAAAAGGAACGGAAAATGAAACTGTAATGTGTTATGAAAGAATGTAAAAGTGTTAACCATCTATCAAACTGTTAATCTTTTAGTCATTGTTCATCGCTGGTTTAGTGTATTTCTACTGGGCTGTTAGCTCACCCTATACGGGAATATCATTTTCAGGTATAGGTAGCATGCCACCTCCAGGGACATAGCTTGGGAGGCTAGAGGCGGGCAAACTTTTTGTGTCTATTTTCTTCTGATGTATTACATGTAGATTCAAGCCAAGGGCTTAATGTGTAATGAGCGAGACTCTATTTGTGTAACCAAGCAATGTCTTGGAAAGATGAAAGCCTATATAGCATTTAATGTTGTTAAGATGTAATACTTTATGTAATGACTCTGATGAATAGAAGGATGTTGATCTTTTATATATCAATGCATGTCAATATTGTGGGTTTAATGTAATTATTTTGAAGGCGTTACAGGAGCCCTAGCTCTCTCACCTCTGCGGGCGCTAGTCAAAGGTGGCATGAGGTATGTTTGGATGAAGGCAGTGTAATCGCCCTCAAGTCTGAAGAAGTCAGCGTCCCAACCTCTGGTGAAATCGATCATCTCCAGCATGATGTATTTCTCTGTGATCCTCATATATGTGGGAGGCGGCATCGGAACTACTGGCTCGAGCAAGTCGAGGCTCTGGCACAAGAATCGCTCCCTTAAGAACCATGCCCAACAAACTGGGCCCTTAAGCAAGATCCGAAATTAAGAAGCCTCCCGAGCACCGGCAAACTGATCTCTGACCCCATCAGGCATCACTGCCCACGGCTGCCAAGTGATCTGCAAATAGTGAATATACAGATTGTTAGCTGCCATTAGAGATGCAATATGAAGTAAAGCTGAAATAACTGTAATGTTTGAGGTACCTCATCGGTCACTTGTCGAAGAATCGAAAAAATGAGAATGACTCTGGCCTCCATCGGTATCTCCGTCATACTGCGCGTAGTATGGTACTATGGGGGCATTTCACCTCTCGCTCTCAAGCAAGCCTCAGAAAATAGGCGTACACCTATAGCTGCAGAAGGCAAAAGGACAACAGTGCATATATATCAGATGAATATAGATGATGTAGAGAGTAGTGTACAAATAATGTAAAGTAGAAAGTAGGGTATGTGTGCCATGTCCAGAAAATGAAATGTGCAGAGAATGCAGAATACAAAGTGTACAGTGTGTGCAATGTATAGAGGATGCAAAGCAGAAAGCCAATTGTGTATAGTGTACATATAATGTAAAGCAGAAAGTAGATTGTGTGCAGTGCAGTGTACAGTGTGTCTAGTATACAGAAAATACGGGGCATAAATGTAAATCAGAAGGGTTGGATATACCTCTCAGGCCCTCCAGTAGCCACCTAACAGATGCCTGCTCTGGCAGGAGGTGGAGCTCATATACCCGTATAGTGTGGCCAAGCCTGCGCCGCCCCAATCGTAGAATCGAACGCCAGACAGGTCCACCAGGGCGCTCATGAGGTAGAGCCCGATGGTGTTCGCCTGGTCAGTGAACAGAGTAGTGCCAAACAGAAACATAAAGAAACCCCGGGCGTAATACTCGGTCTCCTCGCGGGTCGTCGGCGCCGTCCCTCTGAAATGATCAGCGAACCATGTATATCGCACCATCCCTGATCGGGAGATGGATGGGTGAATCCCCAGCAGGTAGATCTGGACGGCCTCCCACTCACCCATGTCTGTGTCGTAAGGGATCGGATGACCCCCTACCGCTATGCCGGTGAGCATAGAGAAGTCAAAGGGAGTCATCGTCATCTCCCATGTTGTAGAGAAGTAAAGGGAATCAGTGGTATCCCACCACCTCTCTACTAAAGCGCCCAATAGAGGCCAGCTCGCTATGAGACGTGAGAGCCCCATGCAAAATATGCCGAAGCCGGCCTCATCGATAATGTGACGAACGGCGTCGAAAAGCTCCATATACCACTCCCTCACGGAGGTGTTCCCGTATCCTCGAATGGCATATGAATTCCCCTGTAAGTAGGACAAGCAGATACAAGGCAGTGTAAGAAATACAGTGCAAGGATATGTTCAGGACAAGCAGATGCAAGGCAGTATAAGAAATACAGTGCAAGAATGTGTTTGGGATGAACAGATGAAAGGTAGTATGAGCTATACCAGAAATGCAACCTATATTGCGAAAAATAAAGAAAAGGGGTATACCTTGGAGGCGCCATGGGATAGATGTGACTCTAACTCGCGCAGTAAAAGGTCCTCGGGAGCACCTCATGCAAACCCCCTAAACTGACAGATGCTATCGGGAGGTAGCACGTGTATCTCAGGATGATACGTCGCCGGGTCGAACGATCGAATATTGTGCGGCAATGGCTCAAACTTTGGATCCACCTCCATCCCCAGAGGAGCTCCGTCGTGTGGGATGTCGTCCGCCATCTCAAGGAAGGATGAGAAAATGGTTGAAAATGTGGAAAATGGGCGGGGAATGCCAAAAGTCAACTCTGAGAGAGAAAAAATGGAAGAAAATGTCAAAGCTCGGAAAAGGGCACAGAACTCAAGGGTGATTCGAGGGAAACAAACTCCGAGTGGCGGAAATCAAGAAGGAAGCACTGAAAGCACTTTTTAATTGGTTCAAAACGGAGTGTGCAAAGAGGTTTTAGCGAATCGAACAACCATGGAGTATTGAAAAACGCGCAGGATGCTCAGATCTAAAGAGAAAAATGGTCTAGAGTGAGAGGAAAAGAATTTTCAGGCCTGAGGTAGTGAGGAAATGAGGGTTAGAACCCCACACTTAAAGACTCGTGGTGAAATGCCAAAATTGCCCCGAATTTATCATCGGTGGCCGACCGCCCACTAGTGGTGGCTGATGGCCACCATTTGTGGCCGATGACATCATTTTATGGCCGATGGGTGGCCGATGGCTTCCCAGAGTGGCCGACAGCCCTCCAGTGCCCTCCTTGGATGTTTTTCTGTTGTTTTATGTCCTAATCCCTCAAGAAAATGTAAGGAAAGTACACTTTTAAGCTCAAAAGGCCTCTGCAGAAGCTCCGGACCGTGTTTTCAGTGTGTGATACTCAGCACACCGTTAATTAGTTTTGCTAGCAATGTTCAATTTAGGAGTATTGTAGGCATGAGTAATTTTCTATTTTGTCATTTTAATTTGTCAAATTGTTAGAAGGCTAAAGGAATTTTTTACCCTATATCACTATTTGTGTATGGACAATTTCACTAGATGGTATTTTTAGGCACGAGTCATCCGCTAGAAGGATAAAATTAGCAACCAAGTGTTGCAACCTACAATCTCTCAAGTTGAGTCAATTTTGTAAAATATTTTGGTGACATGTCAAAGTTGTTCGACTCCTCTCTAACATTTTATTCGAAAAAAAGGAATTGTTTCTTTGACTCATCTCTAACATTTTATTTGAAAAAAGGAATAGTTAGGTAAATTTTATCTAGTGCAGCATTATTTTGTCATCAAGTTCAAAATTTTAAATTTTAACTTTTATTTTTATTTTATTTTTATTTTTTTTTTATTTTTATTTATTTATTTATTTTTATTTTTTTTGCAGTACTTGCTTAAATATAGAAAATAAGTGTCAAGCATATAATCAAATTGCTCGAGACATGAGATCTCTATTTTGACATTGTGAGCTTGAATGTGCTACAAGTGCTAAGAGTATGAGATAAGAGGCTATTTCAATACTTGAGTTATTTATCTTTCAAGGTTCACTTGGTAATTTCAGGCAGTTCTCAACTTTGTTCACATAGTTTTATTAGAGAGCTTGGGTGTATTGCAAGAAATTATTTATGGTGTATTTAGTTGTATTATTAATTAAGTGGGCACCGTTAATTAGTTTTGCTAGCAATGTTCAATTTAGAAGTATCGTAGACATGAGTAATTTTCTATTTAATTGTTGTGTGGTATTTCAGATTTTTAGACTTTGACTTTGTCATTTTAATTTGTCAAATTGTTAGATAGTGTCATAATGTTGGTGATAGGTTCATACACAAATCTTGCACATACCATGATGGGGAGGCTTGAATAGCAATTTCACTCACCTATAAAACTCAGAGCATTATGAGCTACTTGAAATATTTATGTTCAACAAATGGAATTAAAGTGCAATACCCACGACTTACATATGTCAAAATAGACAACAAAAGATAACATTCATTTAAATATTTTATCAAGCTTGGAATTGCATTCCTACTTTCTTTTAATGCTAATGTTGTGTTTGGATCATGAATTTGAATAGGAATTTGGAAAGGGAAAGGAAAATAGAGAAATAATTCATTTTATATTTTATTCACATTTCACTCATTATTTTCCTCTATCTTCATAATCCTACCAAAATCCACGATCCAAACACACCTACGAATATTATACAACACATCCGTAACATAGACATTTTCATAAATATGTCTTATAGCGATCCCGGGTTTTACCCCTTGTGTACGGTGATCCGGACTTGTTTCCGTAGATGTTAGTAGTTCCTTATATCTTGTTTACATCCTTTCGTACTTTGTATTTGAGTTATAGGATGTGTTGGGCAGGTTTGTTACAGGTTGGTTGAACTTAGAAACCAAGAGTAGTTGCCCAGATTTTTGCCTTCACGCTCGAGCGTAGCTTTTGACGCTCGAGCGGGACCTTCTTTGTTGCTTCTCCGCTCAAGCGGGAGTTCTGACGCTCAAGCGTGATTCTCCATCTCCCAGTATTTCTTTCGCAATGTTGGACGCTCGAGCGGGCGTTTTGACGCTCGAGTGTGAATTCGTGTGTGACGCTCGAGCGGGGACCTAGTTCAGCAAAAAGTTCTACAAGTGTGTATCCGCCGCTCGAGCGGGATTTTTGACGCTCGAGCAGGAGTCTGTGAGTTAAGCTCGAGCGGGGGTTTCCACGCTCGAGCGAGGCGACTTTTATTTAAAGCCGAGATCCAACTTTTTAGATCACTTTTTCACCTCCTCTTCTCTCTCTTACTTTTCCAAAACTCCATTGTTGAACACCTCACTCTAAAACCTAACTTCTCTCTTAGGATTGATCTAGCTAGAGTGATTTCTTCACCTTGGGCCTTTGTAAAAGTTGTATGGATCGTCGAGGGCTATCCTCTAATCTGAAAATTTTGGGATTTGGAGCATCTTCATTTTCGTCATCTTCTTCTCTTGGGCTCCGAATTTGAGGTAGGGATTCCTACTCATTCTTATGGTCTTTGACATAGATTTTTGGTTGTTTTGATGAAGTGTTGAAGTTTGATGATTTTGGGACTTAGGGTTTCAAATTGTTAAAAAGAGAGCTTTGTTATTTTGATTCTAAAAAGTGTGTTTTGGGTTTAAAATAATGGTATTGTTGTTGGTTGTTGATATTTAGACCATTGGGTCAATAATGGAAAATGGGGTAGAAAACCCTAATTTGTTATATAAATTAATTGGTATAATTAATTTGGAAAGTTGTGGATTTATGGAGTTGAGTTGGAAATAATGAAATTGATTCATTATATTGTAAAATGGTGGAGTTGGATTTATTTAATTGCTCACTTTCGAAAACATCGATATCTTATCTGTTGGAGCTTTTATTATCTGTTTAGAAATAACTGCTTGGGCTACCGGTGGAGGTTAGTTTTGATTGTTGTCGACAATGCATGATGATTAGGCAAACTAAAACTAATCGATTGGATATGTCGTAGAGTATGACGGTTGATAGAATACATTAACGTTATGTATTGATTGATTGTGTATATGACTTATATGTATATGCATTGTGTGTGTGGGATGAGATAGGGGATGTACTCCACGATTTAGGGAAAGATAGGGGATGGATCTCTAAACCGGATGTTGATCGAGAGGAGATAGGGGATGGACTCCACTGATACAGTTCATATACTTGTCAGTTAATGTGTTGATATAGCTAATATGCTTATCTATGGAAGTGTTGACACAGCTCATATGCTTGTCTTTGGAAGTATCGATATGGCTAATAGGCTTATCTGTTGAAATGTGGATTACAGCTTGTACGCTTATCTGTTGAGATGTTGATACAACTAGTATGTTTATCTAATGTAAAACGAGAAACGTTTGATATGAGTTACTGTCTCATATAAGTGGTTGGCCAAGTCCTGAGCCGTTGATGTAGATTGTGAAAATTGTGAGAAATGGAAAATGAAATGAAACATGAATACAGTTGTCATGTAACGAAAATCGTGTATGAATTGATTTATGGGAAATAAACATTTATCAATTGCTAATGTCTTAGTTATTGCTCATACTGTGTTTAGCATATCTCTACTGGGCGTTGACTCACCCTTTATGGGACACCATTTTCAGGTACAGGTAGCATGTCACCTCCAAGGACATAGCTTGGATGATGATGAGAGTTGAAGACTCTTTTTGTATATTTTGTTTGTATTACATGTATATCAAGCCAAGGGCTTCTTTTGTATAGAGCTAGCACTCTTCTTCTGTGTAACCAAGTGTTAACTTGGAAAGCTGTAAGCCCGTAGGGCATTTGCTTTTGTTGTTAACATGTAATACTTTCGTAAGAATTATTCTGATGAATGGAAATAGTTGATTTCTCTTGTATCAATTCATGTCTTTAGTGATGGGTTTTATGTATTTTTCTGAGGGTGTTACATGTCTTTTAAAAAAAAACATAAGCATAACTATGCCAATCTTAAGCAATGTTCCTACAGGAGAGGGGGGGAAAAAAGGAGAGAAAAAAGTCATATTAGCACCTCCACAATTCAATTCCACCAGAAATTGAAGTGCCAAAAAATTATTATTGAATAGTATTTATTAAGATATAAAGCTCATAGGCATGGCTACTAATAGAAATTTTTTTTAAAAAATTACAGAAAAAAAAAAGAAGCAAAAAATCATATGCATAATGCTTCCCTTTGAAATTATACCACCAGGATTTTTATTAACTCAAGAAAAACAAATTTAGTGATATACTTTTTATTAATGTTAAAGCGGCAAATAACATCAAATTTTATTACTAAGAATATAATTAAAACTACCTAATAGAATTTCTAGCTAATTAATGTAAGCAAATTCCTGAACCCAAACAAATATTAGCTAAAAACACATACATGTTCCTCAAAGAGATACAGAGAGAAAAAGAAAGTGAGAGGATCAAACATCAATCAATTGAAGAGAAACCCATTACAAATAGTTTTTCTTTATTCCCAACTACAAAAGTGTCTCTTTCTTTCTTCGATTCAAATCTTAGGAAAGTAAATGCAACATATCAACCTATTCCTTCTCTTCACAATCAGAAACCTTCCTAACATAATTCAAATTAATCCCAACTAAAGAATCTACATGATCAAAGTAATTAGAAAGTTTTATAGCAATATCCAAAAGTTCTCTTTGTTTTGGGAAGAAAGTTAAGAATGAATCTAAACAATAACAAAAATCTACATGATCAAAGTTTTCCTGCTATATACAAATCACAAAGAAAAACAAAAAATCACAGAAAAAAATAAAGTGAAATAGTGGGTTGTGCTCCAACCAGTAATAAAACTTCAAGTGGGCTCAAACCTTACACCTCTTTGGAAATAGAGCATCCTCGGAACCCTCAAGACAATATCAAACATCCAATTGAAATCATTAATAAAAAACAATAATTCGTGACTCAATCAGAAAACCAGAGGCCCAATCGAAACTTCATGTTGCATATATCAGAGACCCAATCAATCTCCAACTGTAAATGACCTAATTGATACCCAAAGTATGATAATTTTAAGAAAAGATTAAACCATTGCTTCAAAATTTATTCAACTCTCCAACTCAATAGCAAGCATGATTGATGATTAATTCGTAGACTTGTAGAGTCAAGGAAGACAACCAACCAAAAGAAAAAGTTAGACAATAAGAATGAGCAACCATTGCTTCAATAAGAATACAAATCAGATACTTACCTCAGTGTTTGGATGTGATAAGTTCTGAAGAAGTTTTATTTTTTCCTCATGCTCTCTAATGTGAGCCTATTAAGCAAATTAAAAACAAAAAACAAAAATGGAAATGCAATTCAGTCAAACAAATGAAATCGTTTTGCCAATCAACCAATCCAAATATATACATAGTTATATAGTACACCACAAAGGCAAACCTTCAAATACAAATTGTAAGAATCCATAACATAAACGTAATAAAGCAATTAAACCTGTGTTTTCTCTTTTTGAAGCACTATTGACTATAATCGTAACCTTCATTCAGACATATACCAATGACAACAAAACAAATACTATGTATAACAAATTACTAATTTTTTTGATGACTATGTATAACAAATATACAACAAAACAAATGGTATGCATAACAAATTACTAAACAAATGCTATGTAAAACAAACTAATGATAATAACAAAATTACTAACCTACTTGATGGCTGGAAGCTCTCTATAATCCAACCAAATACACTGCAGGGTGTGGCTGCTTCAATAAGAATCTGATTCTCGATTTGCAAATGTTAGAGCCGATAGGTGTTATTCTAATTAACGACAGGAATAAAAATTAGAATTTAGAAATAATTATTGAAAAATGTTTACACAAATGTAGAGATAGAATAAGAAAGAGACCATAGATCGTGATAGAGGATACCCATTGAATCGTGGCCTCAAAATTGCTTTAAGTGCTTCAGTCGTCCATCAGCACTTTGTATATCAAATCTCAATTGTTGTTTCGCAATCGCCACAAACCCATGGTGAAAACTGTGACGATTGAGACTTTAGAATGGGCTATGACGGCTACATCAAGGAGAAAGTTGAAGTGGTCTCAAACCCATGGTGGGGAGGTGAAAACAATGAGGAAGATGAGAAGGAGCTGAAACAACAACATTAAACATATAATGGAAGCCAAGCACCCTATTACTAACAAATATTGCAAAAAATAAAAAACAAAACTAATGTTTAGCATCAAACCAAACAAAACTAAAGTATAGTTCAAATCTATCACAATTTTGGCAACGAACATAACTAATTAAAATATCTGTTTGGGATCTTATTGAACAAAACACTGAATACCCAAATACCGAATACCCACAACCTTAGTTTGCTCCATTGCCGTCATCGAAGTCACTACACCGTATGGCAGAAAACATAATGGTGCTTAAATAGATAGATTAATGGGTTGTTCAAAAAAAAAAAAAAAAAAAAAGATAGATTAATAATGACTTTAGAAACTGATTCAATACAAATCTAGCAATCGAAACTTATTCAAATACAAATCTAATACAAACCAGATATTAATACAAATCAGCAAGAGAAAATCAACTAATTAATCAACGAAACTAATTAATTAAAGTTTCCAGTAGCCTTTCCCATGGTTTCAACATCTCCAACATAACTAACTAATTAAAATAACTCTTTGGGATATCCTTGAACAGAGCTAGCAAGACCAAGACATTGAAACAGAGCCAGCAAGGCCAAAACGATTACCCATAACCTTAGTCTGCTCCATTGCCGCCGTCGAAGATAGAGTAGAAAAAATATAAAGAGATACATTAAAGATAATGGTGCTTAAAGATAGAGTAGAAAAAATATAATGAGATAGATTAATGGTGCTTGATTGTTATTGAGATAGATTAATGGTGCTTGATTGTTATTGAGTACAAAACCCAATAAAAAAATATTAATTTGACAAAATACAATCATAATAGACCTTTAAGCAAAACCCAGGAATGACAGTAACCAAAATTTAATTTTCTTTACTTTTTTCACCACTTTCTCAACAACAAATAGACAATTAATTCACCACATTGATGAAATTTTGCAAGTTCAAACCCAAACCCAAAAACTAACTATACAAATCATAAAAAAAAATAATAATAATAAAAAAAAAATCAATTGGTTCAGATTGCTGGAGTTCAACACAATTCAATTGTTGTCCTAAAAGCATCTAGAACAGTCTCAATGCTTCTTTTATTCAACCATAGAAGTTAGCTTCAACCAAAACTACTCTGCTTACAAAAAGGTTGAATAGATAGAACTAAAGTGTTAAAAAGGCGATGTAAAGTGCCAAACACATTTCTTACTCATAATAGTAAACACTCATGCCCAACTCAATTTTTAAAAAAGGCGATATAATTCTATGCTGGTAATTCTGTCCAAGAATTTTGCTAGATTCACACACCCTCTTCCAAAAAACCAAAAAAAAAAAAAAAAAACCAGTAGAGAGCTGTCTAGATTAAAGAGAGAGGAGGCAAAGATTGATCAATAACAAACCCAATAAAACAATAACAAAAGGGGGAGTAAAAAAAAAAGTGAGGATTTAGCCTTTTGCCTTGGAGCTGTGTAGAGAGAGGGGAAAAACATTGAGCCAGATGGTACAAATCACCCCCTCTTAGCGAGGTTGTATTCCGTCGGAGGAAATCACCACCAGAGATTACTTAAACTTCTAGAAAGAGAAAGCTTGGTGGAGAGAAGAAGATGTGTGGTGGGAAGAGGAAGAGGAAGAGGTGTGAGAGAGAATTGAGTTTCAAATTTTGAAATTAAAATCAAAGAGAAAGAGGAAGAAGACGTCTGTGAGAGAAAGAGGAAGACGTTTTTCAGGGTGAGAACCAAAGCGACATCTGGACCATTTATTAAACTTAGTAAAATTGATCTAAACCATTGAAATATTCAAATAGGACAAATGAGAGTAAGATATTTTCAGTCCTTAGATTAAATCAATCTAATGGTTCATATTTAGACACACAAACAAATGTCCCATCTCCAATTTAAATACATCCTTGTTTTATTATATAGATGGGTTTAGGCTTTGTTTGAAATGTAGATTGACTTTTGACTTTTTAACTTTGGGTTAACAAGTTTTGTTTTGAATGGATTTTTTTATTTTTTTTACTTTTATGAGAAAAAAATAAAATAATTATGATTTGAATGTGACATTTTGTCTTATTAATTTTTTAATTTATTTTGTCTTTTTGTGATTATTTTAATCTTTTAACCTCAAAATTCTTTATGTCAAACGAAAGCTTAATTGGATTGTGTAAGTTTGGCTTAGCCTATTTATTAAAAAAAACCAAAAAAACCAAAAAAAAATAAAAATGAAGAGTTTGGCTTGGGCTTAGTTTGAAGTTGATGAATTGGGAAACTTTAGGAAGTAAGTTAAAATTTAGTTTTTTGATTTTTAAAATATATATATATATATATATAATATAAAAGTGATATGACTTTAAAAAATTAAAAAATCAAAAAACTAACTTTTAACTATGTTGCCAAAATTAGTGTCAAAATGTTAATATTAAAGCTAAATCTTACAATGCTACAATGTTAAAGCGTCATAATTTGACAATATTGTTCAAATCATACAAAATTTCAATATGCATATATATTTTGTTCACAAAAATAAAATATAAATGTTGTTTTTAAACTCATGACAAATAACCCAGGGGTAGGTGACGTTGTGGTTAAGGCTTGGGATTAAGCCCCCGAGTCACAGGTTCAATTCTCTCATGGACGAAGCACAGTTGGTTAGGAGGTTGGACCTCAAGTTGTCTAATCAGCACTTAATGTGGGTTCAATGCTCCCCACTGTGTGAGTCTTGACTTAAGCAGAGCTTGTCTTGGGAGATCGGACCTCCCGTTGTGCGAGTCCTAACTTAAGCGCAAGCTTGTCTTGGGAGATCGGATCCCCCATTGTGCGAGTCCTAATTTAAGCGCAAGCTTGTCTTGGGAGATCGGACCCTGGTGATCTCTTCAAGGGGCACTGCTTTGGACCTGCCGGAGAGTAAAAAGGATTTTCCTGTAACAAAAAAAAAAAAACTCATGACAAATAGAGATAGGGCTCTCGTTTGGCATGGGGTTACCAAGCTAAAATAGTTATAAAAAGAGAAAATAAATTAAAAAATCAATAAAACAAAATGTCACATCTGAACTATAATCATTTTATTTTTTATTCTATAAAAGTCAAAAAAGTTAAAAAATCCAATCCAAACGAGATTTTTTAACCCTTACTAAAATAACTAAAAAAACTAAATAGTAGAACCAATTTCCCAAACGAAACCAAGAACTCTCATAAAATCTTGACATTTTGTTAAAACTTAGGTCAAATTTTATAGGGTAAATTACAATGGTCTCACTTGATGTTTAGAAAAAATATGTAGCAAGTCATGCTATTTTGATATAATTACATTGAATTCTCTTGATATTTTAATTCATATAACACTTTGACCAATTTTTTGTATCAATAATTTGTTAATTATATAAATGAAAAAATGATGTTTAATCTATTTTACATGAAAATATATATAATTTCCATTATTTATTTTTATGTTTTTGCTCTATCTTTATTAATTTTGGTCTATTTAAACTTACTAAAAGAGAATTCAATAAAATTATATCAAAACTATAGAATTTACTATGGTCAATGTAATTTACTCAATTTTATATTGCTAAGACCATCTCTTACTCAATTTTATATTGCTAAGATCATCTCCATTGGTTCATCAAATCCATCATCAAATTTAAATTTGATTAAAAAAAAGTTGATTTTTGCTCCTCCAACAGTTCATCAAATCTATAATTTCACTTTTCTTTTATTAAACTGAGAACTATTATGCCTTTTATCAAATCACTGTTCATTGCCATTAGATTTTCACCACCGGATGTCCTCCCAAATGACCACCTCAAAGCAAAAATTTTTGAAAAAATTACACTGACCGATCGACCGCTTGGTCGTCCGCCCGGTCGACCAACGGTTTGATGAAGCCACATAACCTTCCATTGGAGCACTTGGGTCTTGTTTGACAACATCACTTTTTAGCCTAAAAGTAAAAAAATTATTAAAAAAATTAAAAAATCAACAACATATATCAAAAAGTCAAAAAAAATATTTTTTATTTACTTTTTACACATTTTTTTTAATAAAAAAACTAAAAAATATCCCAAAATATTTTTTTTTTTACATTATATTTTAGTCTAAAAAATTAAAAAATTATTAAAAACACATGTTCTCAAACGAGACCTAAAGAGAGTATTTACTTAAATGTCATAAAAAAAATTGATAAACCGTGATGCTCTAAGTAGTCAAATTTTGACATAAGCGTGGAGCTGCCCTTGGTAAGAAATGTCAAACCCTGAAGATAGTACAAATGTCAATGACAAATATGAAATATTTTCCAAGTCACGAGTCCCAAAAAAAAAAAAGAAAAACTATAATAATAATGATAACAGCATAATATATATATATATATATACATATATAAAAGGATCAAAGCAGACTTGGGTTAAAACATTACACAAAATGATGATAACAAACTTTGTATACCTCTTAACAGCATATTGAAGAGTTCACTGCAAGGCAACTTTTTAATTCCACTTACAATCCAACAGTAACATATTTACTAAGCACACAACAATTAAAGCAAAGCAAAAACAGCAATAGAGACAAACTTATTGGTAATTGAAAGGCCATTCAAAAGTCATTCACCCCATTGTCAACTTCATGAGAAGAGTTTTGTTTTGGATGATCAAAAAGGCCACAAAAATGACCACGGATTCCTCCTCCCCTGACTCGATCTGCCACTCTCCCTCCTACTACTGCCATTACTGTTACTGCTGCCACTGCCAGTGCTTCCATTCCCACCACTCGATGATCTTCGATCAACACCACTTAACGCTGGTAGAACCGAGCGGAGGCAGCTCAAGACGGCAAACAGGGCATGAGTTGTGCTGAACCAACCAAGGAGTAATACAATCAGAATGATAGATATGGTTACACGGCATCATCCTCGCTTCACTCCCCAACTCAAACTTATCTTTACAAACGGGGCAGTGGGAATCAGTGGTGAGATGTGTCTGGTTGATCCTAATCGTGGGCATAGCCTCAATTGATGAACGAGGTGCTGGAGGTGGACCCTGCCTATCATTCATAGTAAGATGTTCAATCAATTGTTCAAACCCCGGACCCATGAAAAAATCACCAAAATTCTCTCTCCCTTGCCCGGTTCTTGGACTGCCACCAAAAAAGAAGTCGAACCCGTCATTATCAGACATCCTGACGGGGACTTGGCCGTACAACATCAACCATGGCCGAGAAGGTGCCATGTTTTGTTCAGGGACAAGACCAGATCTCGCTCTAATGTCGAAGTTAGGGTTTCTTCCGGCCATTCTCTGCCTCATGATAGACGCAAAGGCATCCATAATTCCAAATCTTGGGTCAGGGAACGGTTCATTAAATCCAAAGTTGGAACCATCTTCCGAATGAAATCCAAAGAAATCATGTTGTTGTCTGGTGCCCACCATCTCATTGAGTTCCTGAACAAAGCCCCCACTGCAATATGGGCAAACCAAGTTACGACCTTGAAGCCGAACTGGCTGCCTGCATTGATGACACCAATGTGTGTTTCCGACACTTGACATTTTCTATCAATCAGATCTCTTAATAGTCCAGCCAAACCTTAAACCTCAAGCCCAGACACCTGATTGATTCTGCTGCATCCAAAGGCTCAGAGTTCAACAACCACCAATTGACAAAAAAATTCAGGTTTTAAAGCTATTTAAGGATTAGAATCCCCAATTAAAGCGTAAGCTAATGCTCAATTTTACATCACCAAAATTCCCCGCACCAAACAGTCATGACACATAATAATTAGAGAAATTGCAGTTTAAACAGGGAAATCAAGAAATTAAAAACATATCGGCGACTAGAGACAAACTTTTCAACACATGAAGATAATATGAAGATAAACCAATCTGAAAAACAGAATATCTTATCCACATATACCTAATAGTATCAACTGCGATTCCAAAATATTCACCTTAATACAAAACATATTGTTACCTCTGTATTGTGCTGCTGAACGACAACCTTTTAATATAATGAAACATAGATGCTTAATTGCCAATAAATAAATAAATAATTACCTTAACTGAACAACACAAATGAATAACACCAGACTCATTTTTCCGAAAACATCAATTCACATAATGTTCTTGGACTTAAAACAACGACAAAGCACTCAAGTGCCAGCTTGCGAATCTTCAAAAGCACAAACACAATGCTTGCCCGGATTTATTAAGTGTTTGTTGCAACTTTAATTTATGGATTTTCTTTTTCTTTTTCTTTTTCAGATTCTGTGAGAGGTTGTTTCTTGTAACTTCTATTTATATAGCTTATTTGATAAAAATTAGCTTAGAATTTTTTTATTTATTTATTTTTTTTTTTGGGGGGTTGCCACTTTAATTTATGGATTCTTTTTCTTTTTCGGATTCTGTGAGAGGTTGTTTCTTGTAACTTCTATTTATATAGCTTATTCGATAAAAATTAGCTTAAATATATTTTTTTTTTGGGTGGGGGGGGGGGGGGGGGGGGGGGGTGTGTTTGTTGCAACTTTAATTTATGGATTCTTTTTCTTTTTCGGATTCTGTGAGAGGTTATTTCTTGTAACTTCTATTTATATAGCTTATTTGATAAAAATTAGCATAATTTTTATTTTTTGGTTTTTTTGGGGGGGGGGGATTATGTTGAAGCTGAATGACGGGTGCTTTTAGATTTTGGTCATATATTATCATTGTTCAGCTTCAAATAAGTTGCTGCAGCATACAAATAAAAAAAAGACAACAAAAATGGAAACTAAAAGTGCAATGGGGATCGAGGACAAATAATAAAAATAAAAAATAAAAAAAACTACCAAAATGGAAAATGTTTAGTGGGTTGTTTTTTACATCTCATTTTACAATAATACTAGGATGACCATATAAGGTGGTAAACAAAGTGTGGTAAAAAGATACGGTCATCCTAACGTTATTGCTCATTTCATGTTATGACAAGAAGGGTATTCTTATAATCTTGTTTTGGATTTAATATAAATACTTATGAGACGGAGATACTGATTAAATTCCAAAACCAATTTCTCTAATAGCTTTTCTCTTCTCATCTTATCATCTAAACACTAACAAATTGCAATTCAAATGCATAACTTGAACAACCAAAAATCAACCTAATCCAAAACTATTAGTTCAATTGTATCCACATATTCATGGGCAATCGATACATAAGCTAATGTATACTGATAAAGAAAACACTACATACACATTACCCCCTCAAATACAAAGATATAAGACCAAATCTAAGTCATGTGCCAAGTAAACCTAAACAAATTAACATCTCCCAGAATTGCATATAATCTATTAAATACTTTTTCATTCCCAAATTATCCAGCAACTGCCTTAAATTTTTTAATTTTTTTTTAATTTAAATATCAAAATTCAAACTTTATTACTTTTTTCAGTTTTTCTTTTTCCCTTCATCTACATTTTTTTTTTTTTTTTTTGTCAATCAGTAAAAGATCGAGCGATTGATTTTCATAGCACATCTGTCGAAGTGAGCATACTTTGTAGTAATTGACAATACAAACGGAATAAAAATTTCAAGAATTTATAAGAATTATTAGAAAAACTAAATCGAGAATAGAAACAAAGGGGCAATAACAAATACATACGGATATATGATAATAGGATTTAACAATAATTCAGATGAGATACAGAGATGTGGATGTAGATCAAAAACCCTAGATGCGAAAGCAAGAGATTGAACACAGAACTTGAATGAGACGTACCAGAGAGTTCATGGCGGGTGTGGTGTGGTGGACTTGGGAAGGTGTCTCTGTCTAGAGAGAGAGAGAGAATGCGTAGTAGTCGTGTAATGCGGGGCGTGGAAATTACGGGGAATTGGCGTTCTCAAAATTCTCGAGGTGCGTATTGCGCACGGGGGCTCCTCCTCCTCCTGCGTACGATAAGAAAAAATTTAAAATTAAAACCTAAATCTATATAATAAGAAGGGCAAATTACAAACACCCCCTCGAGGTTTGATAAAAATACAGATTCCCCCTTGAGGTTTGAGAAATTACAAATTGCCTCCTGAGAGTCAAATTTTCATAACAAATTAGGAAAAATTAGGGGGGAATCTGTATGAAAATAAAAACCTCAGGGGGCAATTTGTTATGGAAATATAAACCTCAGGAGGTGGGATGTAATTTCTCAAACCTCAGGGGGGAATCTGTATTTTCACCAAACCTCGAGGGGGTATTTGTAATTTACCCTAATAAGAAAGAGTGGTTTTTGAATTTTGATGGGATTGTTGTCCTTGTGTCAAAATGTGAACCGTTAGATTGAATCAATCCAACGGCTGAGAAATGTCCAAGAGGACATTATATTTCAATGGTGGATTTACAATGGTGATTCAATCCTACGGTGTTCAAGAAAATAGTTGGGGAACTTACTGATAAGTCTCATGTACTAAGTTCAAGATCCAGCTAATCCCAAAACAAAATACTTGCACCAATTAGTCCAACACATTTTTAATTGTTACCAAAAAATCCTTTTTTTTTTTTTTTAATTTACAGACACTGTTCACATCTTACTATCGTCGGACTTCCGTCAAACGGTCGCCGGAGACTCGTCGGAATGTTCAACATCGCCGGAAAGTCGTCGGAATGTTTAAAACATGTTATGAAACTGTAAAAAAAAAAAAAAAATTTGCATGTTATAAAACTGCAAAATTTTACAGTTTTAAACCATGATTCATTCCAGCACCAAAAAAAAAAATTCAAACTGCAAAATTTTACAGTTTTCACCGCCTGTAACTAAAACTCGAAAATTACTTGTTCAGAATTCGAAAATTTTCTCATTACAAATCTGTGTGATAGCTGTACAAATCTAAGTTATTACAGATCTATTTCAATGATATTATAGATCTATTTTATCATCAACAACAACAACCATAGATCAAAAACTATCCCCAAAAAAAATCTGTAAATAGAGAGAGAAAGAGAGAGAAATTGACAAAACCATATTCATGGCAGATTCTTACAATGACAGTCAGAGATCTGCTGTGGGTACTTCACAGGCACGGCCTCATCTAGCTTCTGGTTGATTTCTTCTATCAGAGTCATCCAATAGGTTCGAAGATCGAATTTCGTCGACACTGACGATGATGGTGTCGATGATGAAGAAGAAGAAACAGAGCATCGAATTTTGGGATGCGAAATTGATCTGAAGAACGCATTGTTGATGAAAAACGCATTGTTGATGATGATGAAAAATCTGCAGAAAATTTCCAGATCTGAAGATTTTTTTTTGTTGATGTTGATGAACCCATTGTTGATGATGAACACGTAACAAGAGAGGCAAAAACCAGAGAGATAAAGGAAAGGACTTTTTGGGGCACTCAAAAAGTTTTGGGATTAAATAGTCACCACATGTTTCACATGGGACCTCCTAGTAATTTCTCCAAAATAGTTTCTTTGTTTTGAGATCTCATTCAAGAGCAGATCTCTTCTTCCCTTCCATCTCTCTCTCTCTCTCTCTCTCTCTCTCATTCAAGAGCAGATCGGCGACTTCGATAGCCTTGCTAGATCGGTAGGACCAAATCGGCATCATCGCGGCAACAAATCGGTGAGGTTCACTATATTCAAAAAGGTCAGTTGAATGGCATCATCAAACGAGAGACGAGGTGGAAGAGAGAGCACAGAGCAGCGACGATTTGGCTTCTATTTCATCAAGGGTGAGATTTTTTTTTCTCTATCTCTCATAGTTTGTGTTTTTTTGGTTAATTAATTAGTGTGCTTGGTTGATTTGAAAGTTATACCTAATTTAGAAAAAGATGATGAGAATGAAATCTGTTTGGTAGGAATGAAATCTGCAGGAAATGAATTGGTTCCCACTATTGGTTCCTCGGTGGAGCTAGGAATTGCATCTCAGGTATTACTAATTGCTTTTACACTTGGACATTATTGTATTAAAAGTAGTTATGCTCTCCTTTTCATTTATCAAATCCTTTTTAGAGTAGATTATTCCATGTGTATGTGTTCATTCATTGCTTCCATCAAAGGTAGTTAACTACTTCACAGATCCAAATGCCATTGAACCACCAGATATGCAGATTTTATTCCCATTTGTGGAGTCTGCTCTGCCCCTGGTATGATCTCCCCTCATTTTTATCATTTCTGATAAACAAAAGACAAAAAATGAAATTGGGTTGAGCTCCTCATTTTACCATCCAGATTGAATGATACAAATATTTTATTCTGCAAAATCTACTGAAAAGAGTATCCAATGAAGTAGTTTATTAAGTTTATTGAACAATGAAATTCATATAATTGGATTACATTTATCTTATAAAATAAATAAATAAATTACCTATATTAAAAATTATATTATTCGTTCAATTTTCTTTGATCAAATTAATCAAAAAATTTATATGAACTATTTTGTGGACAAACCCTACAAATGAATGGTTGTTTCAAGCACTAGGTGAGCCTCATAGTGGGCATGTTAATTAAATAAACCAACCTCCTGCCCATGTTTGGAAAAATTGTGATTTTAAATTATTATTTTTTTAAAGGCATTGTTTGAGTAGTATAAGATGTGATTGTTATAATAGGGACCAAATTATCTTCAATTATTGTGATTGTTATAAAATGTGATTGTTTGAGTAGTATAAAATGTGATTGTTATAATAGGGACCAAATTATCGTGCAAACATCAGAGACTATTTATATAATTTATCTTCAATTATTTTTTATTTTTTATTTGGACCGGAAACTGATAGTTTTTTATTTTTTTATTTTTTATAAATAGCTGTTGGAGTCAATTTATATGGTGAAGTTAACTACTAGGCAAATCATAATGAGTCTTCAAAGAGTAAGATGAATAAATCTGTTTAATAATTCTTTGGCTATTTAATTCTATAATTTTGAGTTTTCTTTATGTACATCAAATCTGTTTCAATGTTACTATTTATTTTTCATTATGAGTATTCTAAGTCTCTTAGGTTTCTACTTTTCTGTTTTGTGTGCTTCTGTATATACTTACTACTTACTAAATAATAATAGAGTTTGTCCTGTTTGGTATGTTTCTATTTGGTATTTTTTTCACTTACTTTTTATTTTATTTTTTTATTTTATTTTTGTTTCTCCTATTCAATTTTTTGGTTTGGCACAGGTGTGGAGATCTGTCACGATCCAAGAGGATATGTTAATTAAGTAAACCAACCTCCCTACCCATGTTGTTGTTGTTGTTTTTAAGGTATTATTTGAGTAGTGAAAATTGCAATTGTTAATTGACATATGGTGGGTAGGCTTACCAACCATAAAACTCATAATTCAGTTTTAAAAAACTTTTGGGCTTTTTGGGGCTTTTTCCCATAATTCAGGGTCATGAAGATATGTATTTTTGTATTTTTTATTTTTTGTAATACTGTTAATTATACTTTTGGTAATAGTAAATATTCCAACTAAATCAAACATTATTTTGCGTTGTATTTTTTGGTGTAATAATGTAAATTTTTGTGCACGTTGCTTTATGACTTTGTGTTGTTCAAAATAAACTTCTCGGGTGATTCTTTATCTACACTTATCTACTTTGACTGTAAGTATTCTAGACTTATTGATGGATTATTGTAGAGTTTTTTTTTTTTTTTCCCTCCAATTTAGAGTTGAGTATGCTTTATTTGAGATAATGTAGAAATATATGAGAATCTATATAATATGGAAGCAAAGTTTTTGAAAATGTCCCAAATGTATCAGAGATACATTTGGTTTTAACGGCCAAGATGAATCCTAAGTTCATATACATTTAGATCAATGGTCTATATACATTTAGGCCTCGTTTGGGAAGTGGCTATTTTAGGAGGCTATTTGGCTTTTTGACTATTTTAGTAGGTTATTTTAATTTTGTGTTTGGGAAGATGGGAGGCTATTTTAGTTGAGTTGTTGTATTGAAAAGTGTGTTGAAATGATGTTTAAATGTAAAATGACAAATTTATCCCTAACTTTTTATTATTTAAATTAATATGAAAGGGCAAAATGGTAATTTTGCTGTTGAAATGACCTACCTTTGTCATTTTTTTTTTTTTTTTTTTTTTTTTTTTGAAAAAATTACCTACAGTTGGGACTTTTGGGCTATTTTTGAAAAATAGGCTACAATAGCCTTTTTAGCCGGATGCCAAACAGCGCCTTAGTTCCCACCCATTTCCCCAGCTCCCTCTCTCTCACGTTCTCTGTCACATTGTCTCTCATCACCACAGCCATTGAAGACCCTTCGAACCCTTCAATACCCACCCTTCGATACCCACCCTCCCTCTTCGCTACGTTACTCCTCATTCCCTTACAACCCTTCGAACTCGGCTCCCTTCGCTGTCCACGCTACCAACGCTGCTGTCGCAAGGTAAGATTGAGCCTTTTCACTCGATTTCTGCCTCTCTCCTTCTCTCTCTGTTTTTCCCTTACTGCCATTTGGCTTGCTGCAATTCCAACCCCACTCTCTGTTCTTTGGGTTTGATTGGTGTGATTTATTTTTTACCCTTCTCTCTCTGTTATTTTCCTTCATTTGATTGGTGTGATTTAAAGTTTTGTTTATTAATTACATGTTTTGTATTGAATTTTACAGATTGCATTATGGTTTCCTGGTTATATTTTGCCAAAATTGCTTTTTGTGTTTGTTTTTAAGTACCATGTTTTCATGAATTAGTCAATACATGGATTTCAGATTTGGGGTTATTTATAGATGTTATAAATATGGTTGGTTGGCGAGAATTTCTGTTTTGTTTAATTTCATATTTTCAGATTGGCTCTGTTTTGTTTAATTTCTGTTTGGTTGGCAAAGAAAGGCTTTGTATTCACACTTTTCTTAACCTAAGGATGGTTTGAATCAGTAAAAATTGTGGATGTTGAATAAAAGTTGCATTCATCTTTGTTGGAATTCGGTTTTTAAATTCTAAAAAATCTAATATGTGTTTTCAAGACACACTTTTGAGCTGTCATTTGTCATATTTATTAGGGCATTCATGGTTCTTTATTTTTGCCATAGGAAGTTACTGTGAAATGGGAGTTTGGGTAATGTGGTGATGTAATGATGGTAATCTTGCTTGCATTTTAAGGTGTATTATTATTGGAAATGAATTCTGTGTGTCATGGGGTTTGGGATTCTTATCGATGTACACATAAAGATTGTTGGAAATGAATTCTTGAATTTCTATGCTCTGAAACACTTTTATCGATGTACACATATAGATTACCTTCCTTTTTGGGATGCTTAGTGTGTTATGATCATCACATGTATTTCTTTCCCATGATGATTCATATTTCTCTGATAAATCAGCCAATGTAGATTGTTGATAACTTGGCACAGACCTTGAAATGTCATAATGTTTCATCAAGAAGGACTCTCAGGTGCCCTTTTCTTCTCACATTGGCTAATCTGGTTTTGTAAGTATATCTTCACCTATACATCTACCTTTACAACTATGCATTTTTATTTTTCTATTCAAATAATAACAACAAAAAATAAACAAATAGAAAACTTAATGCATTATGTTTTTCAACATCAGGTTTCACTAGAGCATCAAACCACAGCAACCCATAAAACCCCAAGCCTAAGATATACTGTCGTTAACCAGATATGGTATATCACTAATTTAGTGAAGAGATACCTAGAAAGCAAAGGCAATAATTTGAAAACATTTGATAGAAAAAAATGGGGGTAAATTACACTAACCTCCCTTGAGATTTGGAAAATAATACAACAAATTTCACAATTTTAACATAATTACGAAGACATTCCTTCTAGAATTTAAAACCAATGGAGTACTTGGGTTTCAAATTCACAATGGAGTACTTGGGTTTTTTTAACTACTTTCATGTTGTTGCTCTGTAAAATATTCTCACTCATTATGAAAGACGTGAATATCACAAAGAGCTTAACATTCTGTTTGGCTCTGTTTTTTTAATTTCTGTTTGGTTGGCGAGAATTTATGTTTAATTTCTGTTTGGTTGGCAAAGAAAGGCTTTGTATTCACACTTTTCTTAACCTAAGGATGGTTTGAATCAGTAAAAATTGTGAAGTAAATTTTAAATTTTCTACTTTTTTCCACTGTATGTACTATGAAAATATGTCATATTCCTAAGTACTCTCCTATTTAGACTTTATGTTCCTAAATAATTTTTTGAAATATGTCACGTTCCTAAGTACTTTTGCTTTTTTGATCTTCTTCCTTATTCATGCTAAATACTCTACCACTATTGGTTGGATATGAATCTATAGGAATTGGATGAGATGAAGAAGCTTTTGAAAGAGTCAGGGGTTGTTCATTGATAGAAGGAAACAAACCAATGGCACCCTTGAACTCTCCAATTAAGGTAATCTCTTCAAACTTCTATGTTGTATGATTTATTTTTTATTTTTTATTTTTTATTTTTTATAGAGAAAAGATTCAACCATTTAAGTTGTTTATATGGGAGTGTCTTTAGGCACGAGTGATATGCTAGCAATTCATATTAGACATTTTTTTTCTCTGAATAACATTCCTTTAATCCATTTGATTTGATTTGATTTGATTTGATTTATTTATTTATTTCATATATAGTTACTAAAATGACTATTGGACCATTTTAAAGTCCTTTTATTATAGTTATTTTTTAATGCAACAATTTCAATTTTAAAATTGTCGTAGTTGATGTAATTAATGACTTCCAAATTAATCATCTGTGTAATTACTCTTATTTAAAGTACTTTTTCATTTACATGATTAGTTTAGTCACATTAGGACATTATATGAATGCAATGATTTTGTAAATTCAACCATTGGACTCTTAACAAAATTATAGAATTAATGAGTTAATTTGTTTTAAAGCTATAAAGCTGAGTTCGAGTTTTTATTTACTAAGATTCAAATTCATAGTCAAATGCATGGCTTCTTTGTGTTAATGATTAGGATTTGAATTTTTCAATTAATTGATTTTGAAATTAATATCTTAATTGGTTTGAATTTGTAGCGTTATACTTTTCAAACTTTCATTAGCAAAAGTCTTCTCATTTTTTTAGAATTTCTTATTGGTTGTTGAGAATTTCATCATGCTATTTGAGTCATTTAGAATGTTTCAAATTTTAAGCGATTTGTTAAGTTTTATATATTCCAAACCTTCTATCTTTAAAGCTTCGTCTTAAGTATTTCAATTTTCGTCTAGACACTTCTAATAAATGATTTGGTAATTGATTTCATATAGATTTTATTTGGATATAGATTGTATAGATTTTTTATTTATATATAGATTTTTTACAAAGAATCTGGATATAGATTTTTTATAAATTTTTTCCAAACATTACAAACAATTGTATAGATTTTTTATATTATCTTTGTGAAGAAGAAAGGGAGGCCACGAAAGTATGAATCAAATGGTAACTTGAGACTACCATCTATATCATCACCACCACCAGGTTTTTCTTTCTCACCTCCTTTTCCTTCTTCTTCTTCTTCTGAGTCCTCTTCTTCCAAAAGGGGTCGTGGCAAACCACTTGATTCTGGTAATTGCCAGCTGCTTGCTTCTTTAGGTGAGTTCAAATCAAGCCTTTAAATCAACCTTTTCCATTGAGATTGATAATTTAGTTGTGAACAACCTTTTCCTTTGCTGCAATTCAAGACTTCCTCCATCAAACATATTGAAAACAGTAGATATGGTTTAACTTGATTTTTATTTTTTTTTGAAGTACATTAGTTAGTGTGATTTGTAGGTTGTGGATGAAGTCTTAACGAGGCGGAAAGAGACTGAATGGTGAGTTTTTTGATAAGTGTATAGGTAGTGTTATTGCACATGGTTAAATTTGAATGCAAGTGTTTATTCATTCCCTTCATGGGTTTTAGGTTCATTGAAGGAGACTTTGATGCGTATGTGGAAAGAATTCGAAAACCCTATGTATGGGGTGGAGAGCTTGAGCTGCTGATGGCATCCCATCTTCTCAAGTGAATTCTATTCACTGTTTCAGTGAATCATTTATGTTGTCCGTATGAAGCAATTTATGGGCAAAAAACAATATGATAGTGTCTATCAAAGTGTTTTTGCATATTGGCTCATATACAATGGTACTTGTCTATTTATTAGTTTGACAGGAGGGTTTGTTTGCCTCATCATTATACTAAATTTATAATCTATATAATAAGATTGAAGGGTTGGGATTACAATTATATTCTAATTCCAATATTATTTATACCGTGCCTTTAGGCACGGGCATACGCTAGTAAATAAATAATACAACACGAAACAAAGGGCTCTTTTGGGAACGTCAGTAAAAAGTCAGTTTTTTCACTATTTCACTTTTTTAGTTAAAAAGTCAATTTTATTTTTATTTTTTTATCAAAAACAACCTAATTTTTTGTTAAAAAAAGTTACTAAAAAAATTAAAAAGTCAAAAAATCAACTTTTTACCAACTTCTCAAAACACCACAAAAAATATAGACGAATATTTTATTTTAGGGTAAATTACAAAATACACTTACTGAAGTTTGATTAAAATATAAATTATTCTCTGTGATTTTTGAAATTACATTCTATCCCTTGACGCTTCTAATTTCATAACAAATCTTTCATATTATTAATAAATCATCAAATCAATTAATAGTTAGAAATATGTTTCAATTAATAATTTACGTAATTTTATTATTGTATAGGAGAGTAATTATGAATTTATTTTTTTAGTTAATTCTGTTAAATAAAAAATACTAACAATGAGGTATTTGTAATTTTCCAAACCACAAAGAATAATCTATACTTTAAGCAAACCTCAAAAGGTATATTTGTAATTCACCCTTTATTTTAGGGACAATTACATGTAAGTCCTAAATTTATTTATTAATAAGTCCCGCTTTACGTTTTAATGATGAATTCATATTTTTGGGGGTAAATTAAAGGGAGACTTATTTATAAATCCTATTTCGGACACTTATACTATGTTAAGTCTTGTTTAATTTCTTATAGAGTTTCAAGTCCTATTTATATAGGAATGTATTCCACAAGATCCTATGAGTTGTAAATAAATGGTATTAATATACTATTATACACTATAATGGCAAAACCATATAGAGGAAATTGAATGTTACCATAGATCATATCTATATGAATGCGAATTTCAAAATACACAAATAAGTAACATTTTTGCATTTAATTTAAAAAATCAAACCTAGTATAAGTTTGCGAAACATAACGTGACACGTTACGTTACGTTTATATAGGGGTCACGTTACGTTACGTTTATGTAGGTGTCACGTTACGTTTTGCAAACTTAATCTATGGTAACATTCAATTTCCTATATAGGAAATTGACTATTACCATAGATCATATCTATATGAATGTGAATTTCAAAATACACAAACAAGTAACATTTTCACATTCAATTTAAAAAATCAAAAACCTAGTAAGTTTGCGAAACGCAACGTAACACCTAACGTTATATTTATGTAGGTGTTACATTACGTTTCGCAAACTTAATCTATGGTAGCATTCAATTTCCTATATATGATTTTACCATTATTTATGATATTAACAACTAATATTGAGGGTAAATGTGTCAACAAACTTCACACAGGACTTATGGGAATATAAGTTTTTTAGTAGGATCATATGTAGCATAAGTCTCCCTAATAGGACTTATAAATAATTTTCCCTAAATTGAAATAAAATTATATTATTTACACTTTCTGTATCATATTTCAATATAACTAACAACAATAAATTAAAAATTAATCAAACTCATGAACATATGTTATAAGAAAAATGTTAGAGATCCTAAAAAATTTATCAAAATTTTTACTAAATGTCTCACATAGGTGTGGGACCCATACCATGTGGGTTTTATGTGAATCTCACACCCATATGAGACATTTGGTAAAAATTTTGATAAATCTTTTAAAATCTCTAACATTACTCATGTTATAATGTCTATCGACCAAGGGATTGTAGCCAATATGGCTAGCCCTTTGGCCACCAAGACTATTGATAAGGGGTATTAGATGAGTTCGTGTGAATCCAACTCCTTTTAAGTGCTAATATAACTATTAAATATTAACTTTTGTTGATCAAAGCAATTATTCTTAAATTTTTTCACATTTATGCATAGGTAAGAGCAGTTCTAATCTTTAACTTCCTTATTTTTTTTTTATCAATTTTTTTTTTTATAAAAAAATATGCTAAAAAACTATCTTCAATCCATTAATCAAATAAAGGAATAGACATTTTGTTTTCCATCAATTTGATAATTCATCAAATTATAATTTGATGAAAATTTTTTAAAAAAAGGAAGCTTTGAACATGGTTTTTTAAAATCAAAATTATTGAAAATATAAATTTGAGATAATAAGTTAAATTTTTAAAAGAGTTTGATGAGAAATTAATGAAAATATTGGTGTGATTCATAACAAATCACACATTTTACTCAAATTATATGGATTTTTTTATTATTATTAAGGATTGAAGATGATAGTGACTTTTATACGTAGTTATTGATGCAAGTCCTATTACATTATGGTAGGGCTTAGCATGTTGCCATTTCATCTTTTTATAATAAAAAATTTATGTAATTGGTAATTATTAAAAATATTTATTTATTATTATTGATAGACTTTTGTGTGTTTTTAATTTGTTGTTCTTTTCTTATAAATAACCATATTATTGTTGTTTTTAGCAACAAAAAATAAATAAACATCAGCCTTTCTACTTTTGATTTTGTAGTAAAAAATAGTATATATATTTTCAGAAGTGCTACGTAGCTCGAAAACGAGCCCCCGAATCATCCGAAATTGAAATAATCAACAGCAACAATATCAATAGAAGAAAAGAGAGAGGAGGAGAGAGAGAGAGAGAGGAAATTGACAACAACAACATCATCTTTATCAACAGAAAAAGAGAGGAGAAACAGAGAGAGAGAGAAACAGATTGTCGAATCTGAAAAAAACAACATCATACATTCATCAACACAACAACAACAACAACAACAACACATTCATCAACACAACAACAACAACAACAACACATTCATCAACAACACATCATAATTTTTGTCGAATCTGAAAAAAAAAATAAAAAAATCCAACAACACAACATCATCATCAACAATAACAATCATCAACATCTTCATCTTCAGATTCATATCCAGATCCACTAAAAAAAAAAAAAAAAAAGGTAGAGAGAATAGAAGCGAGAGACCCACCAGCGCCATCACCGTCTGATGTATGTGTTCCTTCTCCTCCATCACCGTCTTCTTCTCCGCCAGGCAATCTCCTCTCTCTCTCTCTCTCCCCTCTTTGCTCTTCCTCTTCCTCTTCCTCTTCCTTTTCTTCTCTCTTCTTTCTGCTCTCTCTCTGTTTTCAGACATAAGGAGGGAAAAAAAAAAAAAACTGCCCAAAACGACGTCGTTTTGGGCAGTTGAGGGATTCAGGAAAGAAAGATTCGAGCTCCAAAGAATTATTCATATATTTTTAACGAGAAAATAATAACCTTATTGCTATTGCCAAATAGGCCGTGTCTAAGAAAGAACAAAACTGAATAATAATCATGTTATGCATTACTCTTTTAAAAAATAAGTCATTTGGTCCAACTTTCTTGGAAATTGAAGGACATATTGTGTCAAAAATCTTTGATGAATTTGACCTTCATTCCCCCCTCCACCCCCCCCCCCCCTTGAGGTTAGTGTTGATTCTTCCATGACCCGAGTACATTAAAAAAAAAAAAAATTAAAAACAAAATTATAGAGATCTGTGGTAGTTTGAAAATATAATTATAGATTCCTAAAAGAAAAAACATATTAATTATTAATATTTATAAAATTTATCATTAATTTATAATATTTTTTAAAACGAACGCTAATTTGATAGTTTCCTACTCTTTTAAAAATTAAAAAATAAAATAAAAAAGGTAATATTAATAGCAAAATAAAATTTATTAATAATTCCTCTAAAATAATGTTTGACAATAGTAACCATTTAAATCCAATAATGATGACTTATCAAATTTTTATTATCTAAGAATATGGACTGACATGTTGAAAATATGTTATTTTAGTAATTTTTAAATTTTTTTATTAAAATATGAGATAAAAAAAATTAATATGTTTGTTATGACTTTTTAACCTTTTACAAAATAATGTGTAAAAAATTAAAAGAAAAATGAATTTTTGATTTTTTGATATAAATAGTTGATTTTTTTTTTAGTAATTTTTTAACTTTTAAACTAAAATATTAAATTACCAAACGAGATCTTAATAGAATTTATAGCTAAACGACCCATATGGCCCCTAAAATATATATCCCTTTTTAAAAATGATCTAAAAATTAATTTTTCTCAATTTAGTTCCATTAGTTTTTAAATGTCTCGATTACATATTTTCATTTATTAGGTCTCATTTTGCAATATCACTTTTTAACTTAAAAGTTAAAAAGTTAGACCTCATTTGGCAACATCACTTTTTCGCTGAAGAGCAAAAAAATTTCTAAAAAAATCAAAAAAACCAACAACTTATACCAAAAAGTCAAAGATTATTTTTTTCTCTCTACTTTTTACACATCTTTTCATTAAAAATCAAAAAATCATCCTAAACATACTAATTTTTTTACATCATATTTTAGCAAAAAAAACTAAAAAATTACTAAAAAGCCTGTTGCCAAATAAAAAACCAAAAAGCCAACAATCTATACCAAAAAAGTCAAAAAAATCATTTTTCCTCTACTTTTTTCACATCTTTTCTTAAAAAATCAAAAATTCATCACAAACAGACTAGTTTTTTTAAATCATATTTTAGCTAAAGAGTCAAAAAATTACTAAAAAAACATATTCTTAAACGAGGACTTAGAGCATCTCCAATGGTTTGCCATTGGAGTTGCCAAAGCTATAATATAGCAGCTTTGAGAAAGATAGGGTTCTCTAATGGTGAGATATAGCAGCTGTTAAAAATGGCAAATCTGCCAGCTCACCCAAAACCAACTGATTTTCTTCTTTTCCTCCCTTTTTTTCTCATCATTTTATAGAAAAGCTCAAACAAAAACAGATCAATTGGGAAAAAAAATCAATAAATCTGAAGCAATTTTTTTTAAAATTTGAAACAAATCAATTGAAAAAAATTCTGAAACGGATTAATTGAAAAAAAAAATCAATAAATCTAAGGCATAATGTTTTTAAATCTGAAATAGATCAATTGAAAAAAATAATAATCAATCTAAAGCATAATTTTTTTAGACAAAATTTCACTAAAACAACAACAACATTAAAGCAATCTCAAACTAATTTCAAGTAATCTCAACAAATTTGAAGCAATCCAAGTAATAATCAATAAATCTGAAGTAGATTTTAAACAATAAATACCTGGATTTAAAGAAATAGCTTGAAGCTCAGTGCAGTTAAGGAATGTTATGATCTTCTGATCTACTAAAATAGGTTAAGGAATGTTCTGATCTACTGATCTTCGGTGATGGAGGCTTTCAGGAGGGAAAGAGAGAGAGAGAGAGAGAGAGAGAGAGAGGATGAAAGCTTGGTGGGTATTTGGAGAAAAAAAAAAGAGGGGAGAGTGAGACTAGTTCGGACAGAGAATGAGAATGAGAATGAGAATGAGAGTGAGAGAGAGATGGAGACTTTCAGAGAGAGACCAAGACTTTCGGTAATGGGGGGAGAAAGAGACTTTCGGTGATGGAGGGAGAAGAGACATGATATCTGAAAATAAGAAAGAGAGAGAGAGAGAGAGCGACGGAAACTGAGAGGGATGAGGACGAAATGGTGAGAGACACGATGAGAGGAAGAAAAATAAAAGGTTGGATGATTCTACACAGATCATCTCAACCGTTGATGACCAACACGTGGACGGTGGTGATGAAACCAAACATAACCGTTATGCTCTGTTTGGGTAAAAAAAAAAACAAAAAACACTGGCTTGTGTCAAACGGTCATCTCTTCAAACGGCTATTATATTGAAACGGTAATATTTTGTATTTTTTTAAATAAAAACCCTTCATCTCAATTTTATTTCACAGCAACCATTGCACATTTTATTTTTATTTTCTCCCATTTTCATCTTAATTTGATTTCACAATAAACTTCCGAAATTATATATTCTTTTTAGTTTTTTTCACACAATCACTATGGAAGGTTCATAAAAAACAAAGAGATGAAAATCTTTCACTACTGAAGAAGATGTGGCAATTTGTAGAGTTTGGCGTCACATTATTGAAGACCCAATTGATTGAAATTCGCAATCTCATGCTCATTTTTGGAGAATAATTTTTGAAAATTATTGCTCCCTGCAAAATGATCACTCAAGAACACAAGTGTCAATCTTATATTGATAGAGTGTAATCATGAAATATTGCAACAAATTTCGTAGGTGTTTGGCACAAGTCGAAAATCTATACCCAAGTAGAATGTCTCAAGTTGACATAGTACGATTTCATATTCATTTATTCATGTTAGTTTATTTATTTTGTATTATTTAAAAATAAACTAATTAATTAATGTAATAATTTATTGATACAGATGTTTCAAGCAAAACTGTTATACCACTAAGATGAAAACAAACATTTTACTTTTGAATATTGTTGGCCAATCTTACAAAATAATATCAGGTGGTAAGATTTAGCTCCTACAAACATAGTGAAGTCAAGGATACATACACCGTTTTCCATTAATTCAGCCCCCGATTCTCCTATGGATAACTGCATTTCTCTTAAAGATGACACCAGTCCAAGTGTTGGTAACAATCCAACTGTTGGTGAGACCAGTGTCTCTGTGAGGGGTAAAAGGCCTATGGGTAGAAGCTGCAAAAGAATTATTTTGGAGAAATCAAATCGTTGAAGCTGAAGTCCAAAAAATGAGTATACAATTGGAGACATTTAACCAACACCTTGCTGAGAATGAAAAGAAAATGTATGAAAGAGAATAAAAAATGATTCAAGCACTACAGGAGTTGAAAGAACTTAAGATGAAAAAACATAACTTTGAGATTAAAAGACAAAACACGAGATGAAAAAAGAAGAACATATGATAATGACTACGGACATTTCTCATTTAGACCCTCAGATGAAAGCACATTACACAATACGAAAAAAATGAAATTTTCACAAAGTGGTCCTCAAATGTCAGCAGCCCAAATTACTATTTCCCCTGCCTCCTGATTAATAATTACGAAATAATGTATTTTTAAATTTTGCAATGTCATTTGTTTTTTAATGTAATTATTAGTCTTTATTTGCAATGTCATTTTAAAAAAAAATAATAAAAAATTTGTATCGAAATTTCATTTTTATTTTTATTTTTGAATATTCTCTACAAAAAAATGTAATATTATTTTTACAATGTATAATGTTGACTGTTTTTTAGTATAATTTAAATTTTCAATAAAGTATAATGAAAAAATAACTATATTTTTTGAAATGCATGCAATAAAAAGATAAAATACATTAACTGGTATTAAATGAAGATAATTTTATTATAATAAAAAGACATTAAATGAAATTAACTATCATTAAAAAGATAACATAATGGTGAATTAGATTTATTTTTTTTCCCAATTTTTCAATTTTTTTTTCATTTTTTATATTTGTCTAGTCGGGAATAATATAAATATATATATATATATATATTTTACAAACTATTAAAAATGGTCACAAAAGACAAAAAAAAAAAAAACAAACAAACAAACACGCACACACGCACGCAAAAAATCTATATCCAAGCAACACCTACAAACTTTGAGGAAAAGTTGGTTAAGATTTGTCAAAATAGCAAATAACCATTGGAACACCATTGTTATAATTTGGCAAAATAACATTATTCATTGCCAAATTATAGTAATAGCAATGGCATTATAGCAATAACTATTGGAGATGCTCTTAGGCCTTGTTTGGGAATATGTTATTTTAGTAATTTTTTTGTTAAAATATGAGGTAAACAAAACTAATATGTTTTGGATGATTTTTTGATTTTTTACGAAAAGATGTACAAAAAGTAGAGAAAAAATAAAATTTTTAACTTTTTGGTATAAATTGTTAATTTTTTATTTTTTTGTGACTTTTTAATTTTTTAGTTAAAATCACTATTTACCGAATGAGACCTTAGTATTTAGATTTACAATAAAAAGGAGACCCCATAAAATACAAAACTCATAATCCTAAAATAATCAAAACTATTTATATCACTGTCAAACATTATCCTAAAAAAAATTTAAATACATTAATAATTAATACATCAATAGAATCTTAAACGACCTCATATGTGGGCCTAAACATTTTCCTTAGATTTAACTGTTAATTTATGACACGACAGAGATATTTAAGCCACATTTGACGACAAATTTTATTCCGGAAGGCTCCGTCTGTTAAGTATTTTGTGACTGGTCATAATTGCTATGCCGTGTTCAAATATATTAAAAAATAGAAGAGGATACTAGAGTCATTTAAAATGACGAATTATTTTAAAAAGATGGTTAAATTTATTTTTTTTAAAATTTTTTTAGCCATATTATTTTTCATATTATTTATTTATTTTTTCAAAAAAAAACTAAAAAAATTAACTTTTAATTATCTTGTCAAAACAAATTAAAATTTAGAACTGGTTTGACATGTTGGAAAAAATCAAAAATCAAAAGTCAAAAAGTCAAAAAGTTATCATTATTTATGAATAAAAAGTATAAAAAATTAAGTTTCATAATATTAGTATAATCCAAAAAGTTACACAGTGATGATACTGTTGGCTTTTTGGCTTTCGAAGGTTATTATTATAATTGTGAGCGTGCCAGCAAGGATCAATCAGTCCTTACAGAAAATTAATTGCCAACCAATTATCAGACAATTGTGTTTTAGTTCTTTTAGTCTCAATGAAGAGGACTTTACTGGTGACTTGATTTAGGAAAATTAAGCAAACAACAATCAAATGAAGAACAATTGAAATATTTCATTAAAATGAAAAACTTACAATGATCCAATTCAGCCTCGTAGAGGTTTACAGCAACAATCTACTTGAAACCATTGTTCTCAGACCCGGACCGGACCGGCCGGTTGGACCGATTGAACCGGGAACCGGGCCTTGTTCCGGTCCGGTCAACCCCCTAAACCCGGATTGGGGCCAAAACCGGAAAAAACCGGTGACCCACTGGTCAAACCGGTAAAATCGGTGACCCAGTGGTCGAACTGGCCAAAACCGGTCCCTTTTTTTTTTTTGTCTTTCTTTCTTTCTTTGTTATATATTTATATATATATAAATATATTTCAAAATTTTGACTAAAAATTATTATTTCAAGAGTCTCCTCTCATAAGGAAGAGTCTCATTGAAACTTGAAAGCTTAAGGAGATTATGAAAGTCTATTCCTATTTATAGGAAAAGATTTTTCAAAGAGAACCTATAAAATTCTATATGGGATTCAATCAAATTATTTGAAACATATTAATTGGAGGGAGAGTTGAAAATTTCATTTCCCTCCAAAATTAAATCTAGCAATCAATCAATTTATTTGAAGGGAATGTTTAAAAAATTTAATTTCTTTGAAATAAATGACTTTTTTTTTATCAATTATGACTTTATTAAATATTATTAATAAATACTATACAACAATTTTTATTTTTATTTGATTATTTATATATATTTTTATTTATTTATAATTTATAATTATATTTTTTTAATTATATAATATTAACTATGACGTCACGGTTCGACCGCTTTGACCCGACGGTTGAACCGGTGACCCATTCACCCGATCCCTTTTCCGGTTCACTCACCGGTCCGATTTTGAAAACATTGCTTGAAACTACTCCTATAAACGAAGTGCAGTGCAGGAATTTTAAAGTACAGAAATGTAAAGAACATGAAATGTAAAACTAGAAAGGAAATAAAGTAGAATAAAACTATTTTTTTGGATCTGAGTATTGGGGGCCTTTTTCTGGAGCCTTCTCTGCTATTTATACTTCTCAAGGATGACCATCGAGTTGCACTTCTAACCGTCAAATCGTTCCTCCATGATTACTGATCATGTTGCCTTATAGTTAGCTCCACTATGTCATCACTTGCAGTTAGGCTTCCCTCCTGATTTTGAATTTGATTGTGAGTAACCGTTGAAGCAACATCACTTTGCATCTCTTTGCTGATCTAGTCAAGATCTTGTAAGAACCAATATTAACTGCCACGTATACGATCACGATCGAAAACTTGAATAATTTTCCCGTATTGCCCTTATTTTGCCACGCGTTGAATTGTAATTGGCTTATACAAAATATGTAGCGAACATTACCCCTCGCACTAATATACCCAGTACTTGGTGATATTAGTAGATCAAGGTCTTTTATCCACGTTTTAGAACGTGCATGGGCTTTACATTTTTAGAAACACAACCGTCATTCATTGATGAACCTTTGCATTAACTCCTCTTTGATCCCTTAAACAAGCTCACTATCTCAGTATTTGAAAAGTCCAATTCAATGGATAAACAGACCTTTTCTTATCACGATCAAGCATATGAAGAGTTGTTTGATAATACCGTTCGTCCTCGAAAGAATTTTCATGCATTAATTAGCCACCTTTATCCATCTTTCTATATTCAAGTCATGGAAGCTTTTGCAAATTATCAACCCTTGGACTACGAACACACTGTCCACAATCCTTTGATTCAGAAATTTGTAAATATGGACATGGGAAGTTCTTCTTCTAATCCATAACCTTCTATATGGGATGAGGTTGTGTCTTCTTCTTCCTCTGGGGCTTCTGGTTGGAGAAGCTGGTCGGAACCTGAGGCATGTGAGTTAAGGGAGCGAGTTAATCATCACTTTGTCGAGTTCACTGATCCTCTAGAACTCCCTTCTGATGCTCGAAGTTCGATGGTTTATCCTTAGGTGCCCATCGACCACCGACGCAGTTTAGAGGACAATCTGCTTATAGCATGGTACACATCCTCCATGCCTACAAAGACAATATAAGCTACCCGACGCCCAGAAGAGGCACAAGGGTATAACCCATCGTTTTTAGCCCAGAAGGCGAGGCTTTGCTCTTCTGACTGGCTTGATTGTGTTAATGCCCCTCAGTTTCCTCCTTTTTTCGAAATGGAAGCCTCTATACCTCCTCCTCCGCAAAATCCCAGCTGGACAGAAAAATTGAGGCTTACCTTCTCTACGGACAAGGTTTTTCCTCCTTATAAGCCCCCACATTCTCCTACTCCAGCTCAACGAAAGCAAGCCCAACTTCTGCTTGCGGTCTTTTCTCACTTGCCTTTCAATGTTCTTGAAGACGATATCCCTCTCAAGAACCTTCGATAGGCTTGTGATATTATGACTTGGGGTCACATCCTCAACCCCATCGCCCAAGCAGAACTCCAAATGTTTTTGGACCAACTCCAGTTGCTTCTCCATTGGCATCGAATTTTTGTGGCTACCACCCAATCTTTGAACCAACTTTCATCCCTTCGAATTCATACCCAGTGCAAAGCAGAGAACCTCATCGAAGAATACGATGATTTCAAGAATAAAGACTCTGCGTACTGGGATGACTTGGATATGGACGAGCTGGAACAAGGGTTAAAAAAAATAGCGTTCGAAATAAAGGCTGAAGAACTCTTTTATCAAGTAAGAGCACATCAACTTCAGCAGCCAAACCTGGAGAAAATAGAGGATAGAATAAAAAAGGAATAGAAATTTATTGACCATAGCTAGACTAAATTCCATGATCTTGTTATTTATTCTATTCCTTACTTTTATGAACTCGAATTTGTACCCAATGAGGGCCTTTTGATGTAATTGCTTTTGTTTCAATATAGCTAAGACTTTTCTCTTTATTTGGCATTATTTGACTTTATCTCTGTTTGTCTTTATAAGCAAATTTAGGGTTTCGAACTCCACAATCTTATCCTTCGAATTTGGATTCAATCATCTCAAATGAAACACTGAAAAACCAACCTGAATTTTTCCAATTCATGGAATACAGTTGACAATTTTTTGCTGATTTTCATTTAGAATCAATACTTCAAATTTAACAACCTTGCCCCTTAAAGCTTGTTTTAATCATATCCAATATATGGTCATGGTTAGTACGATCAATCAGTTTTAAATTGACCATTTTTGCTTCGAACAACAATCTATACTTTCAAAAATATGGAAGCCCCTCTCGAAGGCTGCACTGTTTTAGTCCGAAAAAGCAATCTTTTATGTATATTATCAAACCAACTATTGGTTTTGATATTTCGAACAACAATTTCCATCCTTAAGGGATCTCAAGTTTTGCTTCGAAGGATATTACTCTCATTAAGAAACCTAAAACATGTCTTTAATCCCTTTGAAATAAACAAATACTTGAGCATTCTTACATCCTTAGGGGTGGAATATGCTTCGAAGCCGGCTTCTCAGTTTCGAAGCCGTTGTTATTTGACTTTGGCGCCAAAATCTGGTTTTGAAGCCAAATATTTTATTTTGAAGCTGACATCAGCATCTGAGATGTGTTTCCCTCCAAAAGTATCAATATTGAAGGAAACTCTTCGTATCTGTACTTTTAGTACTTCTTTACGAATTACGCGATATATTTTCCAGACACAAAGGTTTTCTAGAACCTTTTTATTTCATGCTCTGAAATCACTCGTTTGCTCAACATATAAACCCTTTCCGTCTATTAACCCTATCTTCCTTGCTGCTTGCCACCAATGGATTCTTCTTCTCTAAAAGTACCAACTAGCGATCGTATAAGCCCAACAATGGCTTTGAAGAGATCGCCAAATTTACAGCTGATGGGTCAAGTGCCATAGACGGACGCCTCTTTGTTCCTCGCCATAGCGATGAACAAGAATATGTCTTAGGTCCCATCTTTCGAGAAGCTCCCGCTCAACTTCCAGCTTTATACCCTCGCTTGGAGGACCACTTTCTTCTCTATGAAGGGGGGCTCGACTGGGGAAATTGAAGAATGACCCGACCTCACTATTGCTGGCTGACATTGAGGACTGAGTGGGAGGAATGATATGACAGAGTTGTGCCTGCAAGAGAATGTGACCTGCAAGAACTCTGTATTCTTGACGCCCTTCATCTTTCCAGGTTTATCATTCCTGAAGACCCTTTTCTGATTCCTGCTGCTATTTGCTTTTGGAATATGGCTTTTAATTTTTTTCAGTTTTGGTGTGGCATGATGGCCCCCACTGTTCTTGATATCTGTCATCTCCTAGGGCTTTCACCACTTGGCACTCCTTTTACACCCAGCTACCCGGACCTTTCTGTTAAGTTTTCCCTTTCACCCTTAAATTCCTCCTACAGTGATTTTGTAAAGGCTAAAAATAAAAGGGAAGGCCCCATGAGAGATAGAGAACTATTTTCCTTTATTTTATACTGGTTGTGCAAATTTCTCTTTTGTACATCATCTCAACGGATCATGCTTGAGTTCGCTCCACTTGCGAAGGCCCTTGTTTTGAAGAAACGCATAGCCTTGACCCCTTATCTCTTAGGCCATGTTTATAGAGCCTGCTCCCAATTTTGTGAGAAACCTCTTGATATCAACCAAGGAGGTCCCCTGTCACGACCCAAACCCGGCCCTATGGGTTTAGCATCAGAATCGCCAAGAATCCGAGATTATCAAGGCTCTTTAACAAGAGTACGCTTAAACAGAACTGGCGGGAAGCCAATACAGTAAATAACTAGTGTCCATTGAGCTGTGAAAATCTGTATGCCAAAAACATTTTATCCACATATGCATAGACAGTACAGTACAGAACAGTACATATAGACATATATACATATCCTTCAGTCAGTGGAACAGGGACCTAAGCCCTATATACAGTACAGTACCGTGCAAACATTCCATCAATACAGTATGGCAAAACAGTACAGTAGGGGAAACACACTACGCCCCTAGCCTTAGCTTGGCAGGTTTGGAACCTCGCAGCGAGGCACGGTGGTTGGCTTGACAAAATTGGGATTAACCCTGACGCCTCTAGCTTTGACCTGGTGCTTGATCACCTACATATACAGATGAGCAGTGAGCTAAAGCCCAGTGAATAACATAATGCATAAAGAGTTAAGAATGAATGCCCTTTTTAGTCTTGAAAACAATCATTTCAATTTGCTCATCAATCATTCATTTTGTGACTCTCACTTGAGGCCATAACATTCATTCATTGGCATAACAGTACAGTAGTGGTTCCAACATGGAAACCGTACATAATTCCACCCGTTCATAGACCGTCGGTGGGGGCTATCCGTTCATAGACCGTCGACAGCGCGCTTGGCGAATCCACCCGTTCATAGACCGTCGGTGGGGCTATCCGTTCATAGACCGTCGTTAGTAAGGAAATGCCTCCTCAGTGGCAATAACAATGTACAATAGTTGCCAAGGATGCCACATTATCATTCAGGATATCAGATATACATTCATTCAGTATACAAAGTGAAACAGATTCAAGAACAGTTCAATGATAGTTCAATCCAAAGAGATTCTCAAGAGATAGTCATTTTTGAACATATTTTTATGCAATTGTTACTCACAGTGTTTTGGGCTATCAGTAGTTAGAGCGTCTCCTCGAAATGCCAACCCTATACAGTTAACAGATTGAACACACTAAGTTTCATAATTGGAAAAGATCACAACCTAATCCTTACATTTGCCTTGTGTGTTCTACACCTCTATCCTCATTAAGATGTCTTAAACTAGGCCTAAGAATGCCTAGAATGGGATGAGGATGCAAAAATATAGTTGGAGGGCATTTTTCAAAAGTTGCTGAAAACAGGGGTCTCGCTCGAGCGAGCCTTCCTTCGCTCGAACGAGCTTCCAAAATCAAAGGCTTCGCTCGAGCGAACAATCCTTCGCTCGAGCGGTCTGATGAAACAGTAAAAGTACTGGTTGCTGATTTTCTTCGCGCGATGCTCGCTCGATGCTCGCTCGAGCGAGCTTCCAAAATCAAAGGGTTCGCTCGAGCGAGCCTCCCTTCGCTCGAGCGGTCTGATGAAACAGTAAAAGTACTGGATGCTCGATTTTTACGCGCGATACCACGCTCGATTCTCGCTCGAGCGAGCTTACAAAACCAAAGGGCTCGCTCGAGCGAGGAAGCCAAATCTGGAATTTCCATATTTGCCTCCCAAGTTCGAACCAAGCATTCAACCATCCAAAACTCAACCTCTTGGCCCCAAATCCTGGAAAATACACTTAAACTCAATGTATAACAAGTTTCAAAAGCTAATTTGCACATGCAAGGGCCAAAGGTTGGTCAATTAAAGCCATTATGAAACCCATTTTCAAGAATACTTTCAAAACATGAGATGCATGAACTTCAACCAAATTCAAGCTTCAAATCTTGCTCTAATGAGCTCAATAGTTGGAACACGTAGTGAAAACATGGACTATAATATAGACATGAGCATGCATGCACAATCTACCATGAATTCAACTTCCAAATGCACCAAAATGGCCATGCATGCAACAATTTGACTTCAATCTAATATGCTAAGCTTAACACATGACTTAGTTCATCAATGTAGCATGAATCATGCAAGGATTAGCTTAATGACAACAAGATGACAATGAGTTCACTCACCCAAGTCTTCAATTGAGAGCCTAAGAGATCAATTTGACAATCTACACTTCAAATCAACCAAAATCCAAGCCAAAATCACCAAGTCAACCTCTTCTCTCACTCTCCCTCTTGTTTGGTCGACTATGGTGAAGAAAAGGGGGCTGAGGAATGTTTTGATTAAGTGTAATAAGGCTTCAAATGACAAGAACAAACAAGGCCACTCAATGGCATTCCCGTAATTACGGCAACTCTTTAATTGGCTTCAATTAATCTAATTTAATCATTCCTAATCACAATTCAGCTAAAAATACCGTTAAATCACAAATATTCTACTGATTATAAAACACTAAACGGTTTCTAAATCGGCCGCCGATAAGGCCTTCAATTAGCAGTTTAAACATATGAATTTAAACAGATAGTCATTCAATCAAACAGATGCAATATGTGATTCAATGAATAAACTCATTCAATTTCCGTTTCGATTTCAATCAGGTAGTTCGGTATCTCATTTAGTTCACTTATCAGTCATAATCAGTTCAGTTTATCAGTGATCAGTAGCTAATTCAGTCGTTAATCGGTAATTAAAATGAGGGTTGTTACAGTCTCCCCTCCTTATAAGGAGTTTAGTCCTCTAAACGCGAGTTACCTTCAGTCTGGAGGAAAACAGGATCCAGTGGGAACAAATCAGGATATCTTTTCATCATGTCATCTTCCCTTTCCCAAGTGGCATACACACCACCATGATTACGCGATCAACTTTACTAACGGAATCTCTTTGTTCTCAATTTCTTGATCCGTCTGCTCACAATCAGTATAGGCCGTTCCTCGTAAGTGTAGTCATCTCTAAGCACTATCGGAGTAGGCACAATCACATGGAACGGAGCTCGAAGTTAGTCTCTCAACATCGAAATGTGGAAGGCGTTATGCATATGCTCCATTTCGGAGGAAGCGCAACTTGATACGCCACCGATTGATTTTCTCAATAACTGACACGGTCCGACATATCTTGGCTTAACTTGCCTTTGACTCCAAAACGAGTCGGCCTTTCATTGGTGTCACTTTCACAAACACGTGATCACCCACTTCATACTCTCTATCCCGCTCCTAACATCCGTGATAACTTTTACGTCTCATGCGGTTTTCTCTCTGTATCAATTTCACTTTCTCGCCGTTTAGCCAGATACAATCTCGGGCCCAAGTAAAGGCCCATCCCCAACTTCTGCCCAGCAGATTGGAGATCTACACTTTCTGCCATACAATGCCTCGAAAGGCGCCATACCGATACTCGAATGGTAACTGTTGTTGTAGGCGAATTTAGCCAACGGCAAATGACTTTCCCAATTTCCCTGAAAAACAAGAGCACACATTCTCAGTAGATCCTCTAGGGTTTGGATGGTCCTTTCTGACTGGCCATCTGTCTGAGGATGATAGGCACTACTCAGCCTCAATTCAGTACCCAATGCAGTCTGTAGGCTCTGCCAGAACCTCAATGTAAACTTCGAATCCCTGTCAGAAACAATAGATACAGGCACTCCATGCAATCTCACAATTTCATCAATATAGATAACAGCCAATTTGTCTGCATTATAGATTGTCTTGACAGGTAAGAAGTGTGTAGATTCAGTCAGCCTATCGACAATAACCCAAATAGAGTCCATACCTTTCCTGGAGCGCGGTAATCCAACGATAAAATCCATCGTAATATGCTCCCATTTCCACTCTGGTATGGGTAAGGGTTGCAGTAACCCGGCAGGTCGTTGATGTTCCGCTTTAACTTGTTGGCAATGAAGACATTTAGACACAAAGTCGGCAATTTCTTTCTTCATTCCCGGCCACCAAAAATTCTGTTTCAAATCTTGGTACATTTTTGTATTCCCCGGGTGGATAGACAACTTGGAATTGTGGCTCTCTTGCAGAATTCTTCTTTTCAGTTCAGTGTCATTCGGCACACACAGTCTTTCTTGAAATTTCAGTACATTGTTCTCAAATTTGAACCCCGGTCTCGGCTTAGACTCTCTTTCTTCGATGACCTTTTTCAGAAAATCATCCAGTTGCTGTTTCTCTTTAACTCCTTCAATCAGGGCTGGTTGGGCAGAAATAGCAGCTATTGTTCCACCTTGTTCTCTCAAAACAACTTCGATCTCAAATGTTTCAAGATCACGAAGTAATTCTTTCTGTCCGGTGAGCAAACACGCTAAGTTGACAATTGACTTTACCAATGCATCGAACAAGATTGGCTTTTCCCGGATGATACAAAATCTGTAAATCATAATCTTTAATCAGTTCCAGCCATCTCCGCTGCCTCATATTCAGTTCTTTCTGAGTGAAGAAATATTTCAAACTCTTGTGGTCGGTGTATACTTCACATGTCGCCCCATACAGGTAGTGACGCCAAATTTTCAGTGCGAACACCACTGCAGCAAGTTCTAAGTCATGGGTCGGGTAATTCCTTTCATGTGGTCTCAACTGTCGGGAAGCATAAGCAATAACTCTCCCATTCTGCATTAAAACACACCCCAAACCTTTATGAGAAGCATCACTAAAAACAGTGTAACCTTCTGTACCTGAAGGTAGAGTCAGAATCGGTGCAGTCACAAGTCTAGTTTTCAACTCCTGAAATGCTGATTCCCTTTGGTCAGTCCAGTCAAATGATATCCCCTTCTGTGTCAACTGAGTCAGTGGTAAAGCAATCTTGGAGAAATCTTGACAAACAAAACAGGTGCACCCCACGGTGAAGTACTGGGTCTGATAAACTTCTTGTCTAATAGTTCTTGCAATTGCACTTTCGATTCCTTTAGTTCAGTTGGAGCCATTCTATAAGGAGCTTTAGACACTGGTTGTGTTCCCGGAATCACATCAACTGTAAATTCGATCTCCCTGTCAATCAAATCCCCTGGTAGATCATCTGGAAATACATCTGGGAATTCTCTGACTATAGGAATGCAATTCACATCAGTTTTAACACTATCAATAGACGCAGTCAATATAGAACAGAAATACCCTTTACACCCCCTTCTAATCAATTTCATGGCTTTCACAGAAGAAATCAAGTATGGGGGAGGTACCACTCCAATTCCACTGAATACAAATTCAGGCAAACCAGGTGGACGGAAAATAACTTGTTTTGTCACACAATCAATGGTGGCATGATATTTTTGTAACCAATCCATCCCCAATATTACATCAAAATGATCGATATTCAATGGCAGTAAATCAATAAATAGGTGCATATCCCCAACAATAATCTCACAAGCAGGATACATATATGCACATGTCATGGATCCCCCAACAGGTGATGATACAGCTAGTAGATAATTCATGGGTTCTAAGGGTCTATCCAATTTTCTCGAAAAAGCATATGACACATAGGAATGTGTAGACCCCGAATCAATCAATACATATGCATTTTGAGCACAAATAGAAAGAATACCTGACACGACAGTCTCGGTATTCTGGACATCTCCCGGCACTAGGGCGAACACTCGACCCTGCCTCATAGGCTCCTTCCCGGTAGCTTTAGGATTAGGCTTTGGTGCTGCTAGCTGACGCTTGGTGTAGCTTTACCACTAGCCCGCGGGGCAGAGGGGCAATCCCTAACCATGTGGCCCACCTTGCCACACCCGAAACAAGCTCCCGTTATTTGGCGACAAACCCCTTGGTGCTTCCTGCCACACTCAGAACAGGGTGGAATGAAACCACTCATTTGACTGGGGCTAGTTGTTGACCCCGTGTTCGCTTTTCTTGCTTGATGGGTTGTGCTTGCCCTTCTTAAACTTGAACCCATGCCTTTTTCCATGCCATTCAGTTGTTGGCGTTTCAGATTGTTTCACTGCTGCAATATTTATCTCGGCCATCAATGCCCGGTCGAGAACACCCACAAAAGTCGGTAACTTTAAGACACTAATTCTGTCCAGTATAGCAGCACTAAGGCCTCCTTCAAACCTTCTGGCCTTCTTATATTCAGTGTCCACCATGTGTGGTGCATACCTAGCAAGTTCAGTAAATTTCTTCTCATACTCGGCAACGGACATTTTGCCCTGCCTTAGTTGTTCAAACTCAGTTACTTTTCTGTCTCTGATGCACTGGGGAAAATACTTGTCGAAGAAGGACTCTTTAAACTGAGCCCAAGTCACCACAGCATTGGTGTCACGAATCAGCATCCACCACCTTCTCGCCTCTTCCTGCAAGGTGAAGGTGGCTAGCAACACTTTGTGCGCTTCCGAGCACGGAAACACTTCGAATAATTTTTCTGTTTCAAGTATCCAAGCCTCAGCCTTCAACGGTTCAAGACCCCCCTGAAAGGATGGCGGTTTCAGTTTGCTGAACTTCTGGGTAAGAGCAATGATATCCCCATCATTTTCATTCACATTTGGCTCCGGCTGTACCGGAGGAGGAGGAGGTGGGGGCTGTGGATTCTGCTGTTGTTCCAGTCTAGCAGTTATCAATTCCATCATTCTTTCCATTCTGGCCATTCTAGCCTCAGTTGATGAGGATTCAGGTTCATTTGCATTGTCCATTTCACTATAAGCAGTTATAACAGTTATAGCAATGATAACATAAACAGTTGCATATTTGGACAATTATCACATTATCATACATTCAGTTATATCATAACCACACACTTTTCATGCTTATGAATGAAATGCCCTAATCACCTTTCTAGGACACCCTATAGCTTATTTGGACACGTGTGTGCGGTATAACTCGTGGTTAGTATCGCTCTGATACCACTCTGTCACGACCCAAACCCGGCCCTATGGGTTTAGCATCAGAATCGCCAAGAATCCGAGATTACTTTGAAACAATCTGATTAAAAGCTTAAACAGATGTGGCGGAAGCCAATACAGTAAATAACTAGTGTCCATTGAGCTGTGAAAATCTGTATGCCAAAAACATTTTATCCACATATGCATAGACAGTACAGTACAGAACAGTACATATGGATATATATACATATCCTTCAGTCAATGGAACAGGGACCTAAGCCCTATATACAGTATAGTACCGTGCAAACATTCCATCAATACAGTATGGCAAAACAGTACAGTGGGGGAAACACACTACGCCCCTAGCCTTAGCTTGGCAGGTTTGGAACCTCACAGCGAGGCACGGTGGTTGGCTTGACAAAATTGGGATTAACCCTGACGCCTCTAGCTTTGACCTGGTGCTTGATCACCTACATATACAGATGAGCAGTGAGCTAAAGCCCAGTGAATAACATAATGCATAAAGAGTTAAGAATGAATGCCCTTTCAGTCTTGAAAACAATCATTTCAATTTGCTCATCAATCATTCGTTTTGTGACTCTCACTTGAGGCCATAACATTCATTCATTAGCAAAACAGTACAGTAGTGGTTCCAACATGGAAACCGTACATAATTCCACCCGTTCATAGACCGTCGGTGGGGGCTATCCGTTCATAGACCGTCGACAGCACGCTTGGCAAATCCACCCGTTCATAGACCGTCGGTGGGGCTATCCGTTCATAGACCGTCGATAGTAAGGAAATGCCTCCTCAGTGGCAATAGTAATGTACAATAGTTGCCAAGGATGCCACATTATCATTCAGGATATCAGATATACATTCATTCAATTATCTGATGAAGCAGTTGATAGCAGTTCAATGATAGTTCAATCGATGAAGCAGTTCAAGAGATAGTCATTTTTGAACATATTTTTATGCAATTGTTACTCACAGTGTTTTGGGCTATCAGTAGTTAGAGCGTCTCCTCGAAATGCCAACCCTATACAGTTAACAGATTGAACACACTAAGTTTCATAATTGGAAAAGATCACAACCTAATCCTTATATTTGCCTTGTGTGTTCTACACCTCTATCCTCATTAAGATGTCTTAAACTAGGCCTAAGAATGCCTAGAATGGGATGAGGATGCAAAAATATAGTTGGAGGGCATTTTTCAAAAGTTGCTGAAAACAGGGGTCTCGCTCGAGCGAGCCTTCCTTCGCTCGAGCGAGCTTCCAAAATCAAAGGCTTCGCTCGAGCGGACAATCCTTCGCTCAAGCGGTCTGATGAAACAGTAAAAGTACTGGTTGCTGATTTTCTTCGCGCGATGCTCGCTCGATGCTCGCTCGAGCGAGCTTCCAAAATCAAAGGGTTCGCTCGAGCGAGCCTCCCTTCGCTCGAGCGGTCTGATGAAACAGTAAAAGTACTGGATGCTCGATTTTTACGCGCGATACCACGCTCGATTCTCGCTCGAGCGAGCTTACAAAACCAAAGGGCTCGCTCGAGCGAGGAATCCTTCGCTCGAGCGAGGAAGCCAAATCTGGAATTTCCAGATTTGCCTCCCAAGTTCGAACCAAGCATTCAACCATCCAAAACTCAACCTCTTGGCCCCAAATCCTGGAAAATACACTTAAACTCAATGTATAACAAGTTTCAAAAGCTAATTTGCACATGCAAGGGCCAAAGGTTGGTCAATTAAAGCCATTATCAAACCCATTTTCAAGAATACTTTCAAAACATGAGATGCATGAACTTCAACCAAATTCAAGCTTCAAATCTTGCTCTAATGAGCTCAATAGTTGGAACATGTAGTGAAAACATGGACTATAATATAGACATGAGCATGCATGCACAATCTACCATGAATTCAACTTCCAAATGCACCAAAATGGCTATGCATGCAACAATTTGACTTCAATCTAATATGCTAAGCTTAACACATGACTTAGTTCATCAATGTAGCATGAATCATGCAAGGATTAGCTTAATGACAACAAGATGACAATGAGTTCACTCACCCAAGTCTTCAATTGAGAGCCTAGGAGATCAATTTGACAATCTACACTTCAAATCAACCAAAATCCAAGCCAAAATCACCAAGTCAACCTCTTCTCTCACTCTCCCTCTTGTTTGGTCGACTATGGTGAAGAAAAGGGGGCTGAGGAATGTTTTGATTAAGTGTAATAAGGCTTCAAATGACAAGAACAAACAAGGCCACTCAATGGCATTCCCGTAATTACGGCAACTCTTTAATTGGCTTCAATTAATCTAATTTAATCATTCCTAATCACAATTCAGCTAAAAATATCGTTAAATCACAAATATTCTACTGATTATAAAACACTAAACGATTTCTAAATCGGCCGCCGATAAGGCCTTCAATTAGCAGTTTAAACATATGAATTTAAACAAATAGTCATTCAATCAAACAGATGCAATATGTGATTCAATGAATAAACTCATTCAATTTCCGTTTCGATTTCAATCAGGTAGTTCGGTATCTCATTCAGTTCACTTATCAGTCATAATCAGTTCAGTTTATCAGTGATCAGTAGCTAATTCAGTCGTTAATCAGTAATTAAAACGAGGGTTGTTACATCCCCTTTGGGTGCTCCAACTCTGGCTCTTTGCTTATTTTACTGATTTGCATCCCAAATGCTTAAAATTCCTAGTTTAGGATCCTAGTACTTATGGGGAAAAATATGCTAGAATTGTTCTTTATCCTACTTCCTTTGCCTATTACCTCACCTTTTTTCATCAACTTCCTATTTCTCCATCTGCCACCTTCTTCTACCCCTTTGATGCCAACAAAGGACCTGCTTGGCTGCAAACATTCTTGGCTGATAAAGAGTGTTTCATCCCACTCCACAAAGATATGTGGGCTTCCATTTTGTTACCGAGGGAGCTATTCATAGGTACTTTAAACCCTCGAGCTTATAAGTGTATATCTGAGGTATACTGCCCTTCTCAGTTTGCCAGGCAATTTGGGTTTACTCAAGGGATTCCCATTCCACTTTGCAGCCTCTCGAATGTCCATCTTACAGCCAGAGACATAAGAGTACCCAAATCAAAACTAGAAGAGGCAACATTTAAACTGTTGAAAGATTTGAATGAGTTCAAATTTGTCCCCTTCCTTCCCTCTGGCTTGGCTTTGAAAAGATTTCAAAAATGGTGGACAGTCAATATGAAAGTGTGCCTAGCAATACACCTTCATGATTTACTGATAGGGTTAGGAGTGCCTTTTAAGGCTAAACCAACAACAGTCAAGAACATTCTCTCTTTTTCCACAGCTGCCAAGACTGTTCCTGCAGCCTCACCCCCTCCTGGTAGAGTTACCAGAGTTGCTTCGAAAAACGGTAAGTATTTTCAAGTTTCTTTTCTTTTAGACTCTTTTGTTTGTTTCCTTTATATTCATACCTCTTGGTGTAGCGTCTCCACAAGAAGAATCTCCTAAGAGAGCTGAAACTCTAGCTACTCTTAAAGACAAACAACAATAGAAAAAGAAAAGGAAGCTAATACTCACTCCTAAAGAATTTGAATCTCAAACTGAAGAGAGAGAGATTGAGAAAGAGCAGGAAATACCATTACAGAGAACAAAGAGAAAGAAGATGACTGTCTCTCATTTTGATTTGGTCGAAGACCCTACTCATGAGGCAGCTGCCAAAGCAGTAGAAAAGGAACTCACTCCTGAAGAGTCTGAATCCCAGATTAAAGGGAGAGAGATTGAGAAGGAGGAGGAAATACCAATACCGGGAAAAAAAAGAAAGTAGATGACTGTCTCTCCTTCTGATTTGGTCGAAGACCCCACTCATGAGATGGCTGCCAAAGCAATAGAGGAGGAACATTCCAAAGAAATAATTATTTTTCAAAGAGCTGAGAAGAGGTAGCAGTAGCAACTATTAAGAGATGAAGCAGCTGCTGCTGATGCAATCCAAAGGGAAACTGCGAGAAGGCAGCACATTACTGCGCATTATTCCTTTCGTAGCTCTTCCATCATTGCTATCACTTCTGAAACAAGTAACTTCTTTCATGCCTCTATTCTTTTATTCTCTTGTCAAATTATTGGCATTAAGACTTGACATTACTTTGTATTTCTTCTTTTGCAGCAACCACTACTGAGCCTATTCTCCAAATAAGGACTCCCTCAGTTTCGGTCGAAGTTAATCAATCACAAAAAGTGAAGTCTATTCAGATAATACTCCCACTTTCTAGACCTATATTTTCCGTACCCTCCTTGCGGCCAAGTATTCTTGCTCCTTTTCCCTTTGGCTTAACTCCATTTCTCTCCTATTTGTCTTTTGATTTTACTCAATTTGATTCTCCCTCAAGCATTGCTTCTCCTCCTCTTCCTAAGGAAATTCCAGCTGTTACTTCATTTTTTATGGTAGTTGACTCTCACATTGAGGGTACTGGTAGCTCTCCAATCCATCATCCATTACCTTTGCCTAGCTCCAGTCCTTCTTCTCTTGACCAACTGGTAACAAAAACTATAGAGACTGCTAAGGATACTCCACCTTCTTCTCCAATTCCTATGCAGTCATTTCTTCCTTCTACCAGAGCTCTTTTTGCACCTTCCATGTCAATGGATGAGGTGGATATTTTTTAGGCTAGACTGGCTAGTCTTTTTGACATACCTTCCACCTCTCCAATGACTAGCAATAAGACTGAGCCATTGGTTCTAGCTGATTCTTTGCTATAAATTTTTTAGAGCTATTCCTCCAGTGGTAAGACTTCCTTGCCTTCGATAGACTTGGACAGCTGTCTGGAGCTGCTGGCTTTTTTTTCGAGGATTCCTTTCGAAGCCTTACAAAGGCCTATAATCAAAGATGGCTTCCTCTAGTGCTGCAAGATTATTGAACAATCCGGAATGACTGTCTCAAGTCATTTATCTCAGGCAGCAGCCACTATAGATTTTTACATCAACATCTGTCATGCTGCTAAGGCTGCAGAGGAGAAGTTATTGAGAGATCAGAGTTTTGTTTCTAAAGTTCATGCTGAAGTGTCAGAACTGAAAGAACAACATTCCTCTGTCTCCCAATTTCAAGCTCAACTGTTGGAAAAGAAGGCTCAACTTGAGGAAGAATTATCAGTAGTTAACCAAGCTTTGAATCGAACTACTACCAAGCTGCAAATCACTAATCAAGAACTAGCTGATCGAAAGCAAGAAATGACTACAGCCATTCAATTGTTTCCATCTCTCAAGAATAAAACATCTATTGTAAAAGAACAATTTAAACACTGTACTGACTTTTGGGCCAATTTAAACACTCTTTATGAAATAAATTCTTATTTTCATTAAAGTGTTCTCATGTTCTTTTATTTAGTACTTATTCTATTCCTTGTGTTTCCTACATGGTTGGATAATAAGGCTTCAAATATCTGTCATTAATCTTTTTGGGATGTACATATCCATTCAAATTCCTCAAATGGTATGCTCCAAAAGGCAGGACTCTATGAACTTGATATGGTCCTTCCCAGTTAGGTGACCATTTGCCAAACTTATGGCTTTTAATCCCTATTAGGAGTATTGTCTTCCATACCAAATCACCTTCATCAAAGCCAATGTGTTTGACTTTCTTATTATAGTTTTTGGCTGCTTCCTTCTTTTGGAAAAGAATGCTATTTAATGTCAGAATTCTAGCTTCATCTATACTTTCTAACTCCAAGCACATACTCTGATGGTATTGCTCAAGATCTAACTAGTCCTGGCATTTCACCCTCAAGGACTTAACATTAATTTCCACAGGTAGCACTATATCATGCCCATATACTAAGGCATAAGGAGTGATTCCTGTGCTTGATCTTGGAGAAGTTTTATAAGCCCACAATACATCCAACAATAGATGCCTCCAATCTTGTTCTTGTAAGTCATTATGATTGACTTCCAGGACCACATTCCTTTTATTTAAGGATGGTATTAATTTCTGATATGTTGTTTGGTTTATGTCCCTTTGAGTATTATCCTTTCTCTTGAAATTCGAAACTTTCTGAGCCACATAATTAGCTTTATTATTCAAGAACCTTGGGACATGAGCTACATGTGCTATCTGAAATTGAGAAAGCAGATGTAATGCAACAACATAGTATTAATACTTTGACATTTGAAAATCCCTTTCACTTAGTTAACTACCAACTGAGAATCTCCAAATATGTCAACTGCATGAACTTGTAATCCAATAAGTATTTCTAGTCCCATTATTAAGGCTTCATATTCAGCTTGATTATTGGAACAAGTAATTTCATCCACTCTGAAACCATGCGTGGTTTCTACTCCTTATGGTGACTTAATTACTACATCAATTCCAGTTAAGCCATTGGCTTTTGACCCATCGAACCACATTTGCCATGGTTCAACACTAGCCATACCAAGTTCCATTATCTCTTGGCTTTCTGTTTGACATGGATGGTCTGCCAAAAAATTAACTAAAACTTGTCATTTTACTGCCTTTTGAGGGACATATTCTAGATAAAATTCTGATAAGGTTAGTATCCATTTGCCAATTCTTCCCCTTAACATAGGTCTAGATAACATATATTTAACCAAATCAGTGGTTGCAATTACCAAGACAGTTGTAGGCAAAATATAGTATCTTAATTTCATTGCAGCAAAATACAATGCAAGGCCTGACTTTTCTACAAATTGAATATTTACATTCACAAGAATTTAGAAACCTACTAAGGTAATAAACAGCTTGCTCCTTGCCTTCTTCATTGTCTTAGGCTAAGAAAACTCCCAATGAATCCTCTGTTGTAGCTATGTACAACTTCAAGGGCTGATCACTCTTTGGTAGTATCAGCACTGGAGGATTGGCCAAGTAGACTTTAATTCCTTCGAAAGTAGTTTGATGCTCTACTACCCACACAAATTCCTCTTCATCTTTTAGCCTTAACAAGGAAGAAAATACTTTAGTTTTCCCTGCAGTATTAGAAATGAATCTTCGAAGAAAATTAACTGGTCCAAGGAACTTTTGTAATTCTTTCTTACTTGATGGAGGTCTGGCTTCAATGATGGCTTTGGCTTTATTCTGGTCAATCTGTATTCATTTCTTGTGCACTACATAGCCTAAGAAATTTCTAGATGATATGCCAAAAGCACACCTAAGAGGATTGAGTTTCAACTTACACTTTCTCATTCTTTCAAAAGCTGCTTCTAAGTGAAACAAATGTTCCTCCATGGATTGGGATTGCACTACAATGTCATCAATATAATACTCTAAATACCCTCCAATGAGGTCATGAAAGATAGTGTTCATAGCCCTCTGATATGTAGCCTCAGCATTCTTCAGGCCAAATGGCATTTTAACCCATTCGAAGGTTCCAATATTCCCAGGACATCTGAATGCTGTCTTGTGGACATCCTCCTCTGCAATGCAGATTTGGTTATAACCAGAGTGTCCATCCATCATTGATAAAATTTGATGCCCTGCTGAACTGTCTACCAACAAATCTACTATAGGCATAGGATACTCATCTTTTGGAGTTGCTAGATTTAAGTTTCTGAAATCGATGCATACCCTCATTTTACCATTCTTCTTAACTACATGCACAATATTGGATAGCCATTCAACATACCTGGTTGTCCTAATAAAGCATGCCTTGAGTAGTCTAAGAATTTCCTCCTTAACTTTCTGAATCACTTCTGGACTCATTCTTCTTAGTTTTTGCTTGTATGGCTTGAAATTAGGCCTCATAGGGAGCCTATGTTCTACTAATGACCTATCCAATCCTGGTAGTTCATTATAAGACCATGCGAAACAATCTTTATATTTCTTCAGAACAACCAACAACTAGTCCCTGTCAAGAGCATTTAACCAAGCACTTATATAGGTGGGCTGTTGTATAGAACCTTCCCATAAATTTACTTCTTCCAAGGGGTCTTGTATCTTGAACTTACTGAAGCTCCTTCTTTGATTCCTTCTGGCTTCGAAGCAATCTCCTTGCTTTGTTCTACTCCCAACTTCTTTGATTCAACATCTTTACCCTCCTCCTCATAAACAAAGTCTATCCATAAGGCTTCTTCTTCCTGTATCTCCTGGACTTTTGTTTCAATGTCCAATGCACAGTATTTATCAAGAGCCAAAACCCTGGCCTATTGCTACTCCTGCTTACAGCCAATTATCATGGCTTCTCTTTCTTGCTTTTGCACCTTCTGGACTATTGATTTTACATCTAATACTGAGAACTTAATTAGAACCAAAGACTTGGCTTCTTGGGTTTTATCTCTTGGCCTGCAACCAGGCATCATTGTCATCCTTAATGACAAACTTTTCATCAGCACTTTCCTGGACTAAGTGCTTCAGGTGTGGCAATTCCTCATCGGTAATCACTTGGTGATCCATCGTGTTTTCTCGATATCTTGAGTGGTGTTACTCCTTTAATATACAATTTGGCCTCTGCGAAGTCTGTACAAGCTATGAAGGGTTGAGGATCTGCATCGATTTTCTCTGTCTCTCCATTGCCCAAGGCCATTATTATCTTCTGATGCAGAGAAGAAGGCACACATTTGTTAGTGTGAATCCAATCTCTACCAAGTAAAGCATTGTACTTAGCATTGCTGTTGATAACAAAGAATGCCTTTATACAGTCCCTGGTTCTCACACTCAGGTTGATGGACAAAATTCCCTGAGCCATCTATTTGTCTCCAGCAAAGCCAACAATGGTTGTGCTAGTTGGGATTAACCTGGGGTTCTTTTTTCCTAGTTTTCTCAATGAAGATTTTGGAAGCAGGTTCATTGCTGCCCCATTATCCACCAAGACTCGGTTCAATTGTATCCCATCGAAGAAGGCCTTGATATACAAAGGCTTGACATGCTGTGTCATAGATGTCATGAGATACTCAAAAGGATATGAGAGGTTAATACTCACTTCTTCTTCACTCTCATATTCAGTTTTCATTGGGGTAGCCATTTCGGATTCATTTTGCACCAGACTCACTTGTGAGTCTTTACTAGAGACTGGAATTGAGTCAATTTCTTGACCCTCTTGGTTCTCATCTCCAGCTTGGAATTCATGTGGTAGTATATGTACCATATTCACTGATACTGGAGGAAACGAGCCAAATTGGATGGTTGGTTGTACTCGTTTCTCCTCTTGGCCACCTTGTTCAACTACTTTAGAAGCATCTTATATGCTGTATTCTGACACTTCATTACTAATAAACTCCTTCGAATGGTCTGCTTCTGTTGGCTTTTCAACCAAAAATGTATGTTCAGCCATGAAGGCGTAGAACATTTCTTCTTCAACCATTTCTTTCTTTTGGCCTAGGCCAACTTCTCCCTCTGTCTCGCTATCACTCTTCATTAAAGCCTTCTCCAATCCTGCTAAACTGGACCTCTCTTTGGCTTTTAATTCAGAGTGAACTTTGGCCAACTGTTCTTTGCTGCAACCCATTTTGTCTTGTAGAGTTGATTTTGGACTATGGTCCAACTTTGGATTTTTCTTTCTTTCTGTCTGCCCCTCTGTCTAGACCAATGAAGAGCTTTCTCCACTTTCTTTCAGGTCTTTCTGGTACTAAGTGTACTTACGCTGGATCTTCCTCCTTTGTGATCTAGAAATTACTGGAACCATGTTTGGTTCCTTTGTTTTTGGATGCTTTAGTAACACCCAATTATTTGGGGCCACCAGGGTAGGTTTAACCATCCTACCCTGATCTCCAACAGCATTTCTTTGGGCAGGTATCTCCCTAGGTTTGTTCTATATGACAAACCAATCTGGGACTCCAGGTATCCATGAACCCACCAACTCTGTCTTGAGCTGTCTCTTTCTTCCTTCGAAGCTAGTTTCGAAGCTGTTTGTGAATGCCATTGCTTAGCCCTAACTCCTTGTTTTGGGCCTAATTCAAGCCTTCCATGAAGGTGGCCACTTTTCATCTTGTGTGAGGCTGGTCTAAGGGGCCAATTTCTAGGTTTGCTCCTATAACTTGAACCTACTTCAGCCCTTCTTTCAGGACAATTGCCTTCCATTCTGTAATAGTTGGGAGGTCTGGACTCATGTAAAGGCCTCTTTCCCTTGGATTGCATTCTAGTAGCTACTGATCCAGCTATGATTAGCTGCTGCCTAGGACCAGTTGGATATGGCCTTTTGTTATGAGCACTGGTTAGCTTAGAACGTCTCTGAACATCCCTATAGTATTGTTTTCCATCAATTGGAAACCCTTTCAGCCACTTATAGCTCAACCTACACCTGGGACATATTTTTTGGATAACTGCTGCCTCTAAAGAGTCATCATCCAGTGCTTCCTCATCAGAGTCTTTTTCTTGACCTGTAGAGCCTTGTCCAACAACTGGTGAGCTTCTAGTGTCTTTCTTGATAGTAGTCTGGCTGGCAACATGCATTTGCACATTGACCTCTTCCAATTCCTTCAAAGATAAATTTTGGAAGTCTGGTACAACAACATTAGCTACACTTTCTCCAACTTCTGGGAATAGATTACTGTCGATCCCCATGGCCTTTTCTGCTTTAGCTGGGAATTTTAAACTTCATTTCCGAATTTGTTCTTGGATCTTGTCTTGAAAAACAATACAGTTTTTAGTCGAGTGAGACCAAGAATTATGCCATTTACAATACACTTTTCCTTTAAGTTCATCTAGAGATGGAATTTTGACTCCTTTTGATAACTTAAGGAAGTTGGCCGCAAGCAAATAATCAAAAATGTCATCTGCCTTTGTTAAATCAAAAGAGTATTTCCTATGAAGGTCTTTCTTTTTAAACTGCTGGTCAATTGTTGTGTCCTTATGAATCAATGCCTCATAGATCACAGGTTCTTTCCCCACAATCTCTGCTGCATCAATCTCATAATTAGGATCTCTATAATATGTCTTGTATGATGCATTATTTCGATCTTGTTCTTCTTCTAATAATGCTTTATACCTAGGCACCTTATAAGTTAGTTCCATTAAGTCTTTAAACTCAGTTGAGTCAAACTTCTTTCGAAGCCTAAACTCTAAGCCATTTTGAGCCAATCTCACGAATTCGGGCTCTGGTAGGATGACCCTACATTTGTTTCGTGCTCTTTTAAATCTAATAATAAATTGAGCAGCCTTTTCATCAGGCCTTTAGCTTAACCTTGCCAAATCTACCATGGACACTTCTGGCTCCGTTTGGAAGAATTGGGCATGAAATACCTCTTCCATTTGTTGCCAAGTGTCATGACCCGAACCCGCCTCTATGGGTTAAGGACATAACCGGCCAGTAATCAAGGGATTACCTACGGCCTGCAAACCAAACCAGACATAATTCATCAGAGTAAAGGGGCCAAACGGAAGCAAAATTTAAAACTTTGTCTATAGAGCTGTACTTACATGGCACATCATAACAAACCGTGTATATACGTGTTAATGACTCACATCAAAATATGTAGTAATACAAATAACTCTGTACATACAGGATCATTCAATCTGGGTTAGCCAATCAAAACTATATACAAGCATAAACCAAAGTCCTCGCCGACATGACAAAATAAAACGAGATAGTAAAAGGGCGAAGACGAGTCTCGTGCGTGAGACGTAAGGACTGACTCTTCAAAAACCTTGGTTGTTCCACACAGACTTCACTGAGGCTGGGTTGGGACCTCCCTTGGCTCACCTACAAACACATGAATAAGCGTGAGCGAAAGTCCAGTGAATAATATCAATAAAGAAGTTACACAGATAGTAATTAGAACAACGTGTTTCAAATGGCCTTGGGCCCAATTCGCATTTCTATCTAACATATATACGAATATAGGTCAAGTGATTGCGGTTCCAAACACATCATACGGCCTCGGGCCCAATTCATTCATGTCATAGGCCTCTGGCCCACTTATTTTTCATTCATGTCAAACTGGCCCTTGGCCTATTCATGTTTTCATGTCAAACTGGCCTTTGTCCCATTCATACTTATGTCAAACTGGCTTTTGGCCCATTCATTCTATCATTCAGATCATACTGGCCTCTAGCCCATTCATTCATTCATTCAGATCTGTGACAACCCTCACCTCTAATTAGTGCTAATCTATGATTAAGCATGTTAACCGACTGATTGACTGAAATTCTGAACTGATTGATTGAGTGTATTAGTTTTAATGCTTGTCTATCTGATCTTATATTATGTTTAAACTGCAAATTGAAGGCCTTATCAGTGGCCGAATCCGAAATTGATTAATGTTTCATGCTAATTAGAATTTATGTGATTTTATGGTATATTTAATTGAAATGTGATTTGGTATGATTGAATTAAATTAAATAAAGCTAAATTACATAAGTTAGACTTATTTACCCTTTTGTCATTTAGTGGCCTATCTCTACAACACTTTGAGACTTGATTTTATATCATTTCATCAGCCCATTTCTTAAGCCTAACCGACTAGAGAGAGAAAGATAGGAGATAGTTTGAGTTCAACAAGAATTGCTTGGAAAATTAGAAGAATTGAAGAGTAGATTGCAAATTGAGCTAGTATATCTTGAATTCAAGACTTAAGGTAGGGAGTTCTTCCTTTAAATTGTGTATTCAAGTTGTTCTTGCATAGTTCATGGTAGGTAGGAGCTTAAGGTCACAAATTGGTTTTAAATTGTTGAATTGAAGCTTGATTCATGCATGCATGTTTACATTGTTGAGTTTTGAGTTGATTTCATGGAAATCTTCACATGCATGTTTATATTCTAGCTATAGTCCATGAATTCATCATATTTTTGAAAGGATTGACTCATTTGTTCTTGTATTAGAAGCTTTGAAGTTGATCAAATTCATGCATGTTGCATGTACATCATGTTCTCGAAATTATTATTGAAAATGTGGTTAATTGACTTACCTTTGGGCTTGATTTTACAAAATTGATCTTCAAAACACGTTATACTATGAGTTTACAAGAGTTTTCCAGAAAATTAGCCCAAAGGGATCGAATTTGATGCTTTGAAGTTGAGTTTTGAGCTTGTAGGTTCAATCTGGAATTTCCAGAATTTGGACCCACGCTCGAGCGTACACTCTGAGTTCATGCAATCCGCTCTAGCGGGAAATGCGTATATCCAGTACTTTCATGTAATTTACAGTCCGCTCGAGCAAAGGAATGCACGCTCGAGTGAGGACTTGTGTCTCACGCTCGAGCGAGGGTCGAGCGCCCGTCGAGCGTGAATTTCATGCATCCAGTACTTTTGCCATGTTTTACAGTCCACTCAAGCGAGGAAAGTGACGCTTGAGCGGGGATCCTTTGTCTGCAAGACTCCTGTTTTCTGAAAATTTTGAAAAGTGTTTAAAAGTGCATCTTTGCATCCTCTTTCCATCCTAGACATTCCTAGGGCATGTTTAAGGCATCTTAAGGAGGATATTGATGTAGAACCACACCGAAGCAAATTAGGGATTAAGTTATTATTTTCCCAACTGTGTAGCTTAGTGTGTGTTCGTTCTGTAACTGTGTAGGGTTGGCATCCGAGGACGCTCTAGCTGCTTATAGCCCAGTGCTCTGTGAGTAACAATGTTGTAAAGATATGTTCAATCATGAATATTTTCTGAATGAACAATTGTACTGCTTTCTGAAATGATATTTCTTACTGAAGAAATATTTGTCCTATTTGTGAACTGTATTCGTGGCATCCATAGCAATTCTGTATTGTCTGCATTATCTTCTTGTCACAGAGATCTCTCGGTTCCCTATGTTTGGAACCACTATCTGCATCGATATGATGGCCATCAACTAAGCTCGGGTCTCATAAGACCTACTGTACTGTTTTGCTATTGAATGTCCCACATATGACAATTGTAGTTTCTGAATGACTGTTATGGCATGAATTATGAGCCACAAACTGAATGACTGATATACTGATAAATGACTGTTTTCAATACTAAAAGGACATTCATTCTTAACCTCTTTACGCATATGTTATTCACTGGGCTTTAGCTCACTGCTCATATATATATGTAGGTGTTCAGGCACTGGACCGTTGCTAGAAGCGTCAGGTTAAGCTCCCGTTTTGTCAAAGCCAACCATTGTGCCTCACTGAGAGGTTCCAAGTCCTTCAAGCTAGGGCTTTTGGGGGTGTTTTAGATTTTTCCCTTTTTGTATCTATTTTTGTAATACTGTATAGACTGTACCTGTACTGTACTGTTATGGTAGGGATCTGGTCCCTAACCTGAATATCTATATATGATGTATGTACATACTGTTTTGTTTTGATTGTGAATATGTTTTGAAAAGTCTTTTTGCATACAAATTGTCACAGCTCATTGGACATCTTTGTATTATTGTTTTGGCTTCCGCCAGCCCTTGTACTCTGTATTATTGTTTTTATCATAGGTGCCTTGGTAATCTCGGATTCTTGGCGATTCTGATGCTAAACCTATAGGGGCGGGTTTAGGTCGTGACAAGATCATACTGGCCTCTGGCCCATTTATTCATTCATGTCAAACTAGCCTTTGGCCCATTTATTCATTCATACTTTCGTTTATGTCAAACTGGCCTTTGGCCCATTCATTCATTCATTCAGATCATACTGGCCTCTGGCCCATTTATTTGGCATAGCAAACATTGTCCACCAATCAAATTACGAACTTATAAAACTTACATAGGAGTAAGTAATTGGACAATAACATATTTCAGATATCTTTGTTAAGATATTACTCACAGTGATCGGTTGGGTAATTTGCCCTGGAGCTTGACCCTACACATTACATGAACACAACGGGTCACAAACAATTCAATCCGTTCTTAATTCACATATTCCTCTTTAGGCTTCATCCTTATCCTTTTAACTCATTTACAATGCTCAATGCATGCCTAAGAGTACTTAGAAGTGAGAGAACGGAAAACGAAACACAGAATGCATTTTCAGAATTTCAGAAACAGGGGTCCCCGCTAGAGCGTGGACTCCACCGCTCGAGCGGACCCATGAAGTCTGCAAAAGTACTGGTCACATCAAATTTACGCTCAAGCATGAAGTCGGGTGCTCGAGCTAAAGTTCAGTCTACATAGCTCCCCACTCGAGCGTGAACTTCCCTGCTCGAGCGGACATCATGTCTGCAAAATATGTTGGGAGCTCATATTTTACGCTCGAGCGGCGGTTTCCCTGCTCGAGCAGACGTCAAGAATTCTGGGTTTTCCAGAACTTGTTCTTGAGCTCAATTCGACCTCCAAAGGTCCCAAACTCATAATTTTGGTTCCCAAAACATGCAAATACAATATATAGCACATGGATGTAAATAACATGAGGCCAATTATTCAAAATCATGGTCTAATTCTTCAAAATTAATCAACATTTCTTTAGTATAATCAAGGCTCATGCATTAAATCCTCACATGAGCTTCATATCTTCCATATTCAAGCATGCATGCCAATTTTGGCTTCATTTCTATTTCAAATGATGCAAATGGTGTTCATAACCATGAAAAACAACAAAACCATGCTTGCATGTATGCTTTAATACTCATATTTCCATATTCAACTTAATACATGTTTGATTATGCAAAATCATGGTGATCCTATACATGCATGTGCATATTAACTTCAAATTCACCAATTATAGCACAACTCTTGTTCTTGATCATTAATCAATCTTGAATTCACAAAATTACAATTTAAAATCCATGAATTTACTTACCTAGAGGCTTTAATCTTCTCAAATTCTAGTTGAATCTTGAGTCCAACCTTTCAATTCCTCAAACTTGAGCCAAACACACAATTCTCCTTCTTTCCCTCTCTATAGCCGACCCTCTCTCTTTCTTTTAGAGTTAAAATCAGCCAATTTGAATAAAAGAGAAGAATTGAATGTCTAATGGCCCTTTTATAGCCCCACTAGATCACATTATTTTAATATCAAATAATTTAGCACTTAATTAATCGTTCTGAATCTAATTATTTTGATCCGAATCAATTTTTAATCAAATTTCACCGTAGGCTCTAAAAATCACGCTAATCACAATGGCGTAATCAATTTCGGGTTTTGTGGCCGATAAGGCTTTCAATTTAAATTCCAAAGCAGATAATCAAACATATATTCCTACAATGAACACATAGAAATTCAAAACCACATATTTTCACATAAATGGCACACAAAATCATATCAGACACATAATCACATTCATAATAAGGACCAATTAACATAGTACGGAACATGGTTATCACACCAAGTCTAAATGGAGCCAGGCGTAAGGTTAATATACCATACGAAGGCTACCCCTGTAAGAGAATTTGGGAACAATCTTAACTTCATGTAATCATTATTGGTAAATTCACCACATTGAGCAGTAAACTTAGCAATATGCTCCATTGTTGACTGGTTTCCATTCCCATAAAAAGGCAAAGTCTGGTATCCTGAATCCTCTTGGGTATTCATGTACCCTATCCACCTATTCTGGATATTGTTTCCTGTACACAGGAGTTTGAACCCCTCGAGCCATTGGTCCATACATCTCTCTAACAATATCAGCAATTTGGTCCCTATGGACCATATTTTGTGCCTGTTGAACCATTACTGGAGGAATAAACAAAGGATTTGGTGGACAACCTTGTGCCTAGGGTCCTCTTGGTCCATAAGGTGGTATATTTGGGACTGGTTGTCCCTGTGGTGCCGGCTGTTGTTAGGGGCATGGGTGACCCATTTGAGCTTGTCCTGTGAAAGGACCTGCGAAAAGTGCTGAAACAAGTGTTGTGTCTCTTTCAGTTATAGGAAAACCTTCCAACCCCCCGAGTATAAATTTGAATAAAGGATTAGTGAACCCCCTCGTGCCAGGTATGGCTTTGAACATGGGATTTTGAACCATTTTTATGCCATTTTCTTGTACTGGGCCAGATCCACCAATTTGCATAGCTTCACTGTTAAGTACTGAGGCATTTTGACCTGCTATAGGCCTCGAAATAGGTTCATACCAAGACAGAGGTGATGATCTTTCATAGTTCTGATTACTAGTTTGACCATTAAAATGTCCATTAATTTGCATAAGCTCTTTATCTCTAACCAATCTTTGCTGAAGGACATTTGAAATTTCCTCCATGTGCCTTGCATTAGTTGGTTGATGAGCATTCATTCGATCCAAAAAGGATGTTGCCCATCTCTCCATTGTGTTCATTAACTGCTGTCCCATGGCATCTACTAGGCCTCCCTATGAATTCATTGGCTAAGTAGATAGAACAGTGGATGGTCTAATTCCTTGGCCTCGTCCAATATTATGAACATGTGGTACTTGTTACGAAGTGGTGGTTTGTTCGACCATCGGTTTTGATAAAATTGGTGTCTCCACAGGATGTGTTATCACATTATTCTCTGGATTAGGTATTTCTAGCTCTCCTTGTACGCCTTCTTCCAAGCGTTCATTTTCTCCTTGTCTTCTACGTCTAGCCATTTCAATTAGTCCCACTGGGCGTACCAAAAATATATATTGGTTTTTTGGCTTTCGAAGGTTATTATTGTAATTGTGAGTGTGCCAGCAAGGATCAATCAGTCCTTACAGAAAATTAATTGCCAACCAATTATCAAAGGATTATGTTTTAGTTCTTTCAGCCTCAATGAAAAGGACTTTTACTGGTGACTTGATTTAGGAGAATTAAGCAAACAACAATCAAATGAAGAACAATTGAAGCATTTCATTAAAATGAAAAACTTACAATGATCCAATTCAGCCTCGTAGAGGTTTACAACAACAATCTACTTGAAATTACTCCTATGAACGAAGTGCAGTGCAGGAATTTTAAAGTACAGAAATGTAAAGAACAGGAAATGTAAAACTGGAAAAGAAATAAAGTAAAATAAAACTGTTTTTTTTTTTTATCTGAGTCTTGGGAGCTTTTTTCTAGGGCCTTCTCTGCTATTTATATTTGTCAAGGATGACCATTGAGCTGCACTTCTAACTGTCGAATCGTTCATCCATGATCGCTGATCATGTTGCCTTATAGTTAGCTCCACTATGCCATCACTTGCAGTTAGGCTTCCATCTTGATTTTGAATTTGAATGTGAATAATCGTTAAAGCCACATCACTTTGTATCTCTTTATTAATCTAGTGCTACGCAAATCTTGTAAGAACCAATACTAACTGCCACGTGTGCGATCACGATCGAAAACTTGAATAGTCTTCCCGTATTGCCCTTATTTTGCCACACGTTGAATTGTAATTGGCTTATACAAAATATGTAGCCAACAGGTACTAAAGTGATGGGAAATTTATGCAGTGATGATATACAATATATATATATATATTCATTAAGTTAGAGAGTACTGTTGGGCCCATGCGGGCCCACCACAGATTTCGTTTCGATAATTCGAACCATTCAATGTGTAGAACTTGTCAAGTATTATATGCTTGAAAAAAATCGCATTGATCGGATATGAATATCTATGTGATCTAATCAGATTTGTTCCAGCCGTTTATTTTTCACCGTCCATTTTTCTCATATAAAACTCTTTTAATTACATAGCTATCGATATCCGATCAAAGTGATTTTTTATAGGCATACAATACTCAACGAGTGCTACACATTGGGCCTGTTTGGCACAGCTTATAATCAGCTTATTCCAGCTTTCAGCTTAATTTAAGCTATTTTGATGTGTTTGGTTTAGCTTATAGCTTATAGCTTATAGCTTTTTGGAAGTCAGAAATCAGCTTATTCTTTGAGTGTGGCAGGAGATGCTTTAAGAATAAGCTGAAAATCAACTTAAGCTGAAAGTTATATGCTATAAGCTGTTTGGGCATAAGCTATAAGCAGTTTCCCACAGCTCTACCAAACAGGGCCATTGAACGGTTTGGATTATCGAAACGGGACCCGTGGTGGGCCCATATGGGCCCAACAACACCCGTGAAGCCTCATGCTATATATGTATATGGTTCAGATTTTTCTCACCATTTTAACCATTTCGTACGATCCTTCTACAGCACTGTCACTGATCAGTCCAGAACGTAGGGATAAAAATGTAATTTTGCTATTTTATACAATATTTTAATACATATTTTTTCGTAAACATACAAAAAGTTATCATAAACAATCATTTTTTTTCCTCTACTTTTTTGTCAAAGAAGTCAAAAAGTACACTTATTTAAGACACTCCAAACAATCCCTTATTAATGGTCGTACAAGTCATCAATTCTAAAATATATATTTTAAGAAATATGCTATAATTAGAAGTCTAATTATAATTTGATTAATTACATCAAGACCCATTCATTTATTAGTTGGTATCACTTTATATCTCATTTATGACTCGTTTAACAATTACATATTTTAGTGAAAAAGTTAAAATGTTTATTATAAATTGACACATCACTCTATTTATTTTTCTATACGTATTTTCATAAAAAGTCAAAAAGTTAATAAAATAACTTATTCCCAAACAAGGCCTTAGTGTTAATTATATTTTTTACTACTGTAGTTTGACCCAAATTTTAATTTTAGTCCATATAGTTTCAATTTAATTTGTATACTTTGGTTTTGCACTTTAAGTTTAATTTAATTTGGTCATTTCCGTAGGACTTGTTTGGTAACAATTTCGTTTTTAGTTTTCAATTTATATTTACAAAAATTTTAAAAGTTGTCATAAAAACTTATTTGATAATTTTTTTTTTTTTTGTTTATAAATGATTGTCTTAGTTGATAAATTTGAGGAAAAAATGTAAACTCAAAAAATAAGTTTAGGTTGGTTTTTAAATAGAAATTTTAAAAATTGACTAACAATTTTTTTTTTCAATTAATTTTTTTCCCAATTATAATGTGTATGATCCCATTGCCATAAATAATAAAAATAAATATAAATATTTTTGGTTTGAACAAACATATTTTTTAGTTTATATTTTTAAAATTTTTCAAACATTTTATTCAAACCAAACGCGTTTGTAATTTATGTTTTTCTAAAAATAAACAAAAATCAATTTATAAAATTTGTATAAACATAAGCAAAAAATGTAAACGTTACCAAACCTATAATTTCAATTCAATTTGTACATTTTGGTCTTCCACTTTAAGTTTAGTTTAATTTAGTCATTTTCGTATAAATTGTAGGTTAAAATTAGCAATTTTTTTATACTTATCAATTTTATATGGTTTCAATTTGATTCTTTTGTATAAACTAGAGGTTAAAATTAATAATTTTAAGACACTTACCAATTTTACACTAGCCAGTCGATCGGCCTAACATCTCCAGGTTGTCTTCTTGATCGACTGGTGGTTTGATGAAATTTTACATTACTCCATTGGAACACGAAATATTAAATGAAACTTTTACTCAAATTTAATGGAAAAAAAATGTTAAACGTCGGAGATTCTCTAACATATCATTTTTTTGCCTATCTATTATAAATGCTCTTAACCCATTGATTGTAAAAACTATATAAATAATTGAGAGATTAGGTTTCGTTTGGCAATGACTTTTTTAACCTGAGACTTTTTGGTTTGTTTGGCTTTTTGGCATTGTAAATGATGTTCCCATAAGTGAAATGACAAAATTGCCCTCAAGTGGCCAAATCCAATAGCACCTCCAATTATATACAGATTTTTCAATGGAATTACACAAATTTATTTATTTCTTTATTTTTTGTTTCCATTTTTTTTTATACATTTTTTGTAAATTGCTTCATGGACTTTGTTTTTGGTAGGTTACTGATTTGGAATAAAGAAACTATAAAACAAATCAAACATTCTGTCAACACCAACAATCTGTACAGAGACATTTGGGTTGAAACCTCCATTCACACCAACAAAAACATTTTAGCATTAATCGAACAGAACAACGATGGATTTTAAACATACACACAACAAGAAATTAAGATCTGGTACAAGGAGAGGAAAACCGTAAAATAAATCGAGTTATGCATACCAGAGATGCAAATACGAAACAATATTATGAGTAAAGAATGGTCAAGGCATTGTGGAATCGGTGTTGGCCAGATCGGTTGTCCAATCTTGTGTAGTCTTCTCCCCCTCTTTCGTTCTTCTTCGTCACCGTCTACTTCGTGTGTAAAGAAAATGAAACCCTAACATCCACACAGAGATATGTATTGGTGTATGTAAGGTAGTTTGGTACTTGTTTATCCTCCTCACGTGCCTCACAAGTCACGTGTATCATTTTTGGCAATTTGTGATTTTGTAACCAAATTTATCTGTATGTGATTTTTTAGCCTAAAAATGATTGTCAAACCAGGGCTTGATATAAGGTAGTAAAATGAAAGACACTAATAACTGAGTGCCTAATTAATATTCTTCATTCGTGTTTTGTGATTTTACCCAAACTAGTGAGGGGGCTGCGTGCAAAGCACGCGAGCTAATGCCTATTAAAATGCCCACTAATGAAAGGAGATAATAATATAATTTTGTTAATAAATTTGGTTTTTTGAATGAATGGATGAACCATAGATGGAAAAAATGAAATGGAATCAAATGAAAAACATTATGGACTATTAAATGTGACAACCAATGAGGGGCATCTTGCATTCATGTTGTTTATTTGCATAAATCTGCAGATATGAAAGCAAGAGAATGACTTAGCATGTTTTGAGGTCTGCACAGAATGAACATGTGGAAAGTTCAATAGCTTTTGAGATACAAGAAGAACTTCAACTTTGTGATCTATAAAAAAAAAAAAGCACACATGCTATTTTTTTTGATTTTGACAATAGTAATATTGGATAATTTACTTCCATAAACAGTAAGATATGTTACAAAAGTAATATTGAGTTGTGTCTAGCACATTGTAGTTCCAAACAGGCAACAACAAAAATATTTTACAAACAAAACAACTTGAGCCACGCCTAATCAAAAATATGTCACATTGTAGTAATTTGTTACAAAAATATTATAGTGTAGTGTTCTTTCTAGAGAGATTTTGTAGAGGGTACACTTGTTTCAGCAGAAATATCAGAAGCAGAAGTTGTACCAACAGCAGCAGTTGAAACATTAGAAGCAACATTTGTATCAACAGTTGATGGAAACGGTTCTTTTTTTGCTTTGGGTTCTATTTGGACAGATTGTTTTCAACCACAACATTTCAATGAATTGATGATGTCTACAAGATTTTAAGATTTTAAGCTAAGCATCTTGCTATCTTTTACTTTTCCGAGGATAGAAACCTACTTAGCTTCCTATCTTCCTATCTTTTACTCTCAATCTTTTTTCTCAATAAACTTTATTAGATGAGTTTGCAAAGCAAGTTTACCAACTGTTATATATCTAAATAAGCTGTTGATCCAAAAACAAAAAAAATATAAAAAAAAAATCTCTATATGAGCTAATGCTTCTAAAGTTTAACTTTTAATTGTGTTTGGACATTTTATAGATGAGGTTATTTGCACTTTGTATTCTGAGAAGAGAATGGTTTGAGGGCTTTGTTCAACTTATGTAGTCAGACTACATTTCCACAAAATTTGAACTTTTTTTTTCTTTCTTTTGTGCAGGTCTTTGTTGATAATGTTGATTTTCTCAAGGAATTAGAGTAACTAAAGCATCATTATAGCTATCACACTTTTTGACTGAATTTGTGGAGAGATTCATAACAATTTTGTCTATTGAAATCTCACATTCTGTCAATGATGTTTCTAATTTAGTGTGAATTTAGTGTTTCATTGATCCAGAGGTTGTAGTTATACTAATGTTAGTATATAAACAGATTATAAGCTAAAAATAGTGAAATGAAATGAATCCTTCCCTGAACAGCTCTGCTCATGGGATTTATACAAGTCCAATGCAACAACTATCCTAGAGTTGTCAAAATTCAATTTAACCATAGTAAATGCTCATAATCGACAAAACCCCAAAAAAAAATCATCTATTATTCAAATATCTCCCTTGTATGCAAACTTAAAACCACTAATTCTGAGCTTCGTGAGTATTTTTATGATCTCAGCTCTCACACACATTCTCACAAGTCAAGAGAATTCACTTTTTATTTTGAATATTTTTATTTATTTATTTTTTACTGTCATTTGTTTTTCATGTAAATTATTAAATTCAAGAAATCTTATGATTTATTTCAAGATTTTAAGCTAAGCACCTTCCTATCTTTTACTTTTCCGAGGCTCAAAACCTACTTATCTTCCTATCTTTTACTCTCAATTTTTTTTCTCAATAAACTTTATTGGATGAGTTTGCAAAGCAAGTTTACCAACTGTTATATCTCTATATAAGCTGTTGATCCACAAAATAAAAATAAAAATAAAAAATAAAAATAAAAAAAAATAAATCCTCTATATGAGTTAATGTTTCTAAGGTTTAACTTTAATTGTGCTTGGACATTTTATAGATTAGTATTCTGAGCAGGGAATGGTTTGAGGGCTTTGTTCAGCTTATGTAGTCAGACTACATTTCCACATAATTTGAATTTTTTTTTTCTTTCTTTTGTGCAGGTCTTTGTTGATAATGTTGATTTTCTCAAGGAATTAGAGTAACTAAAGCATCATTATAGTTGTCACACTTTTTGACTGAATTCGTGGAAAAATTCATAACAATTTTGTCTATTGAAATCTCACCTTCTGTCAATGATGTTTCCAATTTAGTGTGAATTTAGTGTTTCATTGATCCAAAAGTTGTAGTTATACTAATGTTAGTATATAAACAAATTATAAGCTAAAAATAGTGAAATGAAATGAATCCTTCCCTGAACAGCTCTGCTCATGGGATTTATACAAGTCCCATGCAACAATTATAGCTGTTACACTTTTTGACTAAATTTGTGGAGAGATGCATAACAATTTTGTCTATTGAAATCTCACCTTCTGTCAATGATGTTTCTAATTTAGTGTGGATTTAGTGTTTCATTGATCCAAAGGTTGCAGTTATATTATGTTAGTATATAAACAAATTATAAGCTAAGAATAGTGAAATGAAATGAATCCTTCCCTGAACAGCTCTGCTCATGGGATTTATACAAGTCCCATGCAACAACTATCCTAGAATTGTCAAAATCCAATTTAACTATAGTAAATGCTCGTAATCGACAAAACCAAAAAACAAAAAAAGCAAATCGTCTATTATTCAAATATCTTCCTTGTATGCAAACTTAAAAAGTAATGGAATAATGTTACCCAAAATTAAAATTATTATTTTTTGTAAGAAAAAAAAAATCAATGAAACCCTCTTTCACCCAAAATCAATACCCACAAAATCAAACAAAGCGGCACAAAACATGCACACAAGAAACAATAAATTAACAGAATCTGGGCCTTTGCCAGGCATCAACACCAAGATTACAACCTGCTTGGACCCTGATGGTTGGAAATCAGTAAGGTTCTAAACCACTAATTCTGAGCTTCGTGAGTATTATTATGATCTTAGCTCTCACACACATTCTCACAAGTCAAGAGAATTCACTTTTTATTTTCAATATATATATTTTTTTTAATGTCATTTGTTTTCCATGTAAATTATTAAATTCAAGAAATCTTATGATTTATTTCAATATTTTAAGCTAAGCATCTTCCTATCTTTTACTTTTCTGAGGTTAGAAACCTACTTATGTTCCTATCTGCCTATCTTTTACTCTCAATCTTTTTTCTAAATAAACTTTATTGGATGAGTTTGCAAAGCAAGTTTACCAACTATTATATCTTCTCTATATAAGCTGTCGATCCAAAAAAAAAAAAAAAATTCTCTATGTGATTAGTATTCTGGGCAGGGAATGGTTTGAGGGCTTTGTTCAACTTATGTAGTCCGACTACATTTCCACATAATTTGAATTTTTTTTTCTTTCTTTTCTGCAAGTCTTTGTTGATGATGTTGATTTTCTCAACGAGTTAGAGTAACTAAAGCATCATTATAGTTGTCACACTTTTTGACTGAATTCGTGGAGAGATTCATAACAATTTTGTCTATTGAAATCTCGCATTCTGTCAATGATGTTTCTAATTTAGTGTGAATTTAGTGTTTCATTGATCCAGAGGTTGTAGTTATACCAATGTTAATATATAAACAAAGCTAAACGTAATGAAATGAAATGAATCCTTCCTTGAACTCTCTTTTACCCAAAATCAATACCCACAAAATCAAACAAAACAGCCCAAAATATACGCACAGGAAACAATAATAAAAAGAACAAAATCCTAAGAAATTAACATAACCGAAGAAAATTAAAACACTTTTACAAACCCTAACTGCATCAAAAGGAACCTAAAATCGAAATACATAACATTCTTCATTTATGTCTTTACCTTAACAGAAGCTTTTGTCATATTCTTTCATCCTTGGGCTCAATTTCCTTTGATTCGCTGGTGAACACTATGAATACCCACAAAATCAAACAAATCGCCACCATAGAGGAGATGTCATCGGCGGTCACCAGAGAAGAGATGAGAGAAGAGATCGGTGAGAGGAGAGACGAGGCGGTCAAATATCGTGATCGGCGGAGAGAGATCACCGTTGGAAAGAGAAGGGAGGAGGTAAGCAAACAAATTTTAAAATCAATTTTCTATCAATACCCTTGCATCTAAAGAAGCAAAGCTATACAAAACAAGGACAAAATTGACTATTCAATCATTCAAAAAATACTGTTCGTACTTGCTGTTCACTTTTCATCCGTGCTTTATATATATATATATATAGTATAAATGAGTATATACCATATACCAATCGAGATCTAGGGTTTGCTAACGCTGTTACCTATAAATAGATGGCTCTTCACTCAAAGCTAGTAGTAAAGTTTCACTGTCTCTCTCCGCCTCTCATTGCGATCAATATTCTTCATCTTCCTCATTGGGATCGATCATCGTCATCTTCACATACATAATTAACCAAAAAAATGGCTGTTACATTTTCGGATCTGCACACCGAATCGGGGCTCAAGTCCCTCGATCAGTTTCTCTCCGGGAAAAAATATATTTCTGGGTAAGCATTATTCTCTCTCTCTCTCTCAATCTTGAACAGCACAGTGTTGTTGAGATTTGTTTATTTGATTTGATGAAATGATGATGATTGCAGGGATAAACTTACCAAGGATGATGTCAAGGTATACGCAGCAGTTTTGGAGAAACCTAGTGCCGATCAATTTCCCAATGCAAGCCAGTGGTACCATTGCGTGTCTTCGCATCTAGCCCCAAGGTTTGAGCTTGAGCTCATAGTTATATAAATAAATATATATATATATATATGAAGACCCATGTGGTTTGCTGTTTTCTTCCCAGTTTAGCCTTTGTAAGGCTATCACTAATCCTTGTATTTTTTTTTTCCATTGATTTGAGTGAAAATTTAGTTAAAACCTTGATTTGGTAGGGAGCACTATAATCTTTTACTCATGATTTTTTTCATAAAATATTTGTAAAAAAATTCTCAACTTATCCCCAAAAACATATTTAACCAATTAAGAAAAAAATTATATGATAAAGGATTTGCTTCATCCTTGATTTGTAAAAGTTTGATGTAAGTATTGGAACTCATTGTTGCATACGTGAGAGGATATTGGCACTTGATGCTTCCTTAATTGTGATTTGTTTAGACACCGGGGTCTATCATATTTGGGAGACAACATGGGTATAGTCATTCGTGATTGGTCGAACCTGGTGGCACCATCCACACCCACTAACTTCTACGTTTTTAAACCATTTTTTTCATAAATTATGAATTGATAAAGGATTGGAGATGCCCTAAGTAATTTTGAAAGGCCACTTTTAACTGCATTTTAGTGTTAGTCTGTTAGGTACGCGAAATGAAATGGTGTGTGCATTTTTGTTTTCATAAATTGTGGGGTGTAGAGCCCACTTCATTGAAAGGGCACTTTTAACTGCATCTTTATTGTTAGTCTGTTAGGTACGTGAAATGAAATGGTGTGTGCATTTTTGTTTTTATCAAGTGCTTGTTCAAACTGTATCAACATGTACCTTGTGCATTGCATTTTCATTTTTTTTCTTACTGGGATTTGGGATGTCCCTTTCAGACCTTACATTGCTTCATCTCACATTATTTTTAAATTTTGTAGCTTCCCTGGAAAAGCTGCTGGCGTGAGAATAGCCGGCCAAGGTGCTCCAATAGAAGCAGCTCCAGCCAAGAAGGTTTGTATCAAAATCCTGTTTAGTTGTTTATTTGCGTGATCCTGTTTTCAATACAGAGGGCACACATTCATATTTAGACTTTTTAAATACTTGTGTGACTATATGCAATTATGATCTTACCATAATGTCGTTATTATAACTTAAAATAAGATGCTGACCTAGTGGTATTGTGAATCCATCGTCATTCCAATATTATGCTCGATGAGAATTCTATGGCCCATCTTATTCCAATATTATTTTGTGCAATGGCCAGAACTACTTACTGCGTTGGTCTTCTGTTGAATTCAGTTCAGTTTGACCCTTTAACTTTGTTGAGCTTTAGAGAATTGGTTTATAATTTAACATTTAGGTGGAGTTCTTGAATAAGGTGTATAATTTACTAGAGTAATAGATAAAGAGTGGTGGATTAAGGTGTAATATATACACACACATATCTTAAGGAAGTTTCTCGCTTCACATCTTTTCTTGATACACATATATCGTGAGGAAGTTTCTCAGCTCGCATCTTTTCTAGATAGATAGATGAGGCTTTGATGCCCTTATTAAGGTTCTCCTTCCCTCCAGCTCAACCTAGAAATTTTGGGCCCTATTCATAGTTAACCACAGCTAGTTTCTACATAAACCCCTTGTGGCAGTCTTTATTAATATTTTTCCTTTGGGAGTTTGCGTGTGTAACTATCCATGCCTACATGTTTTGCCCATTGGTTAGTGGCACTTGTTATTGTTTACAACCCTGAAGGTTTTCCGCTATTCCAAAGTGCATCTTGTCACCCTGGTCAGCGGTAGAATCAGATTGTAGGGTGGAAAGAAAATAAATATATAAATCTATTTAAAAAAACAAAGGGAAAATTTCTATTGTGCTTTTCAGTTTTTACCATTGTAGCATCTATGCAGTTTAATTTCCACGAGGCAAGCATTCTAGGTTATGGATTCTGAAGACTTGCCTTTCTTAGTCATCAAAATGGGATACAAGGTTATGGTGCTTAGGTATTTACAAAGTCCATTGTCCTAGCTGTGCACAGCCCTTCATTCTTTCTTATTAATTAATTCTTTTTTTTAAATTTTTAATTTTTATGTTTTTCTTTTTCAAAGTAAATGTCTGAAAATTAGGGCCTGTTTATTTATTTTTATTTATTTTCTGTTTGTGTTGTTTGAAAACACACACACTGTAAAGTTTGAAGACAAAACAATATTATTGTTTTTGTTAGAAAACAATTTTTTGGTGTTTCCTAAAAAATACTGTTAGAAAACAGTATTATCTTCCCACATTTTCTCATAATTTTCAAGATTTTACTTTACTCTGTTGTTCTCCCCTTTCTTTGTTACACCTGTTCTTGTGCTTTTCAGTTTTTACCATTGTAGCATCTATGCAGTTTAATTTCCATGAGGCAAGCATTCTAGGTTATGGATTCCTAAAACTTGCCTTTCTTAGTCATCAAAATGGGATACAAGCTTATGGTGCTTGGGTATTTACAAAGTCCATTGTCCTAGCTGTGCACAGCCCCTTCATTCTTTCTTATTATTTTTTATTTTTCAAAGTAAATGTCAGAAAATAAGGGCCTTTTTTTTTTTTTTGTGTGTGTGTGTGTTGTTTGAAAACACACCCACTGTAAAGTTTGAAGACAAAACAATATTATGTTTTTTGTTAGAAAACAATTTTTTGATGTTTCCTAAAAAATAGAGTGCTTTAAAAAAATAAAAACTCTGAAAACAGTTTTCAGCAATAGTTTGCCAAGCTCTCTGTTTTCTGCAATATGAAAACAAAAAACTATATGTTACTTGGAACGTGGATCTTTTTGATAGGTGGAACGGAAACGGGAACGTAGTACGCCACATGCTCTAAAACGTGGTACGATAGGGTAGACTTGTATATATTACATTTAAGAATTTAAGTACTTTTAGAGTAATTTTCTTTTAACTATTAGACATTCAATAGAATGTATTTTTTTTTTTTTGGTTGATATTTTTGTCTTGTCAAAACTTAACTCACCTTATATTTTAGTTTATTATATTTTATTTTTTTTCCTAATGTAACATTTAAGGAAATATATTGGAAACAACTTTTGGGATTGATTTGGATCAATAAACTTACCATTTTAGAATGGAAGTGTACCATGTTTGGGAATGTATGTTTCCAATACGTAATTCGCTAAGGTATTAGCATTTTGTGGTAACACATAACTGAAACCTGCTATTATACTTTCACAACTTGATTTGTACCATCCCCTTGCTTGAAAGCCAAAACCAATTATATCTAATAACAACCAACTACCATTATGATTATTTTACCATGCATGTGTATCTTTCAGAAGGGTTTGTTAAAGCCATATGAGCGCTGGTTTGGAGGCATATCTAATGGAAGTAGCAAATATACCAGTGCTACTTGTCTTAAACCACTGGTTTTGGTCTTAGTGGAATTAACCTTGCCTGTTTCAGTGTTTAAATGTTTTGTTGATGGGTTTATATTGTGAAATTGTGCTGAAAATGTTCATATCCGGTCTCATACTACTGAAATGGTTTCTACTTCTGGTTATGTCAGGAAGCACCAGCTGGAGATGATGATGATGACCTGGATCTCTTTGGTGATGAGACTGAGGAGGAAAAGAAGGCAGCAGAAGAGAGGGAGGCAGCAGCTAAAAAATCTGCCAAGAAGAAAGAGAGTGAGCTTCTTTAGCCATTTTGTTTTCTGACATGCATGCTTCAGAAAAAAAGAAAAAAAAAAAAATCAATATGTTGCGTGTTGATTATGCATTGGGCATCTGATTAAATATTCTTGCTGATGGGAACAATGAAATTTCAAGTAGATATAAAATCTTGAGTAATTTTTTTGCCAATTATTGCCATAAATGGCATTTTATTGTCAGACAACTCTCTTCCCCTTTTCCAGCTCCTGCCTATAAATCCTCAGAGAAGAAAGAAAGTGTTATTCTTTAGACATTTTATTAATATATATGATCGTGTCGGCTTAAAATTAGTACAAATGTACAATTGATTAGCAGTTGTTTGTGTTGACATCTAATTCAATACTTTGGCAGTGACAATGTTAGAACTCTACATGATTGGGTGACCAAAAACCTTGGTTTTTACTTGTGTGGAATTTTTCAGTATTTGAGTTCTTCATAAGTGGCATTTTCCTGTTGTGAAATTTTCTTACCTCTTTTTTTAATTCTCGTCTGAAATAATAATCCTCAGTGAATTTAGCTGAATCTTTTTTTTTCCTCAAGTTGATTTCCTAATTCTTCTTGCATTCAATCGTCTTTTTAGGTGGAAAGTCATCTGTTCTTTTGGATGTGAAACCTTGGGATGATGAGACAGACATGAAGAAGCTGGAAGAGGCTGTTCGGAGCATCGAGATACCTGGTCTCTTGTGGGGAGCATGTATGACTTGTTTTTTACAATAGATGACTTTTTTTGCCTTGTATTATATCTCACACACACACACAAAACCGGAGTCATTTTTTCAAAAACTTGAAATAAGTTAAAAACAACTTGGGTTGGGAAATTTTGATAAAAAATGACATGCTTGATACGCACCATGGTCGCACATAATTTCTTGCTTCTTGGATGAAATTTATATTAAATCATGGCATTTCACTTGTGCAGCAAAACTAGTTGCTGTTGGTTATGGAATAAAAAAGCTGCAGATCATGATGACTATAGTGGATGACCTTGTTTCAGTGGATACACTCATAGAAGAAACACTCACGGTCGAGCCTATCAATGAATACGTACAGAGCTGTGACATTGTTGCCTTCAACAAAATCTAATCCTAGATTACCGTTCCCAGGCTGTATTATCGTTTTGTCGTAATTGTGTTCTATGAGGTTTTTTTTTCTCCAGTTGTGTTTTTTCATCTTCTGAAGTAGACATACAAAAACTACCTGCCTAGTCTCTATTGTTTTGATGGCATTTCTGTTTAGTTTCTGTAAGATCTTAACAGAACTATCTTTGGTTATTTATAGAAAAGCTTTTATAGGCACATGAGCTTGACTTGAGTATTTATATATGGTGATTGTCTGTGGGCTCTTTTAAAGTCTTCCATTTCCACATATTGCTACTTGTTTTCAATGTATAGAGAAAATATCTATCAACGATAAATTGGCGGCGGTGGTGAAGTTTTACTGTATAGAGAAAATGTTTGATGGTTGGGAACGATGGTCGGTGGTGTGGTTGTATGATAAATAAAATTTACTGTATGAAGAAACCGTCTGTAAACAACGGATGGTTAAAAAATTATCAATCCAAGGCTTCCTTTGAGGGTTGGCTTTTTAGTTTTTTAAGCTATTTTAGTATGTGGTTAAAAAGTTTAATTTGGGGAGAGTTTTTGGTATTTTTGATTTTTTTGTGAGAAAAAAAAATGTCATGATTATGAGTTGAATGTAATGTTTTGTTTTATTGGATTAAAAAGTCTATTTTGTTTTTTGTGACTTTTAATCAAAAAATCTTCAAACCTAACTTTCCAAATATAGGCTAATATATATATATATATATATAAGTTTTAATTATTTTCTTATTGTTATATAACTTTGTTCTTCTAATTATTAAATTTATTGTTTGTAACTTTTTTTTTTTTTTTTTTTTTTCACATATAAATTGTAGTACATTTGTCTAGAAAATTTGCTACACTTGAATCTAACCAACTTGAGAAGTTTCTTTGTACTTCTGCTATAATTTGGATAAGGGGCCTGTCTTCAATTGAAGATAAAGATTGGACCGTACAGTCTGATCTGTGGCTCTATTTTTAGGGTTTTTTTTGTTACAATTTAAACCGTTTAATATGTAAAACTCGTCGAGTATTATATTTTTGTAAAAAATCATGTTGATCGGATATCGATAACTATTTAATCGGATTAGATTTTTGTCAACCGTTTATTTTTATTTTTTATAAAAAATTGATCTGATTAAATAGATATCAATATCTAACAAACATGATTTTTTACAATAAGATAGTACTTAACGAATTTTACAAATTAAACGATTCAGATTATAGAAACAGGGCCCAAAAATGGGCCAGACACCATCCCATGGGTTAATTTGTTTGAATTTTCAACAAAGTATGAATGTGTTGCCGCTTAACTTGAGTAAACTTTTTTGAAAATAAGAAAGAATGTATGACAGATAGTTGTTGAATGGTGGTAGTTGTTAGTGGTCGGAGGTGGTAGTCGAGTATGATGATGGGTGGTGGTAATGCGTGGGGGTGGTAGTTGGTGACAGTTTTTTTAATTTTTATTTTTGAATGATTTTATTAATTTTTTACTTAATTTAGATTTAGATATATATTTTCAAGTACGAAGTTTGTAAAAAAAATTAAAAATTCAATAATACACAAAAAAAAATAAATTACAAAAAATTTATATATATATTGTATTTATTATTATTTTTTTTTTAATATATTCACAAATAATTTAAACTTAAAAATTATTTATGATCACACAAAATGCAGTGAATTTTTAGAAAAAAAATTACAAAAATATCCAATCTGTAATAAATTTGTCAATTTAAATTATAATTTTTTGATTTATTTTCTATTTAATACTTTTTTTTTTTCATCGGTTTTTGATGGACAAAAAATAGAAAGATAGTTTAGATTACAAATAAATAAAAAAAATTTGATTTAAATTGATGAAATTAAAAACTCAAAATTTATTTTGTTTCAATTTTTATAAATTTTTTATTGCAATAAATATGTAAAATTTATAATTACAGTTTTTATAAACATTTTAAAACATATTATAAACATAAAGGGTAAATTACACTTTATTCATTTATGTTTGATGCTTTTTTTCATTTTAGCTCTTAAATTTTTTATTTTTATTTTTACTTTAGTCATTCACGTTTTAAACTATTTTTAATTTTCTCTAAAAGTTGATTGATATCCAAAATTAGATAAAAAATAACACAATCCTTGACATAAAAATATTTTAAAATATATATAACTCATACATTTAATACAAATACAAATATTAGGTCTCGTTTGGTAAGTGGTGCTTTTAGCCAAAAAATAAAAAAGTTACTAAAAAAAATAAAAAACCAACAACCTATATCAAAAATTTAAAGATTCTTTTTTTTTCTCTACTTTTTACATATCTTTTCGTAAAAAATCAAAAAGTCATTCTAAATATACTAGTTTTTTTTACATCATATTTTAGTTAAAAAGTTACTAAAAAAACCTGTTTCCAAACGAGGTCTTAATATAATAATAAATTTTATTATGTTATATGACAATTAACATAATATTTGTTTATTTAATTTTTAAAAAAATTAATTTTAAAAATAAACTAAAAAACCTTGAAACATAAAGTGAAAGTAAAAAAGTGTAATTTACGTTTACCCCCAACATGAAAAAGAATGTGCTGTTAGGACATTTTCAACCGTGCATTTTTTTTTTTTAATTAAATTTGAATAAAAGTTTTGTTTGATATTAAGTGTTCTAACAGAGAATTTTAAGATTTCATTAAATCACATGACGACTGGGTAGATGATTGGCTAGTCATCGGCCAGTGTAATTTTTTCATTTTTGCCTTGAGGTGTCTACCTAGAGAACATCCGGTGATGAAAATCCAACGACAATGAATAGTAATTTAATAAAAGTCACGTCCACCATCAATTTGATGAAAGAATTGAAAAATCTTGGATTTTATGAATCGTTAGAGGAGCAAAAAGTAAGGTTGTGCTTGGTGGGACTTTGTAATTAATTTTCAATCCATTGATTTGAATGTTACATTTAGTTTTAGTTTTCAAAAATCATTTCAACGCCCGCATTTGAAAATTTGTCTACCCTATCATCTCCCCGGATGCCCGACCGGTTGACGGGAACAGTTTTTTTTTAGCACCTGTTATTTTTATATTTTAAATAAAAAATATTTTTGGAATTTTTTAATTTTTTTAATGAGTTTTAAATAGAATTTTGGGTTGTGTATTTGGTGATGAGTTGTAAGTTTTTGAATCAAATATCATATGTCACATCAAAAATTTCAAACTCAATTCAAAACTCATAACCAAACAAATTTTTCTCATTCAAATCATAATTAAAAAACTCACAAATTCAAAATACAACTCTATTATCAAATCATAATTCTAAAACTCTATCAAACGCTACCTAAGTTTTTTTTTTATCAAATTTAAATAGATGTTTGTGATAACTTACAAAAGTCAAAAAATTAAAAAGTTACTAAAAAAAATTAAAAAGTCCATGCTATTTGGGGGAAGCTTGTGGGGTAGCTTAAAAGGTAAAATTATTATTTTACCCTTTGAATTCAAATACCCAGAAGTTAAAAAGTCAAAAAGTCAATAAGGGTAGAATGGTCATTTTAATTTTACTATAATATTTTATTATACATCTTTTTATAAAAAGTCAAAAATTTATTTTAAACATACATTTTTTTTCTTTACTTTTTTTTAAAAAAAAATCAAAAAATATACTTATATAAGTCATCTCAAACAATCATTAAATTTGAAAATAAATTTAATGAATCATTAAAAATGAACTAAGAGATTTCAAATAGTTTATTAAATTTTCTATCCGTTAAATAAATTTAATAGATGGGATTTAATAAACTAAACCTTCTAACTCATAATTTTCCATATCTAATTTTGCTACTTCATTAAGTATGTATGTTTGGGCTAGCTCTGGAAAAATATTTCTACTTGGAAATAAAAAACTAGCGGAAACTGAATCTTCTACTCCTATGGTACCACCATGCTTCGCACGCAACTCTGATGAATGGGCTATAGTGCTAAGGGCATAAGCTGTTGGTGTATTGACGGTTCGTTTGAAGAAGCTAATGTTGTGTTGGCTGATAAACATACCACCTTGTAAACTAAGTATGAAATTAAGGCCTAAAATGAAAGGATGATTCTGACGGGTATTTCCGATCCAAACTTGAGGTAATGGGAACCATTCTATGTGCTGATTTTGAGAACCTAGATGATGAAAACTAATCTGAGCACCATTGATGCAATGTGTGTATGTCTGTTTAGTGCCACCTGCTATGCTAACTAAGGCTGGGGTTGTTAAGGCTGTGCTCCATCCTGGTGGAACTACGTGTTGTTCGATATATGATTTACTGGCTCCTCTATCTATCATGGCATCTATACTAAGGGTTTTTTCCTACAAATTTAATCACACAAGAAATTTCAACTAAATTTGACTTAGGTATAACAGGATAATTAAATGGTAAATAGGTATTGTCTGGTTGTGTCTGAGAGTATTGACTAAAAGGTTGAGAATCAACTAGGTTGACTAATTCTAAAGAATTCATATGTTCTTCAATTAATTTATCTTTTAAAGGGTATTTAGTATGAAACTGTTCTAACTGTTGTTTGAGCTGCCTATTTTCTAATTCTAAACATTCTATGTCAAAACTAGTCTTGGTTTCTATCTCTCGTATTTGTATTTTGAGTTCTCGTACTTGTACTTCTAATTCTCTATTTGCTAGTCGTAATTCTTTGCTTTCTATACTATTATCTTCTCTGGTATTTTCTAATCTTATCTTATGTGTCATATTTAATTTTTCGAGACAAATTATACAATAAGTTATGCTGCATAATAAACATTGAGCTCTTTTATCTTTAGCTAGAAACCAATTACAATAGCTGCATCTAGTAGTATCAAATCCTAGTCCTATTTGAAAATTATGTTGACATTCAGTATCTGCATTACATTCCATCATAAAGAAAGTATCTTGAGAAGGAGTTGTTCCTATTTCTTGGTTAAGTTGTCCTAAAAGATTATCTACATCTGTATCACTTTCTGAATCACTATCTGAGCTTATAGCTTCTAATTGATATTCATAATTACTAACTATGCTATATACTTCTGAATCATCACTATTTATGCTGACTATATCTTCTTCTAAATCTTCTATAATATGTAGTGTTTCTATCTGCTTATTAGTATTAGATTTCTGTCTTTTTGGACAGGCTTTTGCAAAATGATTGGGTTCTCCACATATAAAACAATTACATTTTTTACTGTTGGATTTCCTAACATATTTTTGTTTTCTTTTATCTTTTTCATCTTTGGGTAATCTCTTATAATTTGTTCTATTAAAGGTTCTACTTTTCCTAATGAATTTATGTTTTTTCCATGATTTTCTATATTTTTTCTTCCAATATTTTTCTTTTCTATATTTTCCATATTTTTTGTATTTTTTCCTATTATATTTATCTTCATATTGCTGAGGAGTATATATTACACTGCTACAAAAACCATAATTTTGTTTTTTCGAGTCTTTCTGTATTTTAACTTCTATACATTTTTCTCTGAGCTTATAAAATGTAAAAACTATTCTAGGTCCTATTCCTAAACTTCCTCTAATATTTAATTCTCTAGTAGCTATTTTTGCTGGTAAACTTGCACAATAAATTGACCATTTATTTTCTATTTCTCTTCCTAGTTCTCCGGGTAATTTTCTAAAATATTTGTTTCCTATTTCTTCGTCAAAACTTTTTCCTGTTCTAGCTGCTATGGCTAAGTATTCTTTACTAAAAGGTACAATATATTTCCAACTTCCTAATATTATCTGATCTAATTCGGTTAATGCTACGCTTTGAGCAGAATCATTTCCTCTAGAAGGGTCATATCCTATAAGTATCTCTTTAATAAAACTGATGAAATTCCACGGGTTATTTCCTAAATCTTTAAGCTGTTTAATTGTTTCTTCAAATTTTCCTTTAAAGGTTAAATAAATATTATAAGCTAAATATCCTAAAAGTGTCTCCATATATTCCCACATATCTGTTGATTCATAAGGGTTGGTCATCCATGCTTTTACTGCATCTTTTTCCCATCTTTCTATTACTTCGTGCCATACCTGAGGGTCGAATCTAGCTAAATCTAAAAGGGTTCCTTTATTATTAACCGGCTGTAATTGTATGCTCATATATAATGGTCTACGCTTTCCATGAAACTTATAGCTTTTATTGGGATCTGCATGACTACATCCTGAACTGGCTAATGGTCTTCTTCCTCCTACTGCATAGTGCATTGGTTCTACGGGATCTTGTACAGTTGGTTGTGGGTTACTGGTGCTTGTGCTTTTTGTATTTATATAAAAAGTATCTTCTAATTGAGATTGTTCTAATATTTTAGTATTTTCTACATTAGATTGTTCTGGTATTCTAAATATTTTACTGGGATGTATTATATCTTCTATGATATCATCTACATATTCTGTATGGAATTCTTGATCTAAAAATGATACTGCTTCATCATGGGTATCTCCTCTGGCTAAGTATTCAAAATATCTAGCATCTAATATCTTGTTCATGTCTTATAGAGTGAAATTTTATAAATCTATCTCATCAATATTATATATCTTATTTTGTGATACTGTTTTTCTTCTGTCATTACATAAAGCTGATTTATTTCACTACGATTATCTTGATTTTCTTCTCTGTCTATACTAATAAATTCATCATCTTCGGATTTTTCTGGTGCTACATAAGTATACTGAGTAAATCTTACTGCATAATTTCTATCTGCTGCCTGATATAATAAATTATCTTGAGGGGCTAATTTTTTTTTGTCATAAAAAATCTCATAATTTTCAATCTATGGCTGCATTATCTTATGAATTAAATTTTTTAGCTGGTAATGCTTTTATTCCTTTTGCGCCTAATGACTTAACTATCTGATCATTTGTTTATAGTGAGTATTGCTTTCTGATATTGCTAAACCGAAAAATCATGTGCAGACTAATAAATTCTTTTCTTTTTTTTTTTCATTTTGTATCCTCTACTTTTTATTCCTATTTTTATTTTTTTATGAAAGGTCGAGGTTGGTAATAAGAAATCTGGTGTAAAATAAACTATTCCTCCTTTTGAATTCATATCTAATTCATAGCTTTCTAAAAGACTTTGTCCTACATCATTAAATCTATCATCATAAAGGCATAAGAAAACTTTTGTTCCTAAATTTTCTCTGGTTAAAGCCTTAACTCCTACCACTACTAATCCTAAGTTGATCATTTTAAGGTGTTCACTTACTGCATATTTATAGCTTTCTCTTTCTATTAAATTTAGCTCTATCTTTTTGTCTTCTTGAGTTACACTAATCATCTGTTCAGCATAATGTTTAAATAAATATTGTTTTTTATAAATTTTACCTAGCTTATACACATATTTAGCTGGAATTAATTCTAATTTTTCTTTCTTAAATTTTTCTAGTTGTTGTTCTACTTCTATAAACTCTTCTACTTTAATATCTTCATCATCATTACGCTTTTTACTACTACTACTACCTTTAATTAGCTGTTTAAATATATTTATTTTCTGTAAATTCTACACACTGGTTTCCTAGGTAATTTAAGCTTTTCAAAATATCTAGCTATATCTTCCTCGTTTACTTGAGATTGAGGTTTGTTGGATTGTCCTTCTATTCCTTTTCCTTTCTGAAGTACTATTTTTTTCTAAAGATGCTAGACGATTTTCTAAGCTATGTAATTGTTCTGATAGGTATTCAAATTTCTCACACAATCTTATTAAAAATAAAATTTCTATATTATTTTGTCTTACTGTTATTTTATCTGATTGACTTACACCCTGATAGCTACTGATTCTTTTTGGGTTATTATGAAAATTTTCTGCTTATTTTAAAATAGTCTGGTAATCTCTATTAGCTTTTTTATTACTACTCATAAACTAAGATCTTACTAATTGTTCTAAAATTTCTAATTTCTATTTTTAATTTGATTAATTTGTTTAATTTGATTAATTTGTTCTATTTATTTAGCTATTTGATTGGTGGTTGAAATTAAAGTTTCTATTTCTAATTTCGTAGGAAATTTTTCTAAATTTAAATCTATTCTTTTTTGTAGGATGGAACTGTACTGATCTTGGATATAATCTAATTTTTTATCTTGATCTTTAATTATAATACGATTATTACGGAGATGATCTATGGATGAAATAAAAAGATTACTAATTTTATCTATGTCCTTTTTAATATTTTCTGCAAAATTAATCTGATAATCTATGATACTATTTAGCTGAGGATTATGTTCACTATGAAGCTGATGTGTAAAATTATTTTCAAAATTACAACGGAAATTATTTTTATTTATGCTAAGACGATGATTATGGCTGCTAAGTTCTAAATCTAGATACTCTACTCTTTTCATACACAAAATTAACTCCTATTTTAAAATTGTTAAAGGCTACTATAAAATGAAATTTATAACTAAAATCTCAAAAAATAAAAACTACTCTGTTACCATAAGTAAAATGCATAAACTAACTTAAACTGTCATAAAACTGAACACTGCTCTGATACCAATCTTTGGGGAGGGTTGAGTTAGTGGTTTACCACTATTTTGAAATTGGGCTGAGAATTATCTAACTAATTCTACAGTTATGCTAAAAGGTCTTCAAGCTGTTGTATGGCTATCTTTAAGGCTTCTTGTTTTATAGTTAGCTGTCTATTTATTTGAGAAATTTTTAAATTGTAATTTTCTAGGGATTTGCCAGAAGCTAAAGATAAAAGAAACTGATTTTTTAAACTGTAATTTTCTAGGAATCTGCAAGAAGCTAATGATAAAAGAAACTGATATCTAGATTTTTGATCTTCTAATTCTTGTATTAGTTTAGTACTAATTTTAATTTTATTCCTAAGGTCTTCGTCTAAAGGCATACAATTTTTTGATTTTTTTGAATTCTTATATGGACAATATTTCCTTAATATTCTACTCGGGTTGTTCTCTTTTTATTCTAAAATTCTTTTTTTATGGCAAAAACTATTTTTAGGCAATGTTTGTTTTCATTACATGTACTCCCACCTTGAGACTAAGCCTCGTTCAACATAGTATATTTTTATTTTCTATTTTTACTTTTCCCTTTCTGCCTACAATTCGCCCTCCAACGCCTAACCACGGCTCACACGGGCTCTTCAGCTAAGGTCACTTAGTAACAAAATAGAAAACTGAAGATACTACGAAAGTTCAAAGCATGTAATATTAATGAGCAAACAAGCATTCCATAAACTTAATTTTCCCAAAAAGAAAATAAATTTTTAGAATAGAATAGTTACCCTTTTGAAATATTTAAGGAAAAAGAGAAACTACTCACACTTCATATTAATAAGAAATATACTTACAAAGATTATATTACAGACTCTGAAACTCTGAAAAACTTAGGCCAAGTTTGGCATCCTCAAAATAATCAAAAAAGTCAAAAAGTCACTATCTTATTTAAGTCACATCATCTTATTTAAGTCACATCACCTCTCTAACACATCACTTCAAACTCAACCCAAATCCAACCCATATTCCATAAAAAGTCAAAAAGTGCACTTATTTAGTCTTTCCAAACTTGGCCTTAATACACTTAGAGGTTTTTTAGAGATGTTGGAAAATTTACAACGCAAAGTGAACTGGTGTTTTTTCATTCTGCTTTCTTTGTTGGTATGCAAGCCAATTTATACAACTCAAAAAAAAGGTAAAAACAAAAATCCTAATCTATGTCCTACGACTAGCCTTTCTTAATTCAAAACCTACAAGCCTAAACTCTAGGCTTTTTGAAAACTTTTCTAAACATATGCAAACTTTGACGGAAAATTGTATACATATAAAGACAAAACATATATGTATATAATTATATGCTTGACTCAAATCACTATTCTAGATATAGATAAATTTTATCAATAAAAGATTAGGATAATGATATCGGGTACTACTTTGGGCCCCATCGCATATCATTCAATCATTCTTTTCTGACAAAATTTTGATATTATAATTTATTACAAGACACGTATAAAGATTTTCACAGCTTTTCTTTAATAAAGCAGGATAAGAGATATCCACTTTATTAAAGTAGTGATTGAAGGAAAATCCTTATCATTGACAGACTCAAATAATTACAGACACAAAATATCTACAAAAATCTTTTTTGTCTTTTCTTGGCGTGCATTTTTCTAATATCTGAGGAGAATCTTTATCTTCTATGGATTTTGTCTTCTTTTGATGGAGCGTCAATTATTGATGCTTCTAGGCGGGTTCTCAAACGTTTTGCAAAATTGAAAGAGTCAGGTAAAAGTACTTTTTGAAGATTATATAAGTCTTGTAGTGGGACCCCCCATTTTTTTTTTTTTTATTCGTACATTCTGTCTGCGAGGTAGTCCAAGTCTGCTGCTGAGAGTTGATCGTAAAAGTCATCCCCATCTCCCATGGGCGGTTCATCGTACCATTCTTGATTCTGTCCTTCAATTTCTGGTGACTCATGAGAAACGCCATGCTGATAGTTAGGGTATTGACTTTCTTCGACAAATGTCTCTTTGCTGAATGGATAACCAGGGATGGCTAAATTACAATGTATCTTCTGATATCTATCTTCACAAACTAGATGTCCGGAATTTCCATTATATGCTAATAGAGAGTTGCTAGCAAATTTTATCCATTTGTTGAGCTGGTCTTTGAGTGGAAATCTTCTACATGGCCAGGGTCTCTTATTGAGAAGTGCCGGGTATCTTGAAGTTCCTCTGAGGTACATCTTATGCTTAGCTGGGTTGCACCATATTCCCTTCCATTCTGGTAGTTTGCTATCTATCAATGCTTTTATATATGGATGATATTCTTCCATTATACATAGTACTGCATGAGCAAGCTTATGTCCAAAGTTATCTGTCTGATCTGGTTCTGTGAAAATTAGTCTGGAGACAAAGCTGTAATCTAACAATTTTGGGACTGTTAGATAACGAATTTCGGTTCTGATTTCTATCTCCAATGGCTCGAATGTAGCTAAATTTATCTGGCAAAGGCAAACACTGAAGTCTAGGTTACACTGACATCTTCCAAAATGCTTGGATCTCCTGTTGCATTTTTCTTCATCTAAACAGGGCTGTTCTTCATCTTCATAGGTATAGGTCCACTAATAAGCTAAGCCGGGGCAGTCAACTCTTGCTATGGAAAGGTCTTGAAGAAATTGCTGAATAATGACTAGCTCGCTATTTCTGTTATCTTCGGCTAAGGTGTAAATATAGGGTTTTAGGTCTTCTATTACTTGGCTTTTCTCACAAAGAGATCGAATGATAGAATGCCTGAAGAAATACATTATAGCACTCAATTGGTCAAATTCCTCACTGGTGAGTTGTTTGATTTCTGGGCTAGGTAAAGTGGTAGGTGTTCTTTCTGGAGCTAATTTTTTAAGCTGATTGGTTAGGATTCGAACGGTTGCTCTCAATTGTTTTTCTTCGTCTCGGAGCTGGTCTAGCTCTTCACTGACTCTTTTGCCTTTATCCATAATTTTCTTAAAATTTCTGGAAAGGCCTTCACAATGTCTGCACATCTGGAGAGGATTCTGAAAATCTGTCTGAGAGTTAGAACTACTACTACTGCCTAAACTACTGCTTTCAATTATCTAGCTAACTGGAACTCCACTAGTAACAAGGATGGTTGACCTCATCTTGCTCAATGTGTCCAGGTAATCTTTAGCTATCTGGCTAATAAAATAACTGGTTCCTATTTGTCTTCAGGCATAGGTACTGGCTGACTCAAAGTCATAAAATCCTTTAAATTGGGGTAATGTAAAATTTTTAACTACCAGGCTTGGTTCCTTTAACTATTACATAGAAAGAAAAACTTTTTGATAAAGGTTTATTTTGAATTTTTGAAAAATATATACTGAGAGAGTTTAGGACTGAAAGGCGTTTAGCTGGGTGGTTCTGACTGGTCCAAAGGTTATCTAAAAGACACTGTTGAACTGGGTCTAACTCGATCCCTATTAAAGGTTTGAATTTGGTTCTGCCTTTATGAATGGGAAGAGAAAATCCCCTAAAGTTCATGGTCTTGTTGTTCTCCATTATCTGCACAAAAATTAAACTGGTTATCTTCTTTTTCTAAATAAATTTTCCTACTTAACCAATCTGTTAACCTATTATCACTACCTTTGATATGTTGAAATTCTACTTTGTATCCTTGTCCTACTATACAATCTAAAAATTTTGCCCATCTTCTAGTGCTTAATTTACGCTCATTGAGTTTGTTATGGAATCTAACTATAGCTTCACAATATGTTCTAATTATAAAAGGTTTGTGCAAAAATAATCTAAATTTATTTATTGCATAAACTATTCCTAATATTTCAAAATCTAAACTAGTCATGGTTGTATCTTTTTCTTTAAACTTTCCGGAACTGTATCTATAAGTGCGTTCTTTATTTTTGCCGTCATACTTACTAGGTTTGGCTAATAATATTGTTCTCCATCTTAATTGACTTGCATCTGTTTCTACTACTATATATTATGATTCTAAGGGGAGTTGTAGGTCTGGTAGCTTTTTACAAATATCTTTAATTTTTCTAACTAAAGCTATATCTTGTTGATTAAAATATTTATGTCATGTAGGTGTGGTTTTGCTATAGAGTGGTCCTTTTATTTTACTAAGGTTATGAATATACATTCGTGCATAATTTAAGATTCCTAAAAAAGATTGAAGCTATTTTGTATCTTCTAATTTATCTGGATAATCTAAAATTTTCTTGACTATATGAGGTTGTAATCTAATTTTCCCATCTCCTAACTCCATTCCTAAAAATTCTATGTGAGGTTTATTTAATACCATCTTCTTCTTGCTAATTATTATTCCATTATTTATGAATTCTTCTAAGGCTATATACAAATGATCTATATAATTATTTTTATCTGGACTAAATACTAATATGTCGTCTATGTATACCAGTATAAAATTGTATTTATTAAATATACTATCCATCTTACGCTGAAATATGGAAGGTGCATTTTTTAATCAAAAAAGCATGACTAGCAATTCGTAATGTCCTTGTGGACAACAAAAGGCTGTCCATGGTATGCTTTCTTTTTTTATTTTTATCTGCCAAAATCCTGGCTTGCAATCAAATTTACTAAATATTTTTGCTGTCTGTATTCTATTTATGAGTTGATCTTTATCTGGTATATTATATTTATCTTCTTCTGTATTATCATTTAACCTTTTATAATTTATAACCATTCTAGTTTTTCCTCTTTTTATTTCTGCATGATTTCTAACCATAAATGCTGCGCTTCTATGTGGACTATTACTAGGTCTAATTAGTCCTAAATCTAATAGCTCCTTAATCTGGGTTCTAAATTCTTTTATATCTGTTGGCGTATGATCTATTTGTGCTGAGGTAATCCTATAATCTCTATTTTTTATATCTAAACTGGCTAAAATTTTATTTCTCTCCCAATATTTTATGGGTTGTTCTCTTAAAATTTCTGTTATTTCAGCTAATCATATTATCTCATCTAATTCATTTTCTGCTCTTCTATATATTGGTTTTTTCTTTATTTTTTCTATTTTTGCAAAAATTAATTCTAAATTAGCTATTTCTTGAAAATCTTCTAAGTTCCAATAGTCTCCCTTATTTTCAAAATGAACCTCTTCAAAATCTTATAACTCATAATTTTCCATATCTAATTTTGCTATTTCATTAGGTATGTATGTTTGGGCTAGTTCTGGAAAAATATTTCTACTTAAAAATAAAAAGCTAGCGAGAACTGAATCTACTCCTATGGTACCACCATGCTTCGCACGCAACTCTGATGAATGAGCTATATGATGCTAAGGGCATAAGCTATTGGTGTATTGACGGTTCATTTGAAGAAGCTGGTGTTGTGTTAGCTGATAAACATTAAATTTTCTATCCATTAAATAAATTTAATAGATGGGATTTCAAATAGTTTATTAAATTTTCTAGCAAGTGCCACATAAAAAAATTCGTTCATTATTTGACGTCCAAATTCCAATCTAAATAAATAAACAAATTATGATAACTGTGTCGCGTGTCGGATTAATTATGTTCGACCAATTAATTGGTAAAATCGGAGGGAATCGGTATGAGATATAAAGCGATCGAACACATATAATCCCATGTCGGTTCTGTGAATGATTCGATTTTGCCTACACAAAGGTAAAAACCCTACTCTTTCTGTTTCTTTCTATTTATCTGTCAATTATCGTTCAATTTCTTTCTATGTTTAACCTGTTTTATGTACAGTAGAAGTAGTAGTAACCATCAAGTTAAGCTCTTGAAGAAACCGCCGCCGCCGCCTCCTCCTCCTCCGCCGCCGCTGCAGAGGTTGCTGCGTTGGGTAATCGCATAGAAGATCTATCAACAAGGAGGGGGAGGGAGGGATTAGAAGAAAAAATCAAAAAAGAAGGGGATTGTTAGGGTTTGGGAATTGGGATGGCAATAGCGGTGCCAGGGCAACTGAATGTCAGCGAATCGCCGTCGTGGGGTTCCAGAAGCGTCGACTGTTTCGAGAAATTGGAACAGATTGGCGAAGGCACTTATGGGTCAGTTTTACAAACTTACCCAAATTCTATTTTCCTTCCCCTTTCTATTTCAATTTGACTTCCCTTGCTATGTATTGTTCACTGACCTTAATTCTTTTCTTTTCTTTTCTTTTCTTTTCTTTTCTTTTTTTGGTAGTATTGTTTAAACCCACAATTTTAAAAGTGGCATGGGAGTTGAGGACATGTACAGTTGAGTTTGTGATAAATTAAAATTTAACATGTAAATTTATGCTATTTCATTGTGAGTCAAATTGGGGGAAGCTTTTTAGGGTCTCAAACATTCTAGGAAACACCTGGCCTCTACCCAGTGTGTTTACTAACAATCTGTTTGGTAAATTAGAAGGGGATGGAGAGGGGAATTGAGATTGGTAATACCCTGCGGCTCACACGGGCTTCACATTTTTATTTTTTTTTGGTGTCCTCCTTTACCATATTTGATTGACAAAAATGGGTGTCTGTTGTTATCTCATTGAATGGTAAAAATAATTCTCTCCTAATTCTCTCCCTTTATTCATGTTGTTACATCTAATTAAAGATAGTACCAAATACGGAAAATCATTCCGTATCCTACATACGAGTAATCATGGTATTACCAATTCCAAATTGTACTGAAAAATCTAGTTCCGAAGGGTAAACTAGAAAAGAAGAGAAAAGAAAGGATGGAGAGGAAAGAGAGAAAAAAAGAGATGATGGCATCTCTTGTTTTTATTTAAATAATTCAGGAGATAAATGAAGATAAAAGAGTGGGTTATCATATCTTTCTCACTCGGGAAGATAAAAGGACAGAAACTAAATAAAGAGTGAGCTGTATAATGTAAGCTTTTCCGAAACCATTCTAATGACATTAAAGTCACACCCACACACCAAACGAAGAGCATGAACCATAAAGGCTAGCTAACTCCTCCACAAAGGATTCCTTAACAAAGAGCTATTATTAGTGCCATAAACTCATGGTAGCCGCCACTCACTTTTATCCACATTCCTCAATCTAATGGACAACAAAAACTCCCATACTATTGTTTCATGTTCAAAAATCTTTCTTTCATCTCAAATAATTATGACTCCCCTTGAAGTGCTACACGAAGGTAAACTACCCACCTCCTATATCTAGGCTCCTATATACTCTTATTTAGTTTTCTATCAAAGTCTTCAATTTTTGTTCTGGAAAAATAACAATATCTAGACTATATTTAACTCAAACCTCTCTAACTACTACTCTTTTTCTTCTTGACCTAATTGCTCTTGCATTCCAAACTACCATCTTCATTTAGAACTATCTCTAACTGACTAATCCTAATCTCTTTATGTTGTGTTTGATTAGTGGATTTGAGAAGAAATTTGGAAAAAAAAAAAGAAAAGGAAAAGGCGTGTGAAATTATGTGAAATGTAGGTGTATTTTATTTACATTTCACCTATATTTTCCCTTTCGATTTCCAAATCCTTTTCCAAATCCTCCAATCAAACACAGCATTAGGGAAACCATTGTAATTATTAACATTTGAAATTAAATTTCTTAACTCAACCTCTTTTCTTTTGCTCATCTTTTTTGACTTTCCAACCCCTTAGAACTACACCCCTCTCTTCTTTCCTGCTTCCTCTTACTATTCAAACTAACTAAAGATAAACCCATCTTTTTTAATATAACTTAAGTGTACCAACCCTTGCCCACCAAGAGGAGAAGAAACAATTCTCTTAACCTTTCTTGACCATCTTTCGTTAGTCTAATGACCCCATTCCTTTCATAACTTGTGTTATTATTTACTGCCAATCAAAAAAAATATATATATATATATAAGAAAGGGAATGAGAACCTGGAATGGGCATTTACCCATTCTCTCATACCAAATAGGGGTGTTCACGGGTCGGATCAGCTCGGTTTTGTTGGTCACTGTCATCCAAACCGACAACATCGGTTTGAAAAATCCATCAACTGAACTCGTTCGACCATTGTTTCGAGACCATTGGCTTCGGGTCGTAGAAAATCCAATCAAGCTTCGGTCAGTACTTCAACTCAATCGTCTTCCTCAAGAGAACTGCTTGAGGGCTTTGGGGGAGGAAGATCAAAGATGGAACGAGAAAGGGATGAGGATTTTTAGGGAGGCAAAGCATGGAGAGAGAAAAGGAGATGGAGTGGTTTTGGGAGAAGAAGATCATAAATGAAGGGAGAAGGGTTTAGGGAGAGAGAAGAAATGAGATGAGGGTTTTGGGAGTGAGTTTATAGTCGTATCCAATATTAGGATTGGAGTATTGAGTGTGTTTTTACAGACGAATGAGGCCCCCAATCAAGGGGTTCATCAACAATTCCTCCATTGAAGATGCACCTTGAGGGAAGATGGAGAGATGTCTGTAACATACATGAGAGAGAGTGAGAGAGAGAGAGAGAGAGAGATAGAGTGTACTCAAGTAATGAGGAAGAGAGAAGTGAGAGAGAGAGAGAAAAGTTAACAAAATTAAATGGAGAGAGAGATAGTTTGGATGGGGAATATGTTAGTGGGAAAAGAAATAGACATTTTTTGAAACTTAAGATTTAGAGATAAGATAGGTAGAAGATTTTGGAGATCATGTAATCTGGTAAGGAAATAATAAAAAGACACATGTAGATTCTATCATATTTCGGTCGGTTGGTTTCTACGGTTTCATTAATATTACATCTGAATACCGAACCGACACCCAAATTTATAGAGCTCCAAAACCCGCAGCTGACCGTATATTGTGTCGAAACCGTCTGCAATAGTCAAAATCAGGTTGGTTGGTCAGATTTCGCTGGTGGTTCGGTTCTATGAACAGCCCTAATACCAAATGCACCTTCAGTCATTAGGAAATAGAGAAAAATGTCGATTCTTCAATTTGTGTACCTTAGAAGAGAGTAGCTTTATGTTATTATTTATTGTACCAATATGAGAAATGGAATAATAAGTTGGTATGTCATAAACGAATTTCTTACTAGATTTTCTTATCACTAGACATAAAGGCAATGAATTCTACTTGTATTTATTAATGTGGTCTCCACTGCCATTGTGTTTAGAAGTGAGGATATCTGGTAAGAAATCCGATTATATATAGCAATACTCATTTCCAAGTAGTTGGGATAATGCTTTGTTGGTTTTAATTCACACATGAATTCAACTTATGGCCTGTGCATTCATGTTTAATTTATTAGTGATTCTTGTTTGTGGAGCTCTTGTTTCAATTCTTATGTTTCATCATAGAGGAAGGAAAATTTGCTTCTTGCATGTAGTCTCCTACGATTGTTGTGACGGCAGTGGAACCTAATCTTTTGCCTGTGCAATTCTGCTTTTGCAGTCAAGTTTACATGGCTAGAGAAATTAAAACAGGAGAAATTGTGGCTTTGAAGAAAATACGGATGGACAATGAAAGAGAGGGGGTAAGGTTTTCTTTCCTTTCATATCATTGGCCTTTGATTTTTTTTTTTTTTTTTTGAGTTTTGCGAGTATTTTGAAAGGATCAAGAAAAAAATTAAGGAGAAAGTTACAAGGCCCCTTCCAAAGAAGTTTTCAGTTGTGGAGGCAAGGCACTGTTTTTTGTTTAATATAACCTGGAAATAAGTTATTGTGTCTAGAAAGTTGGTTCTTAAATGGCTTTCCTTTGCAGTTCAAAAATATCCTCTTCTGGATGAACTTACCTACCTTCTGATACTTCTGTAACCTGGCTTCTGCGAGTTGGCATTGAACTTGCCTTCTGAAAATTAGTTACCATATGTCCACAAGATATAGTGTCAGTAGATCTGATCAGTTTTCTTCAAAATTAGGTCGAAGTTTCCATTGGAAACAAAATTTATGATATGAAGGTGCAATGTAACCTTTGAACTTTGGTTAGACTGATTTTTTTTTCCTTGCAGAAGCAACTAAGTAGGAAACCAGTCATCTAATATTTGGTGTCGCCTATAAGTAAAACTGACAATAACAGAGGTGGCTGGGTTGTGTTCTGGATGTCAACATTGACTTGAAGGCTGACCAACGGTCGAGATGTTCTGATGCGCCATTTTAATTGCACTTGTCCAACATAGGGTATTACTATATAAATTCGTAATTTTTCAGAAACCTGGTCTGCCATGAATGAAAATTTTGCATTATGATCCTATTAATGAGTCAAAATTTCAACTTGAGGTAAAGCTAGAAAGCATTTAAGGGTCACATTATCTTCAAAGGGTTGTGTCCAATGGAATGGACAGGAGTTCAGGCGATTGGTTTTCTAGATTGAACTTTGCCATTCCTAGTTATAATGGATAACGGAAAACATTTTGGGTAACTCTATATGGAAAACATGTTTTGAGGTTCCTTGTAATATCTTTCTAAACGCTTTTTTTTTTCTATTTGACTATGCAGTTCCCTATAACTGCCATACGTGAAATTAAGATATTGAAGAAGCTGCATCATGAAAATGTGATTAAGCTGAAAGAAATTGTAACATCTCCAGGTAAGCTATTCAGATTCATATTCACTGTTCATCTCTAGTTTTTCTGTCCTGTTATTCTATTCTCTAAGAGTAGCTATTTTAGTTTACATAGCTAATTGATTGAGATCATTTTCCAGGTGCTGAGAAGGATGAGCAAGGGAGGCCAGGCAAGTATTTTGGTGTGCGCTTTTAGATGCTGTAATCTGTCTCCATTTATAGTCTGGTTCATGAACAGTTTATTTATTTTGTTTACTGTCCTACTTATGTGAGAGCAGGGAATTTCTAACGTCGGTGTCATTACTTGGAGTTGCAGATGGTAACAAATATAAAGGTGGCATCTACATGGTTTTCGAATACATGGACCACGATTTGACAGGTCTTGCTGACCGTCCTGGGATGAGATTTTCAGTGCCACAGATTAAGGTAATACCGAATTCTGTGAACAAAATGCTGCAATATCTAATTATTGACCTTTAGATGATTGACCCTCTCTCTCTCTCTCTCACACACACACCCTTCTTTTTCTCCTTCATCTTTCAGTGCTATATGAGACAGCTTTTGACAGGGCTTCACTATTGTCATGTAAACCAAGTACTTCACCGTGATATTAAGGGTTAGCACGAAAGCTAGTTTTTTCCCTAGGAGATCTTGCTCTTGTTTTCATGACGATAAGGTATGTGGTTGTACAATTGTGTTGCAGGCTCCAATCTTCTGATAGACAATGAGGGAAATTTAAAGCTTGCAGATTTCGGCCTTGCTCGGTCATTCTCAAATGATCATAATGGAAATCTTACGAATCGTGTAATTACTTTATGGTATAGGTAAACTGTTCAGCTTACCCTCTAGGAAAGAAACATGCATGTGCACAAAAGCAACTTTGATGAGTGTATCTAATTTTTGTTCAAGATTTTGTCTTCTAAATGCTCTGTAATAAGAATCTTACGATTCGTGATTTGATTCACGTTTCAATTTGCAATTTTTGCAAAATCGATATGAATCTATGGGCGAATCTATTTTAGAAGTGAATCTTTAGTGAATCACATGATTCATCAATTCACGATTTAATTCACTTTTTACGATTTATGCAATTCTTGAAATTATCATATCCAACATATTTCGATTCTTTTTTTCCTCTTTTTTTTTTTATATATATATATATATATATAAGTTAAAATGACATAATACAACTTCTAATAGAGTTTAGTACAAAAATAACCAATATATAACATGATTTGTTGTTATTTTGGAGATTAGAGAGTTTTTAATGGGATCCAATCCGATCAAGTTAGACCCAACATGTTTTTAACTTTTTCTTCTCATTTTTTTTTCCTTAAAAAAAATATAATGTATATTTTAAATATGTTTAAGATTAAAGTAACTTGCAATATAAATTATTTATTGCTATTTTATTGAAATAAATATATTAAAATATTACATGGGTGACGATAGTTAAAAGTTGCAATAAATATACTAAAATATTACTTGCAATATAAGTTTTTATATTTAAAAAATATATATATTTAAACAATAAACTTATATACCTTCTAAAATATTTTAGATTTTAAAATAAAATATTCTAATTAATTCTTTCTTATTATTAGGTCATTGTTACTTGTAAATGTATATATGTTTATGAAATATTAACATCGTTGTTAAATTATTTTTACTTAAAAATTGAGAGTGTCTTTGTTTACTTTCTTTATTTAGAATGGTTGATAAGCAATATCTAATAAAGGGAGAAGGTAAGATGGTGATCTTACATGGGAACCTGCGTTAACTTTTTACCTATTAAACCACGTGATCATCATTCAAAATAACATTTTCATTGATTTAAGTCTAAATTTTTTATATTTATAAGATATATTTAACATCCAAGTGTGTAGATGTATTTTTCTAAGTAATTTAGAAAAAGTAACTGGATCTTTATGATTCACAATTCAGTACAAGGCCATTTCGATTCACGATTTGACAACTATGTCTAAATGTCATTTGATTGATCCTGATACATAATAAACTTAACAGACCTCCTGAGTTACTGCTTGGGACAACAAGATATGGTCCAGCTGTTGATATGTGGTCAGTTGGTTGTATCTTCGCAGAGCTTCTACATGGGAAACCAATCTTTCCTGGGAAAGATGAGGTACAGTACTGTTAATTAAATTCTTTTTAGTGTACTAAAGAATGATATGCCTGATGAACATTGGCTTAGTGTGAATGTCACATATCACGCTGCAATCTTGATTTCTGCCCATCACATGGAGCACTTTGGATTCTGAGATCACAGTGGCATTCACAGTGTGTGATTGTCAAATTGTGAGCAGACAGTGATGTATTTTGTTTAAGCAATCTCAGTTGTGCTTCTGTGATTTAGAGAAGATGATGATAGCCTTCAATATTTGTCTTGTTTTGGTTACAAGACTCATGCTTTATTCGTTCACACATGCAATGGGATTTGAGAGAAAAAGAAAATATTAAATTTATTAGGAGATCCAAGAAACTAGAAAAGTGAAGATAAAACAAGTATGATTTAGGGCTAGTTTGGCATAACCTAAATAAGTTAAAAAGTCAAAAAGTCACTATCTTATTTAAGTTACATCATCTTATTTAAATCACATCACCTCTTTAACACATTACATCAAACCCAACCCAAACCCAACCTAAACCCACCAATAAGTCAAAAAGTACACTTTTTAGAACATCTCAAACCAACCCTTAGTTATCGATTCTTTTTCTTTGTTATAGCAATGTAGTTTTTCTTTTTCATCCCTAGTACTATTAGAATTTTGTATTTTTAAATGGTTTTTCTTACAATGGCAAACATATTTCTCAACTAAGCCTTTAAATATTTTTTCTTAAGCTTATTATATTCATAAACCTCAACATTTTCAATTATTTAATTATTTAAAATAAATTAACATTTATATAGGTGGTTGTTTATGTTTTCGAACGTTTTCAATTTTTTTCTTGTTTCACTTATGTTTTTGTTTCCAAGATAACCAAAGCAGCATAATGAAATTCGGATGAAGATAGCTTCTTAGATTGAAAAACCTTTGATTTGGGGTGGGCTTTGCTGGAAGTGAATTTGCTTACTTGAAGATAAGTGTTTCGTTGGGTGGGGAGCTGTTAAAAACATTTTTCAAGATTGTTGTGGAGTAGATCAAAAAACCTTTGATTGGGAGGTTTTTTTTGTTTTTTTTTTTTTTGGGGGGGGGGGGGGGGGGGAATTTGCTTACTTGAAGATAAGTGTTTCGTTGGGTGGGGGAGCTGTTAAAGACATTTTCCGAGATTGCTGTTGGGGAAGACCTCCACAAGAAGTAGAGGTTTTTTCTGGAAATGGTGGGGTTGCAACAATGGTTGAAATACACTATGAAGGTGCATCGCAAAGGGCCTAGGGGGTTTGGAGGGGTCGAGCTAGTTCTAGAGTCCTATGCGCAAGTTGTAGGTTATTGGCAGAGATGCCTCTTGTGGGTAAGTTTGGCTCTTGGGGAGAGTCTAGCAATGGGTGAACAAGCATTGGGAGGGGTTTGTGGGAGAGGAGGTGGTGGAGTTAAGTGAAACATTCTTTCCTTTCATTCTCCCTTCCATGTAGGGGGCTCATAGAATCCTCTCGGTGGATTGGGAATGCGACGGCAAATATGTTTTTCTTGATTGGTGGTGGTCCACAGGGGGATAAGAGGACGGTGGTGAAATCATCCTTGAAGAAGTGGAAAGGGGATTTGGTGTGTTTGCAAGAGATGAGGATGGAGTTTTTCTTGGTTTATATTGGGTGGCGGTGTGGCAGCAAAACTGACCCGACCCTACCCGATCCTTGAGCAACTTACTTAGAGGAGCTATTAATATAGCCATTTAGTGTAGTGTTTTGTTTTCTAAGAAGCATGGACATGTGACATGACAACGATGACGACATGGAAAATTTCAAAAAATGAAAGACACGGCACATGGTTGACACGGGCAAAATATATAGTATTTATTATATATCATATATAAGGATAAATAATTATTATATGTCATATGTATGAATATTTAAGTCAAAATATAATCATTTTAAAAGCCTAAAGGAGAAAATTAGATATGAATTTACATTGTTGTTGTTTTATCATTGGATTCCAACTTCCAAGTTATTTTATTCCAATTTGTAATGTGTTTCATGTGTGTGCAAGTGTTAGAAAGTGTCCGATGAGTGTCTACGTTACCTTAAGTGTTTGTGCTTCTTAGGGTGAAGCCATACTTCCTTCAGTTCTTTCCACCTTATGTAGTTGAATCAATGTCATTCTTGCCCTTGCTTTCTTTAAGAAATGCTTCTAACTTCGAACTCGATACTTCTTTGTCACCATTTTGATAAAAGATCAATTTATATCAAGCAATTCATGCAAAGAAAGTGGGATTTTCAGCTCTCTTATACCAAATTGTTGTAGGATATTATGAAGCTACCTTGAGATGACTATTATAATGGATTAATGCTATGCAAACTAATAAACCTTCTTACTCACATCAGGTGTTCCTATCACACTAATTTAGTGGGTCCCATTTTCAAATTCCAAAGTTCCATTAATGCATGCAAATTTATTAAGAGAAGTTTTTGAACTTTGTTTGTTTGTTTGGCATTTTCCATTTTCCATTATAATTACCTGCTGTATTTGTCCCGATTATTACAACATTCTAACAAAATACTGTGGGTAATATGCTCCCTGTTTGGAAAATCTTGTTTGTACCTTTTTTAGCTTACAATTTGATATTTCATGATTAAGCAGTTATAATTTGAAAAGTTACACTCCGTTTGGATTGATGGTTTAGGAGGGGAAGTGAAGGATCTAGAGGGATAAAGTTAGTTAAATTGTGTTTGGATTTGTGCTTGGATTCTTTTTTAGAAGGGAAAGAAAGTGCATGGAGGGATTATGAGGGGGAGAGAGTACAAGTATTTTAAGCACCTCACTTTCCGTCCATATTGGGAGGAAACGGAAGGGCAGTGAAGTGCTTCTCATACTAATATATTAAAATATCTTATTAAATATATCTCCCATTAATTAAGTGTTGTCTACCTAACAAGAGAGATGAGACTTTCCCTTCCTTTTCTTTCTCATTCCCTTCTTTCCCCTCATAACTAACTCTTCCCTTCCCTTCCCTTCCCTTCTCCTCCCCTCAATCCAAACAGAGTGTTAAGGTATTTGGTAAAACTTTTCAAGTTTTCAGCTATTTGCTTTTTTCAGTTAAAAAAGCCGCCTTTTTTAAACTGAGTTTGATATGCTTTTTTTTTAGATACAAGGAAGTTTTGCCAAACAGCCTCTTTATATTTTTTGGGTGGCTCTTTTCGTTTTATGGTATTGTTTTCCAGGAAGTTATGTTTATTGGTTTTGTCGTTGTAGCCCGAGCAATTAAACAAGATATTTGAGTTATGTGGAGCTCCTGATGAGTCTAACTGGCCTGGGGTCTCTAAGATTCCTTGGTATAACAATTTCAAGCCAACGAGGCCAATGAAAAGACGTCTCAGGGAGGTCTTCAGACAGTAAGTAAATCATATCCTATAACCTATATTTTCAGTGTAGACCATGAGTTTAGTGCTTCATTATTCACACTACTACTTTTGCATTATAGCTTTGATCGGCATGCTTTGGAATTACTTGAGAGAATGCTGGCTCTTGATCCATCTCAGGTATCTCTTCCACTCTTATGATCATCTTCTATTTATTTATTTATTATTATTATAAATAGGGTCATCTTCTCCAGTTACCTTTTTTTCTAAGAGTTTGGCCAATCTTGATGGGAGTTGAACCCTGACCCCTACTGCCACATTTATACAAGGTCCATTAATAAATTTTGATTTACTTAATGCGACTCGTATAAGTTCTTAAATATTTCGGTTTACATAAAATTTCAGTTTTTCTTTTGGTTAATATTTTAATATTTGGTTCCAATTTCTATTCTTCTTCTTGAATTATATGTATGTGGATTCTTTTAAGCACTAAAAGTTGCTGAGATGAGAAAGCTTAGATGGATGTGTAGTAAGGCTAGAAAAGATAGAGATAGAAATGAATATATCCCCGAAATGGTGTAAGTAGCACCTATTGAAAATAAATTGATAGAGAATAGGTTAAAGATGGTTTGGTTATATACAACGAAAACTTATAGATGCAATGGTAAGGCAAAGTGGTAGGATCACCATAAATGGAGATGCTATGGGAGAGGAACATCTAAATTGACATGGGATGTGATAGTAAAAAACTATGAATTTATTTTAACTGAACATATTGCCCTTGATGGGGTTGAATGGTGTGAGCCGTCAAGGTATTGCTCGTCTTCCTCGTGCAAAGAGGAGATTATCGGGAGAAGTAATAAAAATCTAACTTGAAGAAGCAATTCCCTACTTCGGTAGCTCAGCCTTAATCAGTATAGGGCCTAGTCCAGTCCTTAATCAAGTGCTTTCTATCTATCTTTCATATTGAGTGCTCTCAGAGGTGCATTCGTTGACCCCTTTGCAGATGTCACAGCACAAGCCTGACCTGTAATTTATGAAAGATTACCAAAAAAAAATTCATGTAGCCGACTTCACTTGATTGGGATACAAGATTAGTTTGGTTTAATTTATCTTTGTGATAAGTACACCAAACATTCCTCTGTTAGGGGGGTATTCATATTGTTGTTTGTTGAACTCCTATGAGAAAGCTACTCATCCGTTCAAAAAATATATGTATGAGAAAGCTACTCTTTTGAGTTTTTATAATTAATTAAAGGGTCCTGCTAAAAAGTGCCAATGGGGCACAAGAAAAATATTTTTAAAAAATTTGAAGAAGACAGTTTTTATTAAAATCAATGTACTTTTTAATTTTTTCACTTATTTTCAAGACACTTTTTACCTTAATCCCAATCCAATGTTAAACAATGCCCCAGTGGCACTCTTTAGCATTGGCCTTGATTAAATACTCTTGTTCTATAACAACATTCTTCATTTGATAGTCTGCATTGATTTTTTATTTAATTTTATTTTTTATAGAGAATATCAGCCAAGGATGCACTTGATGCCGAGTATTTTTGGACTGACCCATTACCTTGTGATCCTAAGAGGTTTGAATTTCACTCTCTTTCTTTTTTCCCATCTTGTGTAATAGTATTTAAATTCTTCAAAGCGGCGATATATTTCTCTTCCTTAACTACTAATTACAACCGTCTTCCCTCAGTTTACCAAAATACGAATCCTCACATGAGTTCCAAACTAAGAAAAAGCGACAGCAGCAGCGACAACATGAAGAAACTGCGAACGCCAAAACTCCAGCACCAACAGCAGCACACTCGACTTCCGCCAATTCAGCAGACTGGTCAAGCACACGCCCAAATGCGACCGGGACCGAACCAACCCATGCACGGTTCTCAACCCCCAGTAGCTGCAGGACCTAGCCACCATTATGCGAAGCCACGTGGACCCTCTGGAGGACCGAGCCGATATCCCCAAGGTGGAAACCCCGCTGCGAGTGGGGCCTACAATCACTCGAACCGTGCTCAAGGCGGAGGAGGAGGAGGAGGTGGAGGGTATGGTAGTGGTGCATATCCACCTCAAGGACGTGGCCCACCATATGGTTCGAGTAACATGCCTGGTGCCGGTCCCCGGGGAGGAGGGGCTAGTGGGTATGGAGTTGGTGCTCCGAATTACCCTCAAGGTGGTCCATATGGAGGTTCCGGTGCTGGCCGTGGCTCGAGTATGATCGGTGGGAACCGCAATCAACAGTATGGTTGGCAACAGTGACATTATAGCTTGTGCTAAGTGAGATCTGTTGACAACCTTGATTGTGAGTAATAACGGAAAACAAAATGAATAATAGGATGATTTCAATTTTTGTTTTCTATCCCTCATATGCCCAGTGTAGTTCTATTATTTAAGGTGGTTCTTGATGAGAAGATAAATAATTGATTATTGCTTGAATTTTGTATAATTCATATTCTTTTTATGTTGTGTTAAAGACAACTTTACATGGTTTGTGTGGATTGCAGCTTGGCCATGTGAATATAAGTAGTGTTCTTATTGCAAATTGGCGCTATTGCTTAATTGGTCTATTTTGAATTATTTGGTGCGGCTTATCTGAATTTTGGTTTTTATATTTTTTTAAGTCTCTGTTAAATTGTTTGTTATAAACTAAGTTGGTCCAAAGCCCGGAGTCTCCTTTTTAACTTTGAATTCGAAACTTATGGATTTTAAATTTTAGGATAAACTTGGCCTGGTGTATTATGGAGAATTATTCACCGTGTTTGGTGGTTGTTTTTCAAGCTTCGTTTTTTTTAAAATTTTAGAATATTTGTTTGGTTATTTCAAAAGTTGAGCTCACTTTTCAAAATGATATGTTGACGATTTTAAGGAGAGAGACAATTTGAAAAATGATATATTTAGGACTTTTTAAATTGAAATTTCCCTCTAATTTAAGGAGAGGGACAATCTTGAAAAGAAAAAAAAAAAAATTTGTCACATGAAAAAGTACTCTCATCTTATATATATGTGTGTTATATGTATGAAAACATAATTTGGCATGTAGTCATTTATGAGTACATATCTCATCATTAAATGTGTGATTTTATCATAAAATTTTCATTCATTTTAATCACAGAAAACGTAATTTTTTTTTTCCAAATTAACATTAATTTCTTTCGTAAAATTAAATTTTCATAAATGTTATGTAGAAAATTTTGTAAATTGTACATTTAAACATAAATTTACGATTTTGTAAATAAATTTAAACATAAATTTACAATTTTTTTTAATGTCAATTTGTAAAAAAAATCATTTTCAGAAAATTTGTAAATAAATTTATGTTTTTCGAAAATTTGTAACAAATTAGGTTTTTTGAAAATTTGTAAATATATGTAGCCAAAAAATATGATTTTTTAATGCGAATTTGTAAATAATTTTTTTGCATAACATTTATGAAAATTTACATTTTTAAATTTTTTTTGCTAATTTGGGAATAAAAATTTACATTTTCTCGTTGTTGAAATAAATGGAATATTTTTTATATAAAAGTCACAAAATTAATGGTGAGATAAATTCATAAATGAATACATATACAAATTAATTATGTTTTATACATATATAGCATGTACATATATATATATCGGTGAGTCTTCAAAAAATTTTAATTCCCTCCAATAAAATAAAAAAAATTTTTTTTTTTTTTTTTTATAAAAAGAAGAAACAGAAGAAGACGAAGGAGAGAAGAAGAAGAGAAGGAGAGGAAGAAGAAGAAGAAGGGTCGGTGGAGGGGCCATCAACCAGGTGGAGGTGTGGTCGAGGTCATGCGACGATCGACTTCTGACGCGTTGCGATCGGCCGACGATTGGCCGAGCTGACTACCGAGTGATCTTCTCTCCTCTTTCTCTCTGTTTTCCACTCTCTCTCTCTCTTCTCTCTCTCTTGCCTTCTCTTCTATTTTGGGATTTGGGGAATTCGCTCCCAAGCTTTACTCTATATATATATATAATGTTGATGTTAGAGACCTCTAAATTAGAGGCTCTAAACACAGCACTAATGAGGTGGAAAAAAAAAAAAACAAAACAAAACAAAAGCAAACAGACATAGCATTGACAGTGGCAGTGGGTGAGACCCACTACCACATCACTAGTGGCACCTCTAATTAGAGGTCTCAAGCATTTTTGTATATATAACTAAGATGAGAGTATTTTTTGATGTGACAAATTATTTTTTTTTTAAATTGTCTCTCTCCTTAAATTAGAGGGAAACTTAAAATTATAATGATGCATTTTTTTGAAAACTAAAAAAAGATTCTTTTTTAAAATAAAGTTTTCAAATCACTTTTGAAAAAAAATTTCAAAAAATGGAACCAAACATAGTGATTATTCATGTTCCGTGCATTTCTTAGGCTTTGTTTGTTGGTCGAACTCACTTTGATGAAAATATTAATACGGTGAGATTGAATGAGAGAATTACTAATACGATGGTATTAATGTAAAATAAATTGAGGCTGTTTATGTAATAATATGATGATATTATTTAGTTATAATTAAATATATAAATTAACGTTAAAAAAATTGTGATGTAGAAGGTGATTTTATTATTATTTCTAAGAATGAAAAGCAAAATAATCATTTTAATTCTAAATAACAACAATGATTCATTCCTCTAATTTGAGAACTCTAATTGAACGCTAATAAGGTGGAAATTCAGAAAAAGAAAAAAGAAAAACTAAGGTCAAAATATCACATCAATAAATGGAGCCCATCCCCTAAGACTCCTTTAGAACTTATAGTTTAGACTCCCAAATATTTTTATTCTAAATAAATATTATTCTAGTAGGATCTACAGGATTAATAATCTTCTATGAAGAGAAACAAACAGGATCATATTTTCCAAAGTATAAATTAACCAATTAGTACTGTCAATTGGTCAAGGTTCATGATTAATCATGAAATCTTCACTCAATTTATTTTTTTTCTTATTTTAAATCGAATAAAATAAATAAATAAATGGAAAATGACTTGACCCCAGCTGGGGGTGCTGGGGGTCGGCTGCTATTGGACAAAACACTGTTTGTTTTTTTTTTTTTTTTTTTTTTTTTTGAAATTTCCGGCCAACCCCAGTGCGACACGTCACTGGGGGTCGGCACTGGGTCCCCGTACTGGGGGTCTTAATCACTGCCCTAAATAAATAACGAGGCCTTCGTGTAATAGTGCCACGTAATATGCTTTAAAGTCAAAATTTTAATTTCAATCTTATCATAAAAAATGGCTGATGAAAGCTGCAATGTCGTCACCTACTTTTTGTGTTACTATTAAAACATTTATAATTTAAATTTTAAAATTGTGTATTAATGTCTACAAAAATTTAAGGAAAATTTCTTAGAAATTTTTTTTTTTTCAAGTGTTTGTATTTAAATTAATTCATAAGATATTCTCATATTCTAATAAATCTTATTATTTAGATATTGGATCTATCAAATCTTAATTCTTATATTTAAGATATTTTATGAATATTTATACCTTTACAAATATTTTTTGAACGGCTAGCAATTTGGTGATGTGAACATTCATATTTCACAATATGAATATTCACATTAACGTGTGAATGTTTGCATTGACATGTTAACATTCACATTGATAATGTGAATATTCGCATCACAAAATATTCACACTGTAAGTATGAATATTATTAGGGGTATTCTGGTAACTATGTCACCCATAAGATTTATTGAAACATAAGAAATTAATGTAAACTAAATGGAACATAAGTAGATAAAAAATAATTTATGAACCTATTTTGGGAAGTGGATTAAAAGCCACTTCCCTCTCTCACAAAAAAAATTCAAAAAATAACTTTTAACCATCTTTCCAAAGCACTTCAAAAACTTGACAATGAGTTTCGTAATGGCAAAAAAAAAAAAAAAAAACAGATGATGAATTTAAAATGAAGTCTTCTGATGAAAAATAAATAAATAACATAATATTTTTTTACAATAAAAAAGAAGTTGATATTTATTTTTAATCAAAATTAACTTTAAAAGTGAAACTAATTTTTATATTTTAAGAGTTTTTTTTTAAAATTTAATGAGTGTATGAATATTCCAATTAACAAGTTAAAAAAATGAGAAATTATCATCAGTGTGATTTATCAAAAATGATTATTGATTCATGAAAATTTGTATAATTTTAATTATTAACATTTTTTATTTTTTATTTTTTTTATAAACAAACACTAAACTATTATTTTTGTCACAACCTAAACTCAGTATCTAGAGATTTGGCGTTGCGACAAAATAAAAACTGAAGTCATAACAAATTAATAATATAGCGGAGTAAAACAAAAGGATACCCAAAACTTTATTTAATAATAACATAATATATACATTGGAGTTTCTGTTTAATTAAATTGTCATAATTGAATTATGTCTACAAAGTACTTTGTGCCTACCCATGCGATGCTCCTGACCCGTCACTTGAAAGTAGTTAACAATTATAAGCACATTGTAGAGTGATAAATATTATACTAAGAGTATAAGGGCATAAAAATCATCATAGACAATTATTGGGCTAAATAGAGAATAGTTTGGCATTAAAATACATAATATATAATACGAAAATCATTTGACGTATAATACAAAAATCATATAAACAAAATAATCATAACCACGGCATAAAATAGAACAGAACAGATGTATGGACTCAAGAGGTGACTCGCCCGGACTCCAAGGTGGCTCTCACAATATTATAGCACTTAGCTCCATACAACACTCTGCTCTACACTAAAAATCAAAGTGTCAGTGGATTTATGACAGACAGAAGGTCACAAAGTGACTAATCAAAAGGCCAATAGTTATTTAAGTCCTTCGATGCATGGGACCTCCGTGGTAGTAATTATAAAATAGTTGCTCAAAAATATATTGGGTTTTCTTTATTATACAACATAAGGTTCATAACATAAATAACATAAAATAAATTATGAAAACTCAAAACATATGTAAAATATATTATGGTGATTCAATAAATAATATAATTCACCTTAATTTTAACCCTTAGAACATCTCCAATGGTGAACCTTTTTTTTCCCCATCAAATTTGAGGAAAAAAAAGGCCATGTCCTCAATCTAATATGAAATGCTCCAACGATTACACTGTAGCTTGCATCAAAAGACTGGGGACATCCGGTGGGTTAACTAGTTAATGGACTGAATTTGTTTTTTCATTCTCCATTTCAGTTTCTATTTCATTTCTAAGAACCAGAGCATCAGACAGAGGAAAAGCAGAAGAAGGGTTGAATTAGAGAGAAAGCAAGCAAGCAAGCAACGAGTCAAATTGTTTTGACAAAAAATCATTAAATAATTATTTTTAAAAAAAAGAAAAAGAACAAACCTATATGCAAAGTGGCGGAGTTCTATCTCATTCTAGCTTCACACAAATCAAACCCTACCTTCTCTACTTTACTTTGTTTTTTCTTTTGATTTTATCTTTCTCGTCGCTACACAATTCTGCCGATGATGATTACGACGGCGACAGTTACCGTGGCAGCGGCAGCAGAAGGTGTTGCTGTCAAATTCCCTTCTATTAAAGTCATAAACCCTAATCTTACTCTCCCCAATCGGACCTCTACAATTACTCTCGTTTTGGCTTTCGCAGATTTTCTTATTCTTTTTATTCTCTATTTGTTGTATCTGCTAAAGCTTCTTCTTTAATCGTTCGTGAAGAAGATCCGAAACTTGGTCCCGTTTCGCTTGGACACATCACGCGACCTGATTTTCCTATTATTCACCAAGTACATACTTTTGATTTATGTTTTTCTATCTTCCATTTGGTTGCCCAAAAAATAGGATTCAACTTTCATTTGACTAACTTTGGTAGTTTGAATGTTCTGTGTTGCCGCTGAGAAATGAGGATTAATTGTGAAGCAGTGGGACAATCGATAGGACAACCGGTGTGACGTCCGGTCCGTTGTCTGGTAGGACTTACCTCAAACGCAAACGTACAGTGTTTAGGTGAAATCTACCAGATCTTCAGTTTAGTGAATTTTTTGAGTAATTTTCAATTTGATATCAGTTTGATGAAACTGTTGGAGCCAAAAAAGTTAATTTTTTTCACCAAATTCAAATTTGGTAATGGTCTTGCATAACCGTTGGAAATGGTCTTACTAGTTTCTTTTTCCCGATCTCTCAAAGTTCCCCTTTGCCTTTACTTTCTTTTCTTCTTCTTTGTTTTTACAACTTCTCTCCTCCATTTTTCACCTTTCTCCTTTATATACTTGAGCCTTGTCACGACCTGCTCCCCGTACCCAATGGTTAAGTATCGTGATGGCCAGTAACCGAGGTTACCTCCGGCCAAATCTTTAAACAAATTAATAAACGCAAGCGGAATAAATATTTAAATAAGGATACTAAAATAATCATTGAACTTTTTATTTTTATTACAAAAATATATTGATAAAAAAGGCCGATATTTACAAATATAATAAAAGTGCTTTGTGCCTACCCCACACGCTGGTCCCGATATGTCACCTAAAAGTGGTAAAAAACTATAAGCTCATGGCAGAGTGAAAAATATTATACTAAGAGTATAAGACATAAATTTCACCATGGATAATTAGTTGGGCCAAAAAGAGCTTGATACATAACACACATAATACGAAAATCATTTTACGTATACTTCAGATCATTTAACATGTAATACGGAAATCACTATATAACCATAACCACGGTACATCACTAAGTGCCAAGCACTACACTGGTCAATGGATCCACGACAAACACTGGATTACAAAGTGGTCAAATACTAGCCAATGGTTATTTAAGTCCCCCAAGGCATGGGACTCCCGTGGTGGTACTCACAAAATATATTTTCATATAAGGTCATAACTAAATATTATTTAAAAGTAAAGCAAACATATCCATGGGTTTCCTTTTAAGCAAATAGGGTTCAGAAATAAAACCACGTAACTAAGACTTTTATAAAACATAATTTTTATTAATATACTAATAAAACACAACTTGTATAAAATAGATTTTGGTAAATCAAAACATAAGTAAAATACTTTTTGATAACTTAAGGTATAATATAACTCACCTTAACTTTAATACTCCACTATTTCTTTCTACTACCAATAACCCTTTCAACTTCCATTATTTTTCCTCTATTTTCTTCATCTCTTTCTCTCCTTTCTCTTCTTTTTCCTTTCCTTTCCTTCTTTTCTTACTGAGTCAACTTCTCCCCCATTTATACAAATTCAATTTGTGAGCCTCAAACCAACTGCCACATGTCACTTTCTTATTAATCTCCACTAATTCAAGCATATCCAAACTTAACTTAATTATTTATTTATATTTTGGCCCCTAAATTTTTAATAATTATATTATTTTATAAAATTACGCATAATAATATATAATAAATTATATATTTTCCGAATCTAAATTAAATAATATTAATATAAATTCTAGAATAATTAAACATCTAGATTGTTACAAGCCTAACACCCCTTAATGAGAATGATTCACTCTCCTTACACACAGTGACTCACCCCTTAATAATCATTGTCATGGATGATTCACTCCCTTACCTAATAGGCACAACAGGTGGCTTTTTCTGTTTTGGCTTGGATGGATTTGATGATTGAAAGGAAAGGAAAAAGTTAGTAAAAATTTAATAAAATATATTTACATTTCACCTAATTTCACACACCTTTTTCATTTCCCTTTCCAAATCCCTCCCTAAATCTCCTAACCAAAAACAGCATTAGTGTGCCAACGAACAGTCCACCTTTCTCATGTTTCCGTCATGCCTCCCCTTTTATCACAATTTTGTAGTAGTGTTATATTGGCCCCAAATTATATGTTAATCACACTTTTGATGACGCAATGCCAAATTCAATTACATCCTTAGCATGTATAATTATGTAATTAGATATATTATCCATATATTTATTTATTTATTTATATTATTATTATTAATGATCCCTAATTATAAATTAAATTACATTTTAACACCTATGTTTATAAAAATATTATTTTTCAAGTATCAATTTAACTATTTTATATTAATTTAGCTTAAAATATTTAAAAACAGGGATGTTTACAATTTTTTTTTCTTAAGAATATTAAACTATTTGAGTGTGTAAAAAATAAAATACGTGGGCCCAACCACCACTAACGGGATACACTATCTAGTGTGTTTGATTTTAATTTTTTGGGTTTAATTTTTTAGAAATTGAGTTTTATTATTTTTTATATTTTTTTGTTTTTAGTGAATTGTTTTAAAATTTTAAATAATTTTTTACTTTTTTAAATACACTTTACTTAAATGTATCTAAAAAATAAAATATTTGTAAAAAATATATTTAAAAAAATCAATAAAGTGCATCTAAAAGAAAATATTCTCATCTTGAATTCTTGATTATCAATAAATGCACGAGAATATCTAAAAAATTGATTTTCGTATTGATAAAAAAGATATTCTTGTATTGATTATAAAAAAAAAAATATTTTCATGTAAAAAATTATCTAAAAAAATCAATTCAGTACATTTGTAAAAATATTCTCGTATTTTTTTTTGATATTTTTGGTATTTAATGAATTTTTTAAAGAATTTTTTCACAATTATTATACTTTTTAAGTGTATTAATATTAAGTGTATCTAAAAATTTTAAAAAATTGCTTAGAATATTAAAAAATTCAGTAAAAAAAATATAAAAAGTAAAAAAAATTTAATTTTTTAAAAAGTGAATTCTAAAAATTCAAACCAAATAAGCTAATTAGTACATATTAGTGAAAAAAATTATGCTATTAATTATTAAGAGTAATGTTATATGTATACTAACTAGTGTACTAATTGATAATGTGACATAGTTTAAGATATTTTTAGTATTTGTTATTTGTATAACGAGAGGCCAATAATAAGGTTAGTGTTGGTACATTAATTGGTGACGAAGACCACTCAATTATTAATATTTATAATTAATTTTATCTTTTTTATAAATATTTTCTTTACTGACACCACAATTTGAATTTTTGGGTTTTTTAAATTTTTTAAAATTATTTTTTAAAAAATATTATTATATTTCATTATTTCTTTAGTTTTTTGTGTTAAAGAAGTGTAAAATTAATGAAGCTCGGGATTTCATATTTTTGTCCGACAAAAAAAGGGGCAAAATTGAAAGTCAAAAAAAAAAACACAAACACGCGCACGGGAGAACCGAGGAGGTGGGTGTATGACATAACAACTTTACTCATACCCATATGTCACTGTCTAATTTGGTGGGACATACCTTTCATCGTTATAAATAATAATAATAATAATAAAAAAGTGAGTCAACAACATATATAATATAAATTATAACGATGTAATTATTATTATTATTATTAATATATAATAATATATTTCATATATAATTATATAATGAATTTAATAGTTTTAAATGGGTTTAGATTCTTTAAAATTGGTCATTTTAATTTGAAAGATAAATCATAAATATATCTTTTGAGATTTATATAAAATATAAATTATTTCATTTGATTTGAAAAATTATAAATACTCTAATGTTATAATTTTTTATTTAACATTATTTAAATTATTAATTGAAATATATTTATAATATCATTAAAAATTATTAATTAATTTGATAATTTATTAATAAAATAGACGATTTGTTATAAAATTATAAATTTCAAGAGGTAGAATATAAGTTCTAAAATCGCAGGGAGCGATTTATATTTTAAACAAATTTCAATGGATATATTTATAATTTACCTAATTTGAAATGATGTTTAGGTTTTGTAGACTCAATTTAGAGTCGAATTCAATTGTGCAAATATAATATTTATGCAAAAAAAAAAAGGATGGTAAAAAATTGGTAGTTATATATTTGAATTATATTTGTTTAAAAAAATAGATAATTATTCTTATCATTATAATTGTTGTTAATTTTTTTAAAAATAAATGTGATTTAAATATATAACTATTAATATTTGATCATCTCAAATTTTTTCATCAATATATACTCAACGAATTACTAAAAGATGAACGGTTTTTTATCACTAAGATTGGCCAAAAAATTGGCTCATCAAATCCAAACACTCTCTTAAATTGGATGCTAATTTGAGAAATTCTAATTATTTTTAAAATTATATTCAATGGTTAAAGTTTATTTTAATGATATTGATTAATAATAAAACATATATTTATTGGTCTAGCCCAGCCTTAACCTTAGTAGAATTATTTTTTTTAATGGTCTCATTTGATAATAGGTGGTCATGATAAATTTCAAGCCCACCTATTGGGCTATTAAAAAAAAAAATATTTTGTAATTAAATTCAATCACACGTTATATATTTCTTAAATAAATATATTAATATCATTATAAATTAAAAGATTTCTTAAATAAATTTAATCACATATCATCACAAATGTGAGTTTTAATAAAATCAAACAAATATGAAGTATAGATAAAAAAAAAATTCATAAATATAATTAATTTAATAACAAATCGGGTTGAAAGGATAAATACCAAACTTATCTTGTTAATATATTTGGTTAAAAATGTTAGCCTGACCTTATGGTTGAAAAATAATCTTTTCAAATCCTTAAACTCATTAAGTGGGTTGAGCTCTGCAATGAGCCAATGTCTATTTTCCATGATAGAAATACTCGTATTTCAAATGTGTCATGTTCATGTTTGTGGCTTCTCATATCAAAAAAAAACTTTTTTTTTTTTTTTTGAATTATCAATCAATTCACACCACGTGTCGACTTCAGGGTGTCTCAGCATTTCCCTTTCCATGATATGAGAAAGAGAAGAGACAACTCTTCATGTTTGCTAAAGAGATAAGGTTAGCGATAGGGCTGATCCCTATCCATGGCAATTGCCTTAAGTTCTCAAATTTTGTTCAAGAAAATTGTAAATTAATGTAAGTTTTTAAAAATATTTTCAAATTATTGGGAAACATTATCAATTTTAATAATTAGAATTATAATTTTTTTTCATGAATTTGTAAATCTTTTATGAAGTTTAAATTGATTTGCATTTTTTTAAAATTTTTTTATGGATCTCAAATAATTTTAATTTGTAGGGTATTAATAGATTTAAAAATAAATCCACAAAACCAATCAGTGTACCTTACAATTCAAATTACAGAATTTTAGAGCATTTCCAACTCTTCAGTGTTTTTTTCCCATCTAATTTGACTATAAATCTGAGTAAAAAAATTTAATTTGATATAAATTAAAAAAAATAGTGAACTATTCTGGCTTATTTTAATTTTTAATTTTTTTTTTCAAAATCTTTGTACTTTTTAGATTATTTTATACAAGACAGATGGAAAAAATAAAAAATTTAATATAATAAAAAAATAGAGACGTATTTAGTTCACTCCAAACAGTTATAGAATAATAAAATTATAACAAAATGTCCAATTTAATAGTTCATTTATTAATTTATTGTTTATGTTTTTGTTTTATTTAGGTTTTATTTTTTTTGTTTTTTTTTGCGCTATATTTAGGTGATTGTTTGTTAAACTTTTCTCCACTTTTTATTTTGTTTATGTTTATGTTTTTGTTTTATTTTATTATTTATTATTACTTTTTATTTTTTAGGTGATTGTTTGTTTTAAACTTTGATCCACTTTTTTTATTTAAAGCTTTCTAATAAAAAGGTTTAATTCTTTTTATATAAATAAAAAATTACTAAAAATAAAATGCCTAAAATATCTCTTAAAAAAATTTGTTGCGAGGATTAAGGAAAAATAAAAGGAAAAACAATAAAATAAAATAATAGGGAGTCATTATAGTACTATAACTATACATCAAACGCATCACACTCTCTCTCTCTCTCTCTCTCTCTAAAATCTTCTATTCTCTCTCTATAGATGGAGTAGCATTAGGGTTTTTTATCGTCTCATCCTTCTCTGTCTTACTGTCTCTCAGTGTCGCAGGTACTGCTTCGTTTCTTGAGACATCACTTGCTGTAAATCTTCAATCTTCCAAAGTTTTTTTTTTTTGCTTGTTTAATAGTCTGTTTTTGGTGCTTTTCTTTGAAATCTCTGCAATGTTGTTGTGTTTTTGTTTTTTAGAAACATTTTCTTGTTGACTTTAGGGTTTGTGCTCGATCTCTGCTTTTATTTAAATTTTCTGCTTTTTTTTTTTTCCAGTTCCTTGAGGAAATCTTTCACGTTCAGGTAAATTCTCTCTCTCCGTCTCTCTTTTAACGTGAGTGTTTTCTTGACTTGCATGATCCTTTTCTTGACTTGTGTTTATTTGGGTTTTTTTTTTTCTTCTTCTGGTATTTCTTATGCTGTTTTAGTGGAAGTTGCTCTGTTTTGTTTTGTCTAAAAGTAGTTCTCTTGCTAGATTATTCGTTTTTTGCTTTAATTTTGTGGTCTTTTTCGTGTTTTTCTCTGTTTTTTTTTTTTTTTTTTTTTTTTTTTCTTGCAGTTTGTGTTCTTCATTTTCTTGTGTGGTTGTATTTTGTCTCTAATTTCTGGCTCCTGATAGTTTGGTTCTGGATATATATATATATATATATATATGATGTTGTACCATATTGGGGGTATTTTTTGTTTCTTTTCTGGTCTTTTCGATTTTCCTTGTGATAACATTTTTGCTAAGTTTTTAATTTTCAGTTAAAAAAATAAAAATAATTCGAAACTATTTTGACAAATATGTAAACAACCGAAAAGATATTTTTGAATTTTAAAAAATTGTTTTCGCCTCAAAATGATAAAATAATATGAAAATAATGTGTATTTTTTATTTTTTATTTTACCAAACTTGTTTGTAATTTGTTTAGAAAATAGATTATGAAAAACCAAACAAAACCCTTTTTTTTTTTAATCTGGCCAATTTTTTTTTGTCTAATATATGGTGGGTTTCTGGTCCTTCAGCTTTATTAGCATGCACTTAAAGGTCTTGCTGTCTATGTTCTTTTGGGTTTCAAGGTTTGTGGTCGTTAATGCTGGGATATGTCTTGCTATCTGTTAAGTATACTTATTTTTTTAGCACGAGTCTCAGGTTTTGAGACCCTTATTTGAAGTTGGGTCTTCCTCTTGAGGAGTTGAACTGAGTTAAATATCCGGAAAGTTTTGTCCCTGCCTAGATCAGAGTGCTATCTACGCCTTTACATTTTTAACAACCAATACTACCTTTTAATGTGATGAGTTTGATTTTTTTTTTCTTCGCACACATATATATATATCTTTTTGCAGGCTTGTATTTGGTGTTTTTAGGATCCATTAAGGGTAAAATGCCTCCTAGTCATATCAAATGACTTGTCCTTTACTTATTTTTTAGCTTTGACATTTTAGAGTTATCATTTGTCTACTTTTCCCCCTTTACTTCCTGAACTTCATACATCTATCGTTTTCCACAATTTTCACAGCTTCTGGTTGTGGCAATTGCTTTTGTATTGTTGTTCTATTTTGGCTTCAGGACGTATAGCTTTTCTGTTGGTTCAATGGCGTTGAGTTTTGTCTCCTTTTACTCGGGTTGAACACCTTTAAATAAATATAATTTCATAGCTGTATTTTTTTCAGACATTTCTTATAACTTGAGATGTATTTTAATTATTTTCAGTTTAGGATCTGGTGATGGATTCGTTTGAACACGATGGAAATGGTGCGACAGAAGCTTTGCCGCCTCCCCCACCTGTTCCACCAAATATTGTTCCATTGCAAGCAGAACCAGATCATGCGCCTGAACCAGTTAAGAAAAAGGTCATGCGTGTTCCAATGACTAGACGTGGCCAGGGATCCAAGGGGCAAAAGGTTCCGCTCCTAACTAATCACTTCAAAGTGAATGTAACCAATGTTGATGGGCATTTCTTCCACTACAGTGTATGTTTCATATCTGTCTTTCTAATACTATGTCACAACTCTTTCTGAATTTGATGGAATTCCACGGTTGTAAAACTCATTCATACTCATTTTTTGTTTTTGCATTCTCTAAACAGGTTTCGGTCTCACGAAGATGGCCGCCCAGTAGATGGCAAGGGTGTTGGAAGAAAAGTGATTGATAGAGTTCATGAGACTTATGACACGGAGCTAGCAGGAAAGGACTTTGCTTATGATGGCGAGAAGAGCTTGTTTACAGTTGGTCCCCTTCCTCGGAACAAGCTTGAATTCACTGTTGTGCTTGAGGATGTATCGTCAAACAGGTATAGAGTGCTTTGCTATTGCTTTGTTTGCACGTTGTTATTGATGTTTTGTCTGTATTATATATAGTAACATGTTTTTTATTTTCATGTTCAGAAATAATGGTAATCGCAGCCCAGGAAGTCCTAATGAGAATGACCGAAAGAGACAACGACGACCATATCAATCTAAAACTTTTAAAGTGGAGATAAGCTTTGCTGCTAAAATTCCTATGCAGGCAATTGCAAATGCATTGCGTGGTCAGGAGTCGGAGAACTCTCAAGAAGGCTTAAGAGTTCTTGATATTATCCTGAGACAGCATGCAGCAAAACAGTGAGTGATAATTCATATACTTGGGAGTGCAAGGCTTGATTTTTATCTACTTTCTAACCTAATGAGGGTGAATTGCAGGGGTTGCCTTCTTGTTCGTCAATCTTTCTTCCATAATGACCCGAGGAACTTTTCAGATGTGGGAGGTGGTGTCCTCGGCTGCAGAGGGTTCCATTCGAGTTTTAGAACTACCCAGGGTGGCTTGTCTCTGAACATAGGTAGGACATGGATACAGACACAGACATTATATGCACTTTCTTTGTCTATGTTACTTTCTTATCCAATTGTGTTATGTTCATCACAATTCTGCATGCTTCACTTTCAGATGTGTCTACCACCATGATAATCCAGCCTGGGCCAGTGGTGGATTTTCTGATTGCAAACCAAAATGTGAAAGATCCTTTTTCAATTGACTGGGCAAAGGTAGTAATCTTCACCTTTCTGTTTTTACTTTAATTTTACTTCTTCGTAATCATATTCTCTCTCTTTCCTGAATTATGTTGAATCTTTTGTAACTTGTTTTGTTTAGGCCAAACGTATTCTTAAGAATTTGAGGGTAAAGACAAATCCCTCCAATACTGAGTACAAAATAACTGGATTGAGCGAGAAGCCTTGCAAAGAGCAGATGTAGGCTTCCCTATTATTAGTTCCCTTTCCCAAGCATGATTATTATTTCTTCCCTGCTAAGGTTATGAATTAAGTAGATAATTGGGTTTATGTTAATGTTCCTGGCCATTTCCCCTTTTTCTTTTTCTTTTTCTTTTTCTTTTTGGTTGCATGTTGTAGGTTTTCATTGAAGCAGAAGGGAAAAGATGATGATGGCGAAGTTCAGACACTGGAAGTGACTGTTTATGATTATTTTGTTAATTATCGCCACATAGATTTACGATATTCTGGTGATCTTCCATGCATTAATGTTGGGAAGCCAAAGCGCCCTACTTACTTCCCTCTTGAGGTGAATGATGAGTTAGTTCTATTTAAATGAAAAGCCTGATGTGATCCAATTTTAATATATGGTATCTAATCACAGCTTTGTTTTTCTAGCTTTGTTCTTTGGTGTCCCTGCAACGCTATACGAAAGCTCTGTCGACTTTTCAAAGATCTTCTCTAGTGGAGAAATCAAGACAAAAGCCACAAGAAAGGATGAGAGTATTAAGTGATGTAGGTGTCGTCCTCAAACATGTGATTGATATTACTCTTTGCATTTGGCTAAGTCTTTCATCGGTTTTGATAGGCTTTAAAACTCAACAAATATGAAGCCTGGCCTATGCTGAAGTCTTGTGGCATTTCAATTGGTACTAACTTCACCCAAGTTGAAGGTCGTGTGCTCCCAGCTCCAAGGGTTTTTGTCTAATTCCATTTGTGTATGGCTTGTGGTTTGTCTTTCTGTTTTGTTGATCTATTTGATCTTCTGTTTTGTTAGCTTAAGCGTTAACTGGCTAACTATACCTTTATCCTATTACAGTTGAAAGTGGGAAATGGCGAAGACTTCTTTCCTCGAAATGGCCGGTGGAATTTTAACAATAAGGTGATCTTTGGGTTCTGCATGGCTCTCTAATTTATTTATTTATTTTTCTTAAAACTTGGCACAGTTTAACTTTAATTCTGTGTTCTTACAAAATTTTTCTTTGCTGGTTTAGAAACTAGTGGACCCAACAAAGATCGATCGCTGGGCTGTCCTGAACTTTTCAACTCGCTGCGATATCCGTGGCCTTGTTAGGGATTTGATCAAATGTGGAGACATGAAGGGAATTCTATGTCCTGTCATTTATTCTAGCTTAACTCAGGTTCACTACTATATGATTTAAAATACAAATCTTTTTTATTTTGTTTTTGTAGCAAATTGATGCTCCGTTCGATGTATTTGAAGAGAGTCCACAAAATAGGCGGGCCCCACCTCTTGTTAGAGTGAAAAAAATGTTTGAAGATATACAATCCAAACTTCCTGGGGCTCCTCAATTTCTTCTCTGTCTGCTTCCAAAGAGGAAGAACTCTGATCTATATGGGTTGTTTGATTTGATTTATTCCTTTATCACACTGTTGTTTTTTTTTACCAGTGTTCAATGAATAAATCCATTTTAATTTCTAAGGTCCATGGAAACGAAAGAATCTCGCTGACTTCGGCATTGTCACCCAATGCATTGCACCTACAAGAGTTAATGACCAGTATCTTACCAATGTTCTCCTTAAGATCAATGCGAAGGTGAGGTACTTACTGTATGGAGGTGTGAGTTCCTCAATGAGACAAGCTTCCCCTCAATTTTCAGATTATAAGTTTGGACATTTTGATATCCTTTTTTGTCATCTTCTTACTTGCAGCTTGGTGGATTGAATTCAATGTTATATGTTGAACATTCTCCCTCTATTCCCTTGATATCGAAGGTTCCCACCATAATTCTTGGGATGGATGTCTCACATGGCTCACCTGGGCAGTCTGATATACCATCTATTGCTGCGGTAACATGCTGCCTTTTACTCATCTCTGGCTTTCTGTATGCTTTTGCCATACTTGTTTTTTCCCTCTGATATTATCAGTATCTAACATGTACTTGGAAATCCATACAAAAATGTCACATTTTTTACTTCATTTTTCTATTATGTTTCCTTATTATTGAAATACATTTCTTATTATTATTTAAATTCATAGGTGGTGAGCTCCAGGCAGTGGCCACTGATTTCACGTTATAGGGCATCTGTCCGCACACAGTCCCCGAAGGTTGAGATGATAGATTCGCTATATAAGCGTGTTTCTGAAACTGAAGATGAGGGTATAATGAGGTGGGGATTTTTGTGTTTAATGATGTGATGTTTTTTGCTTTTGTGTGAGAGACTACATGCATGCCTTCACTGTTTCTTATTTACAAATTCTGTTGATTGTTTGATTTATCAAAAATGTTTTAGAGCTCTAATATAGGAGCTCTAAGAGCTCTAATGGGAGGTGGGTCCCACTGTGATGTGATGTTTTGGCCTTGTTTGCTTTTCTTTTTTTTTCTTTTTTGGGGGTGGATTTTCCATGTCATTAGAGCTCCCAAATTAGGGAAGTATCATTGTTGTTGATTTATTAATGTTGTGGATTTTAGAATGCTATTAGATTGTGCATGTGATTTGTTTCTAGTTATTGTCCTTTGACTGTGGGTAAACTTTAGAGAGCCAATGTGAGAATTATTCATTTAATTTCAGGGAGCTTTTATTACAGTTCTATGTGACATCAGGGAAAAGGAAGCCTGATCAAATTATCATATTCAGGTACTTCTCTGTTTGGCCAATAGCAAGTATTTTCTCTGGATCATGTTATCATATTCATGACTGACTTTTTCACTTGCTCTGGTTCTGCATCTTTGTAAATAATATAAAGGAGATTCTCGGGCATGGGTTGGTTGATTCATAATTCATTGTTTCTACCTCTGTTGTTCATACTGCATATGCTAAATGGATGCTATGAACTTGTACCCTTTGATGTTGGCTTTGCTTTTTGTCATGTGTAATAGTTCTATTGGTTTATTGGAGCTCAATTTTACCATATACATCATTGCCATCAACTTATATTTTGTAGTATTGCCCTGTTGCATTTATCAAGAGGAAAGAAAAAGAATCTTGTAACCCTTTGGCCTGATAGATTTAACAAGGCCTCTGTAACATAAACTTTTCTTACATGCATGTGTATTTTTATGCCTTTTCTTTTTCTCTTTAGATGTTCTACTTTCTTTTGCACTATGTAGTCTGCCAATTTTACCCTTTCTTTGTCAATCAATAACATTGTGAATTCTTCTAGGGATGGAGTCAGCGAATCACAAGTCAACCAAGTTCTGAATATTGAACTTGATCAAATTATTGAGGTTTTTGGCTAATTTTCATCCTTTGATATGCTTAGAAGCAGTCATCTATTTCTGGTTTAGTGAAATAAAAAGCTGTAGTTGTAATTTTTATTTATCTATTGTGTGTGCAGGCCTGCAAGTTCCTTGATGAGAAGTGGTCACCCAAGTTTGTGGTGATTGTTGCTCACAAAAATCATCATACAAAATTTTTCCAACCTGGATCTTCAGATAATGTTCCACCAGGTTAGTCCTCCAGTAACATCACGGTGAAAGTTTAAAACTTGTATTGAATGAAAGCCCTTAACATTTCAATTTATGCAGGGACGATAATAGACAATAAAATATGTCATCCGAAGAACAATGACTTTTACTTGTGTGCACAAGCTGGAATGATTGTGAGTATTACCATACCATACACATATGACATTGATTCAAACTCGGTTTTCTTTGATTGCATGTTTGCCTGTTTATATGTTTATTTTCCCATAAGTGTTTTTTGGAGTTGTTTCCTTTTGATTGTTGATTCAGCAATCGATGAAACAGGTTGGCCTGAGCCTTTGCCTCTATTTTGCTAGTAATGCTGAACTTTTTAAGTACATTATTAAAATCTGTGTGGCTTGACCTGTGAAGTCCCCATTTAGGATTTTATTTTTGTGATAGCACTCCCCCCCACCTATTTGCTGCTGGCGTAAAAAGAAAAGTGGGTGATAACCATGATTCTTAAGTTAGTTCCATTTTTAATTTTGTATAGTATAGAGATTAATGTTTGGACAATTTGGTTTTGGCCCTCTTTCTTCCCTTTAAAGTTTGAATTGCTCCCACGTATTTCATTTTTTTGCCCTAAATTTTTAGTTAGTGTTGCGCATCTACACCAAGTTAAAACCTGCTTCAGTTTTGGAACAGAAATTGTTGGCTCTATTGTCTGGTTCCTTACTCTTCATTAGGGTAATGTGTTTGCTTTGTAATTATAAACTATATAATGAGAGCAAAGTAACAAATGTTAAGTCTTTGCCTTCATTCCCCCCTCTCTTGCCTGCCCTTTTATCATTTTCTATCCCCTGTTGTTTAGCTCATTCCTCCATGTATATCATAAAAATGGGACTGGTAGTTTAGATTTACATACTTAACATGCAAACCTATTTACAGTAGAAATGCTTTTTGAAGTTCCGATGTTGTCCTTATATGTATCCTTGTGTAATCATTGTATCTTGCTTTGACAATTGAGAGTATATTGAACTTTCTTTGTCTCATGTTTACTTTGTAGGGGACCACAAGGCCAACACACTACCACTGCTCTATTAGATGAGGTTGGTTTTTCAGCTGATGACCTCCAGGAGCTTGTACATTCCTTGTCCTATGTGTAAGTAGATTTTGACTGGCGCCTAGAACATTATCACTTCAATTATATCTCTAGAACTATAGAAAATTATAAATTCCTTTTTAATCTGTGTTTTAAAATTTTTTTAGGTACCAGAGAAGCACAACTGCAATTTCCGTTGGTAATTATGATCTTCATATGAATGCATCATCTTATTCTAGCAAAAATATTATCGTCATGTTGTTCAGTAGTTAGCCTTCTAAAATCTAACCTAAAGATGTAGTTGCCTTCTCTCTTATGGTTGTAGAGATCGGTAGCCATATGATCGGATCCTCTTAAAAATAATTATGATTTTGAGAATAGTCCATCCATTTTTTTAAATACAAATGTGATCTAATTGTATAGCTATCGATGTCCGGCCATCTACTTGTACAGCCTACATGTTGAATGGTTTGGATCAAGTGGGCCCTAGATGGGCTAACTGAACCTCTCTAGTCCAATTAAGGACTGGAGAGAAGAGAAACGTGTTCCATTTTTTAACCAAATGATGATGGTCATGTGTTTGATGTTTAGTCATAATGGTTGTTGGTTCACTCAAATGCAAAAATGTGGTTTCTCCATTTTTGTTCCAATGCTATTGATTTCAAATTTTAATTTTTTTATTCCCCCCCCGCCCCACATGTATTTGTATGCAGTTGCTCCAATATGTTACGCCAAGACTTGGCGGCACTCAAGTGGGACAATTCATGAAATTTGAGGACCAATCAGAGACGTCCTCGAGCCACGGTGGAATGACATCTGCGGGGGCTGTTCCTGTCCCCCAGCTGCCGAAATTAAAAGAGAATGTTTGCAATTCTATGTTCTTTTGTTAAGTAAGGTGCCTTTTATGTAAAACCTATGGTGTTGACCTTCCTCCATGGAGGGGCTCCGACTTCACTAGGAACATCGAATCCTCTTTTGGTTTCTTGGACTTTAGTACTTTTAAAACTTTTCCTTTGACTGTGTGCTCTGGCTGTATGCCTGTTTTGCAGAGACATGTTATAGATATTGCTAGAGTAACTAAGGTTGTTCAGATTGCATTTTGTGTTCTCTTTCTTGTGTCTGAAAGTGATGCATATACGTTCCTAGAGTAGGTGGAGCCATCATGGATGGGTTGTTCTGAGTAAGTGTGGACCAAATACAGTTATATACTGCCCAAGGTGAGTAAGAAAGCGTGGATAGCCGCTGGTGGAAGTGGGGTTGGGGGTGGAAGGGAGTGTTATGGGTTATTATGCGTAGAGGTTGGCATGTATTTTTTATCCAATTTTGATGGAATGTTGGATGTTGAAGCGCAGTATAAAAGCTAATAACATCAGGGTTCGAAGTGGAATTCTCGAGGTGATTTTATTATTGGGTAAATTACACTGACACTCCGGGGTTTTTTTATTAACACAGATGTCAGTTCACTTTTGAAAAATTATGTTCTCCTCTTTGAGGTTTGTACTCTTGTTATAAATTGCCTCTTGGATTGTTGTTATGTTTTAATTTTTTTTAAATGATGATCTTGTCTTTTTTCGGACCATTTTATCTTCTTTTTATTATGATTATATTTATAATTTTTGGTCATGAAATTTTACCGGAATATATTCTAGAATGATGTTATACAAACATAAATTTTAAGGGTATTTTTTCAATATTTTTTTATACTTATGTTTTATTTATTTTATATTATTTTTTTATATTTTAGCAAGTCTCATGAGTGATATAGTTATCAAAATATTTTTAATAATATTTATATTTATAGTGTGAATGTTTACACTGTGAATATTAATATGTTAATGTTAATATTTATATTATAAAATATTGATATTCATATTATTAAATTGTTAAACCGTTTAAAAAATATATGAAGGTAAGAATGTCAATAAAATATCTTAATTTCTTAAATATGAAAATTAGGATTTGATAGATGAAATGTTCAAATGATAGGATTTATTAGAATATAAGAATATTTTATGAATTAATTGTGATATAAATGCTTGAATTTTTTTTTTATAAAAATAAATCTTCCTAAATTTTATATAAGATTTTTAAACATAATGACATAGTTTAATGGTAAGTTTCTATTTTAAAACAAAGATTTATAAGTATAATTTATTTTAGGATAAATTATAAATATATGTCTTGAGGTTTGTTTAAAATAAAAATTGTCTCTTGTGGTTTGAAAAATTATAAATATTTCATTGTCGAATTTTTTATTTAATGTAATTAATTGAAAAAGTGAAATTCTAACTATTCATCTATACAATAATAGAATTATCCTAATTATAAATTGAAATAAAATTTTAACATTATTAAATATTATTAATTAACTTAATGATTTATTAATAAAATGACCTATATGTTATGAAATTAGAAATTTTGAGGGACATAATGTAATTTTAGAATCACAAGGGTAATGTATAATTTAAGAAAACCTTTGTAATTTATCCAAAAATAATTTAATAATCACCATACCAACAATATATTTCATATATAATTATAGAATTTTCTTGATTTAGAACGATGTAATTCTTATTAATATATAATAATAATTTAATAGTTTTAAATGTGTTTAGATTATCTAAAATTGATCATTTTAATTTGATGGATAAATCACAAATACATCTCGTGAGATTTATATAAAATATAAATTATCTTATGTGATTTGAAAAATTATAAATACTCTAATGTCATAATTTTTTATTTAATATTATTAACTAAAAAAATGAAATTTATAACTACTCTCATATATAACAATAAAATTATCTAAATTATTAATTAAAATATATTTATAATATCATTAAAATTATTAATTGATTTAATGATTTATTAATAAAATAGATTATTTTTATGAAATTATAAATCTCAGAACTGAAATGTATGTTCTAAAATTATAAGGGTGATTTGTTTTTAAGCAAATTTCAATAGGTGTATTTATAATTTACCTAATTTGAAATGATGTTTAGGCTTTGTGAACTTAATTTAGAATCTAATTTAATTATTCAAATATAATATTTATGCAAAAAAAAAAAATAGTAGTTATATATTTGAATTATATTTGTTTAAAAAAATAGATAATTATTCCTAACATCATAATTGTTGTTAATTTTTTAAAAACAAATGTGATTTAAATATATAGCTATTGATGTCCGATCATCTCAATTTTTTCCATTAACATATACTCAACGAATCATTAAAAGATGAACGGTTTTTTATCACTAAGATTGGCCAAAAAATTGGCTCATCGAATCTAAACACTTTCTTAAATTGGATGCTAATTTGAGAAATTCTAATTATTTTTAAAATTATATTCAATGGTTAAAATTTATTTTAATGATATTGATTAATAATAAAACATATATTTATTGGTCCAACCTCAGCCTCAGTAGGATTATTTTTTTTTAATGGTCTCATTTGATAATAGGTGGTCATGATAAATTTGATTGGGCTATTAAAAAATAAAATATTTTGTAATTAAATCCAATCACACGTTATATATTTCTTAAATCAAATATATTAATATCATTATAAATTAAAAGATTTCTTAAATAAATTTAATCACATATCACTACAAATGTGAGTTAATAAAATTAACAAATATAAAGTAAAGATCAAAATTTTTTTTGGGGTAAACTATAAACACACTCTTGAGGTTTACTTAAATTATAAATTATCCCTTGTGGTTCTGGAAATTACATTATGCCCCATAAGGTTTCTAATTTCATAACAAATATGTCCTTTTATTAATAAATCATCAAGTTAATTAACAGTATTTAATAATTTTAAAATTTTATTTCAATTAATAATTTAGATAATCTTAGGCCTTGTTTGGGAAGACTAAATAAGTGCACTTCTTGTCTTTTTGGACAAAAAAATTGAGGTTGAAAATATGGATGTTTAGGTTAACTTTTTGACTTTTTATGAAAAAATGTGTAATAAAAAATTGTGAGAATTGATTTTTAAAGAAAAATTTGAATTGGGAGTTGTGCAGCCGTAATTGTTGACTTTTGGTGAATAGTGTTAACTTTTTAACTTTTTGAGTAACTTTTTGACTTTTTGGATTATTTGGGAGTACCCAAACTTGGCCTTATTATTGTATAGGTGAACGCTAGAAATTTCACTTTTTTAATTAATTGTTAAATAAAAAATTCACATAGAGGTATTTATAATTTTCCAAACCTCATGGGCAATTCAGATTATAAGCAAATCTCGTGAGGTGTATTTGTAATTTACCCTAAATATAAATTATATTTATAGGTGTTTTGTTTTAAAATAGAAAGTCACCATTAAAGTAGATCATTATGTTTGAAAATCTTATATAAAATTTAGGGAGATTTATTAAACAATCTTTTTTCAAGTGTTTATATCCCAATTAGTCCATAAAAAATTCTTATATTTCAATAAATCCTATTATTTGAACATTTGATCTATCAAATCCTAGTTTTCATATTTAAGGTATTTTATTGACATTTCTACCATCAAATATTTTTTGAACGGTTAGCAATTTAATAATGTGAACATTCATATTTTGCAATATGCATATTAATATCGACACGTTAACATTCACATCGACAACAGAAACATTCATATCACAGAGCATTCATACTGTAAATGTGAATATTATTAAAGATATTTTGACATAAGTAGGTAAAAAGGAATTTATTGAAATATACCAGTCGTGCCAGTACAGTTAGTGCAAATGGATGATTTCAGTTGGGGGAGTGATGCTAACCAGTTTAATCCATACCGTTTTCTCCCAAAGAGCTTGCACTGCCTCGCTATGAGATTGATGGAAGAGCGTATTACGCATCCAGAAAAGTACTTGGACGAAGGGAAGCCGACGCCTCCTGAGTTAGAGGATCCAAGCCTTTTCCACTATGCAATTTTCTCTGATAATGTTATTGCAGCGTCGGGTGTGGTGAATTCTGCGATGAAGAACCAGAAGGAGTCATGGAAGAACGTGCTTCATGTTGTGACTGATAAGATGAATCTTGGAGCAATGCAGGTTATGTTCAAGATGAGGGATTAAAATGGAGCTCACGTTGAGGTGAAGGCCGTGGAGGATTACACGTTTTTGAATTCTTTTTACGTTCCCGTGCTTCGACAGCTTGAATCTACAAACTTACATAAGTTTTACTTTGAGAATAAGCTCGAGAACGCAACGAAAGACACAAACAACTTGAAATTTAGGAACCCCAAGTATTTGTTGATGCTGAATCATTTGAGATTTTATTTACCGGAAATGTACGCAAAATTGCACAGAATTTTGTTTTTGGATGATGATGTGGTTCTTCAGAGGGACCTGACAGGGTTGTAGAAGATAGATATGGAAGGAATGGTGAATGGGGCTGTTGAGACTTGTTTCGGGTCATTCCATCGGTATGCACAGTACACGAATTTCTCACACCCTTTGATCAAAGAGAGATGTTTTGCATTTATCTTTTCCCCGGCAATAGTCACAATAGGAAGGTTCTGTTGGGTTTGAAAATTGAAGTGCTTTGGATCAAAGCGTGGAGGGCGGAAAATGTGTCGTTTGGCTCCAAGAAAATTTAATTTCGGTTGCCGAAAAATTTAAAAACTTCTTGACTTGAGGTAGGAATTTTTTACACTCTAATATGATTTTTAGCTTAGTTATTTGCTATTATGTATAGATGATGAGATTTGGTTGTGGTTTGGACAAATCTAAGATTTGGGTGTGAAATGAAAAGAGGATTTTGATGAATATGATATAAATGAGTATGAGGTTTGAATATAAGATCTTGGTGTACCAAAATAGTTGATTTTGGGTGTTTGGGTCAATATTGGAAAAAGAGGGATTTTTGCTATAACTTGATAAAATGATTATTTTGTATAAATAATTAGAATTAACATTTAATATGTTAAATTGGATGGTTATTGATGTAGGTGGTGAAATTTGATATGTATTATCTACACATTTGGAAGTTTTAAATAATTATTTATCTTGAGATTTAATGTATGTCTAGAGATAAATGTATTGGGCTATCGTGGAGGATAGTCATGATTGTTGTGAAAATTGTATGAGGATTAGGCGATTTAATACTAATATATTGTCGATTGTCATTGAATATGACCGTATTATAAATACATTGTATATGTATCACTACTAGAAAAATAACTTTTTATGATCGATTATATGACCGCTGCAAAAAAAAATTTATTTGCAATGTAAATCAACCTAAGCAAAGACTTATGAGCCCACTATTGGGAACCACTCAAATTTCAATTTATATTTTCCTTCATTTCTCAAATTGCTTTGTGTAAAACTTGCCCTAGACTCTCATTTTCCCCAAATATGATTTCGCCGATCGTGTCCGAGGGAGAGAATCTGATTTCTCTCTCGATTTCGCCTATAGATCACCATGGTCGCCTAAAGAAGAGATCTCCAACTATGAACTCTCTCTCTCTCACACACACACACACACACACACACACACACAGAGTGAGTCTCTTCAATCTTTCATTCAGATGTCAACTTATTCATCTCTACTTCGATCACTTGAACTCAAAGGAACTCCACTGTAATTCAATCACTTTTTCACTAATCTATTGATTTTTCCACTAGGTAGTTTGATTCGAAACAAGTTTTGGTTTGAATCAATCACATGTGTACAAGCTTCTGCTTCGCCAATTTATTGATTTTTCCTCGTAATTCAGATTTGAAGATATATATATATATATATGTATATGTATGTATGTATGTATAACCTTCTTCTCATAAATTTTGATTTCCTTAGTCGTTCTATTTTCGATATGAAATTGAATTTATTTCATGATAGCAAAAGTATGTATGAAATGGTTGTGCATGCTCCAATTTATTATTTGATTGATGCAAACCCACTGGCCATAAATTAGTATCCTAGTGAAGTCAATTAGCAATAATTTGTTGCTAGCATTTTGATAGTGTTCGCTTTTGACTGTGTTGAGATTCACAGCTAATTAAAACTATTATCAACATCGCCATCATAGAAATATTCTCTTTGAACAGCTTAGCTTAAAATCAGACTCCACACTTATGTGAAAGGCATTGTGAAAATTTTGAAAAGACATTCCATTGGAAATTCTTGTGATTGTTGGCCATTATCTTGTTTCTAGAGACTAAGATTTATGTTCTTTTTTATTTAAAAAAAAAATAGTTATTTTATCTATTTTTAATTGTTGATGTTCAACATGCACTCGTTAAAAGGTTGTATCTAGTGCACAATGTTCCCACTTACTTTCAAGAGAGTTTGGGATAAGTTATGTATTTGAAGAAGAGGAATTGGTTATTTATTTTAATAATGGTTTGGTGATGAGTCTTTACAAGTCGCAAGTTGTGGAATGACTAGATTTTGCACCACCAACACGTTTAACATTTAGATGACTTACATTATATTGCTTTTTAATCGATGGAAATTGATATAAAATTTGCATATAAAAGGGAAATTATTGAGATATTTAAAAGGGTGAAGTATTCATTAGTGAGATTAGGAAAAAAATATTTATAAAAAAATAATGATTTTAATTATTAATATTTATAATTTTTATCATATTTTTGTAAATATTTTTTTAATCCTTCCCTTATTTAAATGGTGTACTATGACAACTTAAATTATCATTAAAATTTTGAATAATGGAGAGCAACATTGTTACGATTATTAAAAATTGTAAGTAAATGTGAGAGTGAACAATTTTGGTGATGGAGATTTTCAGTGTTAGTATATTTTTTCTATAGTCATTGGTCCGCTTAGATATGAAGAAGAAAAAAAAGAAAAGAAAACATTTTCAACAATATGACTCATTGATTTATTGGTCCTAGGGTGTGATTCTCTTACCCTTTCGATCAGTTTACATGCCAAATTTAGGTTTCTTCATTTGGTATTTTCTTATGTTCATCCTTGAGTTTTTCTAAGTCTTTATGCACGCAAGTTGTATCATGTTGCCTTGAATATGACTTTCAACTTCTTTTTAGTTTAGTTTACTACTCTTGTGTTAGTTTTTGTGTAACTTGTTTGGTTTTGCATTGTAAGCGGTCATTGATGATGTGACAGACTGTGAGTCCTCTGAAAATCATAGTAGTCACTAAGCTGGCGCTCGCCCTTTGTAGTTGAAGAGGGAGGGAGCGGAAGCAATCTTAGAGAGAGAGTGACACCGAGGGAGGAGAGCCTCCGTGTATAAACTCAGATATCTTTAGAAAATAGCTTGCTGCCCAAGGAGGGGAAAACCTCTTTTTATAGGACTTGATCTATAGGGGCCAACTTACTCTCATCCTTTTTACTTCCTGTGCATTTATTTCCTTGTTCACCCAAACAAAGAATCTTGTTATTTTTGTTCATTTGTGTTTTGGAATGGATCTTCTCCATCCCATTATGCATCTAATTCATAATTTTTTTCTCCTTAATTAGTGGGATTCGTGATTTCAATTTACTTTGTCAATTATGCTGTAGGTGACAAGTGAAATGTCATTTATCTTTATTTTTAGTCCTTTTTGTTTGGGTTCGTTAAACCCGTTGTTGTATAAAATGATTTTGTAAAATCTCAAATTTGTTTAGGATCAAGAAGTTGATTGATATGGAGGCACCGATTAACACAATTAGCAAAGGATTGTGCTTGACATGCAAACCGATGTCAAGGGTTATTCCTTATTCACACTTCCACAAGTCAAGTTTGACTATAACTTTACCAATCTCTCGCTTTCCTTTTACCATTGTCATCTTGTATGTTATTTCTTTCTTTGTCATAAACATTGTTAATTTAGAATCCGTACAACCACGCCTTTTGTCATAAATATTGTTAATTTGTTTCTCATTTATTTGTGTCATGTGACGTAGATTAGTTTTGGGACTTGTGTAAGAACTACTTGCACCCAAGTAAGGTTTGCTATGGTTTGCACTCAAGTATGGTTTATCGCCTTATTCTGTTTACTTAGATGATAAACATTAATTGGAGAACTCAATAGTGATTTCTATATTGCTCTATTTAATTTTGATTTCAAGCTCTCTACCAGCTTTCAATATCAATTTAGTCCGATGAAGCTCAATAATATGTGGTTTAAGAATATGTGGTTTTCAATATGTGCCTTTTGAAAAGTGTAAAGAAATTCCTTTAAGAATATGTGGTTTGATTTGGAATTCTGATTATTTTCTCATTATCTCCACCTTAAATGACAATCATAGGGCTGTTAGCATAACCTTTTCTTGAAATTTGTTGTTTGATGTGAAAATGGCATTGTTGTCCAAGGTAATTTATGCTAAGTACAAAGTTGTTTTCAAATAAAGGCAGAATGTATGACCATAACGAGGATATATTATTGTACTTGGGATGCTCTATTATGTTTTGAATGAGAATTGTGTTACCTTTGTTATCAGATCATTTTTCTATGATTAACTTGGGTGCAAGTTACTAATTGCATTTTGTTTTCTGCAGCCAACCAATGGATGAGGATGACACTGTAAGCTGTCCTGCTTATTATTATTATTTGCAATTTCATTCCTTAGATGATTATTCGTCTTATTTACACTTATTTGCCTAGTAGTAGTAATGTTTTCATCTTTCCTTATGCTTGCAATGTATCAATACTCCTTTTTTTTTTTTTTTTTTTTTCCAATTGAGAATAGTTATTTTTGCAAGCACTTGCTCCCCCAACTCCATCTCATTGGTCCACAAAGCTTGATATTTGGATATATATATTGTGTTTGCATTTTTGAGGGAGATGTTTCTGTCATCCCCTTCTTTGTACTTTCTGTTTTTCACTTTTTTAGGGAACCCAATGTGTGCTCAACTAGGTTTGAGTTGAAGGTCAATTTTGACTAGGACTGCAGCATGATTTTGCCAAAGTATATGGTTTTATTGCCTTTGATTTGATGAATTATTGACTAAATAATACTTGATTTGTTTATAGAAAATAATGAAAAGGGGGGATGGGCTGTCAATGTAAGTTTTATTGTGAAGTGTGTATTGAATGTGTTTTCTGATTAAATTTTTTATTTGTAGGAAGCATTTTGTTTTAATTACTGTAATATATTTTTGCACGTGGAGGGCTATATATATATATATATGTATGTATGTATAATTTGACCTACCCATCATTTTTCATCTTCCTGCTAAAACAGACATTTAAAGTTATTGTTTACATTTTTTAGTTGTCAGAAGTTTCGCCCATGCTCCTTTTTATGATATAAAATTTGTTTGAAATTGTCTATGACAGTCAAGAATGAGGAAGAGGAATTGTGCACTAGGCATCTTTCGCTCGATGATTGTAGACACCCCATTTTTGACCGCCTCAAGACTTGATGTCACCGCTTGAACACTCTGATCATCCATGTTTGCGTTCGTCTTAAGTTCTCGGAGTTCACGGCCACGCGCCTTGCCTCCAGACCTCTCGACTTGCCTGTTTTGTGTTTGGTTTTACACCAAACACTTGTGTTTTGCTTTTGAGGAGCAGGGAATGTGTCACGCCCCCAAACCCGCCCCTAAAAGTTTGGGCATGACCCATTCCGAAATGGACATATAACCTGGTATATATAACATACGGGGCGTTGTCGGAAGCACAAAACATTAAAAGAATACTGATACAAACAAACTTCATTGAGCGTCTTCTAATATGCCAAGATCTCATACATCACATGCATTATTATAGGCATAGGCAGATAAAGGTTAAACCTATATCCCTGGGCATCGGTTATATACATACTCATTTACAACCCAATTTCTATGATTGGGCGATACAAAAATATGCAAGCTATATACATCAACCTTAGATGGACACTCAAAAAGCAAGCCAACATCTTAACAGCTTAACAAAATAAATGGCCTTGTATAGCGCCTGGACTCACAAAGGTTGTGAAAAGAAAGCAAGGCTATGGCTAGGATCGACCAATTGGTGACCCATGTAACAGACATAATGAGAGTGAGCGGGCTCAAAGAATAGTAATACATAAATAAAACGATGCTTAACTTGAAACATAATACATATCAATGCATATAAAGATGCAGATTCACATAGTTAGTCCGATTCGTTAAGTACATAACGGCCTTAGGCCCAATCTTGCAACATAGACATGATGGCTATAAGCCCTTGAACATGTGGCATGAAGCCCTTGAAACATGGTGGCTATAAGCCCTTGAAACATGGTGGCACAAGGCCCTTGAAACATGTGGCATGGAAGCCCTTGAAACATATGGCATGAAAGCCCTTGGAACATATGGCATAAGAGCCCTTGAAACATATGTAGCCCTTGAAACATATTGGCACGTAGCCCTTGAAACATATTGGCATTAAAGCCCTTGAAACATATTGGCATGTAGCCCTTGAAACATGAGAGTAGGCAAAGTGTTCACATTCTTATCATCATACATTTACCTTCTTTGAATTATAAGTACAGGTGCATCATTATCATCAACAGAATGCTAAGGGCATTCATTATCTGTAGTAAAGCGTACTACTACTCATAGTGTTGTGATGACGTGCTAGTTCCTCTCGGAGTGTGTCCTGCACACAATCATAGCTTGCAAATTAGTTCCTTTTCCTTCTTAAATCATTAAGAAATCATTTCTTGAGTCATCACATTTCGCATGAATTTATAACCATTTTAAGATCATCAGAAAAATATTCTAAAAATACCAGAGGGTTGAGCACGCAAAACAGAAGAAATCATTTTTCCGGACCTGGGCCGCACATGCGGTCGAACCCTCCGCTCGAGCGGCCATGCACCGCACGTGCGGTCCTCCCCCTCCGAGCGCCGACCGCAGACTAAAATTAATTTTTTCTGTCCAAGACGCGGCCATGACCTTCAGACGTAAGGTGGTGACCCTGCTTTTGGGGCAGCTGTTCCCACTCAAAATTCAACACCACCAAGTCAATTTACATGCAAACTAGGATGAAATTAATGCAATATATTGGCCCAACTTCACTATAACATGAATCATAAGAGGAACACCACAAAGTAAACCTAATGAAATTATCATAAATAAGCATGATTAGGAGCTTGACCAAGTCACCATTCTTTCAAATTCCATCCTTTAATTCAAGTTCCTTATGCTCATAAACATAACACAACACATAAGCATGCTTTCATGGGTTTGCATAGACCTAAAGATTGAAGTAGAAATCCTACACAACACTTAAATTAGATCCCAAACAACTCATTGATGTGCACAACTTTATAATTAAACATGAATCACACACCATTCTCCATTGCAACCCTAATAATATAATTATGAAACTATCAAACCCATCTCCACAATTAAAAGGAGAAATCTAATGTAAACTAATTTAACATACCTTGAGCTTAAAAATCTCAAAGATCCTCCTAATTTAATCCCCACCCTTCCTTGTTGAACTTTTCCCTTTTTTCCTTTCTTCCTTGTTTTGTTTTTCCTCCCCAGGAGATAGCCACGAAAATCCCCCTCCCAAGTCAAGTGTTTTTAAAGAACATGAAGACATGAGATATAAGATATATCTAATAGGTGAATAGGACAAAATCCAATCGTTTAATCATTCCGAAATTGAAATTTTGTAAACATGCTTAATATTACTTAAAAATTATGCTGATCACAGATATATAATCAATTTCAGATAATTAAGCCGTTAAGGCTTCCAATTTCTGATTCAACCATTCTAGATGTAACAGATACTTTGCTTGTTAAACATATAGACATCCTTAAACATGGATTTCACTTACTTAACCTTAATTTCTCATGGACTTTTACAGTAAACATTTTTAAGCACAAAACAAGAACTGAAAACATATCAGAAAACATGTACGAGGGTCGGGTTATTACACTCTCCCCCCCTTAAATAAGTTTGGTCCTCCAAACTTGTTGTACCTTAGGGAAGAAACAAATGTGGGTACTGGTGTTGCATTTCCTCCTCTCTTCCCACGCTATGCCTGTTCAGAATGTTCTTGCCATTCCACTTTTACCATTGGAATTTCTCGATTTCGTAAATGTTTCACTTGCCGGTCCAAAATGCGGATTGGTTTTTTCTCATAAATAAGCTTGTTATCCAACTCAATTTGGTGGTAATCAATGACATGTGACGGATCCGGAAGGTATCCTCGAAGCATAGAGACATCGAACACGTTATGTACTTGACTCATATTTGACGGAAGGGCAACTCGGTAAGCTACCTGACCCACTCTTTCCAGAATCTGAAAGGGACCAACATACCGGGGTGTCAACTTACCCCTCTTTCCGAATCTTGGGTGTCCTTTCATCGGAGTAACTTTCACAAAGACATGACTATCTACTTCAAATTCCAAATCCCTCCATCGGTTATCTGCATAACTTTTCTGTCTATTTTGAGTAGTTTTCAATCTTTCCTGAATAACTTGAACTTTTTCAGTTGTCAACTGAACAATTTCAGGCCCTAACAAGGATTTATCTCCAACTTCAGCCCAACACACGGGAGAACGACATGGTCTTCCATACAAAGCTTCATAGGGCGCCATATCTATACTCGAATGGTAACTATTATTGTACGCAAATTCTACCAACGGTAGATGGGTTTCCTAACTTTCTTGGAAATCTATCACACACATTCGGAGCATGTCCTCTAGAGTCTCAGATTATTCTCTGATTGACTTCGGTCCGAGGATGGAAAGTCAGGCTTTAACTTTAATTGCACTCCATTGCTTCTTGTAAACTCGCTAGAATATGGAAATAAACTTAGGATCCCTATTTGACACAATTGAGACCGGAACACTATGAAGCCTCACAATTTCATTCACATAAATTACCCCCAATTTATCTGCATTATACTGAGTCTGTACTGGTAGGAAGTGAGCGAACTTAGTTAATCGGTCCACAATGACCCATATTGACTTCATGCTCGAGGAGTCCGTGGTAACCCCACAACAAAATCCATGGTCAAATGTTCCCATTTCCATTCCGGACGGGAAGAGCTTGCAACAAACCCAGAGGTCTTTGATGTCTGCTTTGCCGGCATTGCAAACATTTAGAGACAAACTCATGATCTCCTTCTTCATACTTGGCCACCAAAAATTTTGCTTCAAATCTCGGTGACATTTTGGTACTTTGGATGCATTGAAAACCTTGAGGTATGCGCCTTCCATCGCTTTTGCTTAAGGTTCGACACATTGGGGACACATACTGCTTTTGAAATTTGAGCACCGCATCTACAAAACTGAATCCCGATTTCGGCTTAGTTCCTAACTCATCACATATCTTCCTGAGAGCTTCATCCTCTCTCTGATGCAATTTAATTTCCTCAAGTAAGGTTGGTCCATTTCTGCCATTAAAACTTCCCCTTGTAGCACAAAGTTTACTTCCATCTTATCTAATTCAATTGTTAATTCCTTTTGTCCTCAGAACTGCATTTGTCAAAGTCCCCATACTTTTCCGACTAAGCGATTTGTAACCGTGTTGGCTTTGCCAGATGATAATGGATCGCAAATCATAATCTTTAATAAGTTCCAACCACCGCCGCCAAGATATTCAACTCTTTTTGAGTAAAAGGTACTTGAGACTATTGTGGTCGTGTATACTTCGCAAGTAGTGCCATACGATAATGTTCCATATCTTCAAAGCAAAGACTCGCCGCTAGCTCCAAATCATGCGATAATTCTTCTCATGGGGTTTCAGCTGGACGGAAGCGAGGCGATAACTCTCCCATTCTCAAGATAAGTACACAACCAAGTCCTTTATGGGAAGCATCATCAGAATTACAAACCCTTTCAGATCGGAAGGTAAGGCCAAGATCGGTGCCGAGTCAACTTTGTCTTCAATTCGAAAGCAGATTCGCTTCTCGACCATTCAAATGCAACTCCCATTCGAAAGTTAGTTGTGTGAGTGGCACAACAATTTTAGAAAAATCTTGAACAAATCTCGTAATATCCTGGCTAACCCCATAAAACTACGACCTCACCACATTGGTAGAGTTCCCATTTCACAATCGCTCAATCTTGTGTGGGTCGTAAACTCCTTCCTTTGTAATAACATGCCCTTAAATGCCCACTTCTAGTAGCCGTAATTCACATTTCTTCACTTTGCATACGCTTTTTCCGGAGGGTTTGAAGGATCAAACTAAGATGGTTGTCATGAGTTTTTGCATTCTTTGAAAAATGAGAATATCGCCAATAAAGACCACCACAAATTCATCCAAATAGGGCTTAAAGACGCCGTTCATCAAATTCATAAAAGTCAGGCGTTAGTAACTCCAAAGGACATAACCGTAAACTCGTAATGGCTATATCGGTTCAAAAGTCATTCTTCTCGACATCACTAGCTTTGACCTTTAATTGATGATATCCTGATCAGAGATCGATTTTTGAAAAGACTTGTGCCCCTTGAAGTCGGGTCAAACAAATCATCAATTCTTGACAATGGGTACTTATTCTGATTGTTACCTTATTAAGTTCCCTCAGAATTGATACAAAGCCGAGTATTCCATCATTCTTCTTCACAAACAAAACCGTGCACCCCACCTGAGACACACTTGGACGGATGAACCCTTTATCAAGTAAATCCCGCAATTGAACCTTTAATTCCTTCATTTCACCGTGACATTCTATATGTAGTCTTAGAAATGGGTTATGCTCTTGCCACTTCGACAAACTCAATTTCCTCCGTCAATTGCCCCGTAACTCTTTCCGAAAAATGTTCAGAATTCACAAACAAATGAATTACGCCAAGATTCTATTCATTACTTGCTCTTCCAAGACACTACACAAATACCCTTGGCACCCTTTCTCGATTAACCTGCAAGCCTTTGCTGCAGAAATCAAATACGGTGGGGAAGTCACCTCCTGTCCCTATAAGGTAGACTCTAATTGTCCTGAGGGTGGAAACTGATTTGTTTAGTCAAACAATCTATAGTTGCACCATATTCACTCAACCAATCCATTCCCAGAATAATATCAAAATAGGTCATGTGAAGAGGTAACAGATTGGCATATACCTGGATATCCCCAAGCTCGAGTTCACAACCAAAATAGATAGAAGTACAAAGCATAGAGTCCCCCAATGGTGAAGACACACACAACATATAAGATGCTTTTTCTTTATTTTTATCTAAGTTTTGTGCAAATAATTTTGACACGAAGGAATGAGTAGAGCCAGAATCAAATAATACACAAGGTAATGACCGTGAACCATAATTATACCGATACTACCAAGGTCGTGATTTTGCACATCTCCGCAACCAATGCAAACACTTTGCCTTGTCTCATTGTCTTTATTGTTAGTAGGTTTGGCAATTGACTTGGTGTTGGCGCTGGTGTAGACCCCCGAACTACTAGTTGCCCTATTGCCATTTCGCTGATTTCTTTGAGGGCAATTCCTTATCAAATGACCCGCTTTGCACATCGATAATGTGCTCCAGACTTCCAATGGCACGTCCGACGATGCCTCCTTCCACATTCTGAACAAATAAGAATCGTACCCTGACTAGGGGCAGAAGTATTTGAAGTCCCTGAATTTTGTTTCTTGTTGGGTGGAGTAGGTGACCACTTTGACCATTGATTGTTTTGCCTCTTTCCTTCCACTGAAATCCGCTTCTCAAAGAAGGTTTCCTTCACTATAATAGCCCTCTCCAAAGACATCTACATAGGTAGGCAACTTTAACATATTGACGCGGTCTAGAATTGCTCCTCGTAATCCCTTTGAAATTTTCGCCTTCTTATAGTCGTGGTTGACCATGCGGTGCAAACCGGCTAACTCTCAGAATTGGGCCTCATATTCACCAATATTTTTGTTTCCTTGTCCGAGAGTTTCAATTTAGTCACCTTTTATCCCGATGCTTTGAGGGAAATATTTATCATAAAACAATTCTAAGAATCATTCCCACGCCAATCCTTGGTGTATAGTCCTTGTAAGCATCCACCATCTTCGTACACGCCCTCAAGAGTGAAGGCACCAGCACCTTGAGCTTTGCAAGTGGAAAACCTCAAATAATTTCTATGCCCAACACCCATGTGTAGACACCCCATTTTTGACCGCCCTCAAGACTTGGACGCCACCGCTGGAACACTCGGTGATTATCTATGTTTGTGTTCGTTTGGAGTTCTGAGTTCTGGCCGCGCTTTGCCTCAGACCTCCGAACTCGACCGCTTGTGTTTGGTTTGCACCAAACACTTGTGTTTTGCCTTGGGAGGAGGGAATGCCTTATGAAGCATCCTTTACACACCACCGGGGGCTAGAGGCCACCGGGTCAAGCTTTATCGGCACTTTATTGTGCCGACCTAGACTATTTTGTGCCGACCAAGACTAAATTTTACCATTTGGTACTTTTTGTCGCAGCAATCGCATTAATTTGCTTTATCGATATTTTATTGCAAATGTAAAGTGGTTCTCCATACACGGTATGGAGGGATGAGCCCTTGTTTGCTTAGCTTGTAAGTCTTACAAGTTCTATAAGAGGGAGACTCTTCCTCTTGGCTCAAGGTTAGGGTTTTTGGAGACAAAAACCAGAGCTCATATACATATATCTCTGCCATATATCTATATCTCCATCTCTCTCCTCTTGTGTGTGTGATTTTAGGCCAAAAAGTGTAGTTTTACCTCATTTTTGCTCCTTTACACACACCTTTACACCTTAGCTCGAGATTGAGAGGCTTGGGAGGTTGATTGCTGTGGTTTTGAGTTGGTTTTGATCACTAGAGAGTGGCTGGAACCTTTGTTCTTCAAAGGATCTTCAAGGGTAAACACTTTACTTTATATTCCCCATTCTTGCAACCTCTTTCTACCCTCTTTGCTTTGTGTTTTTGGGTTTGTGTTTAAGATAAAAAATCTTGTTTTTACTTGTTCTTGAACCTTCATTAAGGTCATTTTGTGGTTTGAACAAAGGCTCACCCTTTTAGGCCTTATTTGGCTATTTTGGTGACCTTTATCTTAGATCTTGTTTGCTTGGTGTTTTGTTTTTCACCACTGAAAACCAGTGGGTTTTCAGTGGTGGGGAAGATGATTTTAGGTCACATATAGGGGGGGGACACCCCTCTCCCCTTGGCTCTTTGTTTGCCTTTGTTTTGGGCTTAAAGAATAGCATGTGTGTATGGTGAGTTTTGGCTTCATTTCAGAGTATATTTGTGCTCAATATGACATGTTATACCTCTGTTTTTGGTCGTCTTTATGGTCCTTAGCATGTCTCTCATACTTGCTTTGAAATGCTCTTTTATGCTTAAATGTGTGTCATATGTCTAAGCCTTAATACTTGCATGTTTTAGTTTGATTTCATGGGGATAATAGCATCATCTTGCCATGTATAAGGGTTGTGAACCACTTTCTTGGACCCATTTGGCATGCTTGGTTTGGTTGTCTTGCATTTTGGCTTGTAGGCTTTGTTTGTATGAAGCTCTAGTATGTATGCTTGCTTGCATTTGGCCTCATTTCAGAGCCTTCTTGAGTGTTTTAAGTCATGTTTAACCTCTGTCTAATGTGGGTTTAATGGCCCTTAGCATGCTTCTTACACTTGCTTTGTAATGCCCCATTTGGCTTAGAATTGTGCCATATGTTTAGCCCCATATATCTCCATGTTTTGGCTTAGCATGGTGGAGCATTTAGCCTTGATTTGCCTTGTTCTAGGGCCGTGAGCCACTGTTTTGATCATATTTGGCATGGTTAGTATGGTTACTTTGCATGATGGTTTGTTGGCCTCAAGCATATAGCCCATGTGTATACATTGGTTAGCCTATTTAGAGGATTTGGGATCATTTGGCATGCCATTTCAGACCTTAATCCATGCTCACATGTCTAGATTTGTCATCTCTCTTCATGCTTTAAAGGTGCCTTTATGCTTTAAAATGTGCATTGTCTCAAGATTCATGCTTTTGGGATTGTTTTGGGGCTGCCACATGAAGGATTTGGGTGCCTTTTTGCATGATAAAAACCTGTTTTGCTGCCTAACATGTGCCATGTTTAGTCTTGTTAAGTGGTGGTTCAATGTCCCACTTTTGTGCTCTTAGCCTTGTGCCTTATGGCTTGTATGCTTGTGTGGCATCTTGCTCTTGTTTTGAGGCATGATTTGCCACTGCTTTTAGGGAGTTTAAGGGCTGCCCTCTATGGCTTAAGTCCATTATTGCATGTTTGTATCTCGGTTGTTGCATGTTTGATCAATGAAGCCTTGAGTACATGCTAGTTCTAGGCTTGGTTGGTCCATGTCCTCATGCCATTTGTGCCTTGCATGCTCTAGCATTTTGTATGCCCATTGTGTTAGTTGCATGACACCTGGTATGCCTTGCATCCTTGCATCATTGTTGCACTATTGAACCATGTTGCATACATGCATCTCATGGCTTGGCTTGGGGTGGTCAACTAAGCTTAAGAATTAAGGGAAGTTCACACTCCAAGTGGTGTAACTCACCTCAATTCTTGGTCACCAAGGCCTTGGACCAACACATGATAAGGCTTTGGATTTCATTTGTTTGTGTTGCATGCATTTACATCAAAATGCAATCTTAGTTCTTAGGGCTATCATGCATCAAAATGCACCATTAGTGGCCCAAGAACCAAGAGTCTTACTCTCCTCGAGTCTCAAAGCATGATAGAGGTCATGACCATGCTTACATATGCTCAAAACCCATGCCATGCATTGTCATTTTCATTGGCATTAACTGCTTCCGTCAGAGGACTTTCACGGGCATAGCTTTATTGTGCCGGGTGGCACTGCTTTTATGCCAGAACCCACATGGTGGTCAATATCAAGAATGATGAGCTCTTCCCCACCGTGGGTATTTCAGATCATTTGGGAGGTTTCTAACCTTGGGAATTTTTGAGGGGCAAGAAAATGTATAAAGAATGCCATGACACGGATTTTCCGCAAATCGGATCGAAAGCATGCATCATTCAAGGCTTCAAGGCAAGGCCGAGGCCCCATTGCATTTATTTATTAATTTGCTTTTAATTTTAGTAATTAGAATTTGTAATAATTTATTTATTTATTTATTCGTTGGATCAGATATTATTTTGGTCCCTCCGAGTGAGGGCTAATTGTAATAAGGTGCGTGAGTGGGTGTATGTCTTCCAACCCCATTTCTTTCTAACCCTTTTATTTACCCGGCTGATGGTAGATTAGGGCACATTTAAATTAGCATACCTTATGCAATGCATGTGCATTCATGCATTTGTTTACATACATCAGTTTCTGACATCATACAAATCATTTGTATTTTCAATTCCAAATTGAATATATGCTACTCGCAAGATTTCACATGTCATGTCTAGGTTAGCCGAGCTTCATTTTAGATTGCACCTCAGATGTGATGCATTAGCCACTTAACATGAACTAGGTCATGCATGTTTGCTAACTAGTTTATCGCTTTTGGCACGATTTGAGTAACATGTAAGTTTTATGGCTTTAGCATATCGCATGCGTGAATGTTTACCATGACAGATGCTTGCCATGCGCTAAATGCTTATGTGATATTACCGTGTGAATGCCTCGTGGGATGGAGGTTGATTGCTCGAGTTGAATAACCCGCTGAAATCCGAATTTTAGCCTACCATGAGTAGCAAAATCTAAACACGCCGAGACAAAACGGATATGCAATGTTTATTCCCAAATTAGGCAATCTAGTCTATACTTGTTTGCCGTGGTGCATAACATAGTAATTTTAGGCTAATAATTGAATAAGAGCATATAATGTTTTCAAAATTGATATCACGGTTAGTAGAGGTCCTGGCCGGTTCTGGACGGCGAAGGGTGCTCATAGTCGACCTTCCGATCGCACTCTAAGCTCCTGAGCCAAGACCACTTTGGTGATGATTTTATATGTGGCCTTTTGACCGAGTCGTGGTTTCCTAAATTTCCCAATTAAAAAATATTTAGGTGGCGACCAGCATCCGCAAAGCACCATGTTTGGCACTACTTTTCAAAAACTGCTTTCAAACGACGGTCGGATTTGGACTCTTTGGTTCAGATTTAGAACCGCCGACACAAATTGAGTCCGAATCAGAGTGAAGCCCCACCCGCGCCGCTTCACACCATGCCTCACCATTGGTTCTATTCCTCCTTGAAGGATGGCGGTTTCATCTTTTTAAACTCCTTAGTGAGTGTAATAGTTCGGTCTTCAAGATGGAACTCGTACCATCGGTGGAGGTACCGTGGCGTGGCGTGTTGTTCATTGCGGGTTGTCAGCTGGTTGTCAGCTGCTGTCGTTGTTGCCGTAAGGTCTCTCGCCATTTCCATAATCATTCTCCATCCTATCCAACCGTAAGTAGCATCTTCCGTGATCTTCGGCCCTTGTTCTCACCATAGCCTACACAACAATCAAGTATATACAATAGACATAGTTCCAAATTGCTAGCATTATCGTAGTTCATATAACGCTACATCGATCTTTTCATATACTTTCAGATGTCATGCATGATGCCTAAAGCTTTTCTAGACACCCTAAGGCTCAATGGATCCGCAGGTGAGATAGCAACTCGTGCTCGATACCACTTGTCACGCCCCCAAACCCGCCTTAAAAGTTTGGGCATGACCCATTCCAAAATGGACATATAACCCGTATATATAACATACGGGCGCTAGGGAAGTACAAAACATTAAAAGAATATTGATACAAACATACTCCATTGAGCTACTCCTATTATGCCAGGATCTCAAACATCACATACATTATTATAAGCATAGGCAGATAAAGGTTAAACCTATATCCCTGGGCATCGGTTATATACATACACATTTACAGTCCCAGCCCTATGATTGGGCGTATACAAAAAAACATGAAAGCTATATACATCAACCTTAGATGGACACTCAAAAAGCAAGCCAACATCTTAACAGCTTAACAAAATAAATGGCCTTGTATAGTGCCTGGACACACAAAGTTGAGAAAAGAAACCCAAGGCCATGGCTAGATCGACCACTGATAGACCCATGTAAACAGACATAACAGAGAGTGAAATGGGCTGAATAGTAATACATAAATAAAACGATGCTTAACTTGGAAACATAATACATATCAATGCATATAATGATGTAGGATTCACATAGTTAGTCCTGATTCAGTTAAGCAATAACGCCTTAGGCCCAATCTTGCAACATAGACATGATGGCTATAAGCCCTTGAACATATGGCATGAAGCCTTGAAACATGGTGGCTATAAGCCCTTGAACATGGTGGCACAAGGCCCTGGAAACATGTGGCATGGAAGCCCTTGAAACATATGGAATGAAAGCCTTGGAACATATGGCATAAAAGCCCTTGAAACATATGGCATAATGAGCCCTTGAAACATATTGGCACGTGAGTTCTTGAAACATATTACATTAAAGCCCTTGAAACATATTGGCATGTAGCCCTTGAAACATGAGAGTAGGCAAAGTGTTCACATTCTTTTACTATCATACATTTACCTTCTTTGAATTATAAGTACAAAAAGTGCATAATTGATCCATCAATGTAATGCTAAGGGCATTCCATTATCCGTAGTAAAGCATACTACTACCATGCTAAGAAGCTGTGATGACGGTTAGTTCCTTTCCTTGAGTGTAGTCCTTGAGCCACAATCAGTAGCTTTTGCAAATTAGGTTCACTTTCCTTCTTAAATCATTAAGAAATCAATATTCCTAAGTCATCACATTTCGTGATAGAATTTATAACCATTTTAAGATCATCGTAAAAATATTCTCAAAAATGCTGAGGGTTGAGCACGCAAATGTAAGAAACGCTTTTCAGACTCTGGCTGCGACGCAGAAAGCCGAACCCTCCGGCTGTTATTATGCACCGTGCATGTGCGGGTCCTCCTCCGCTTGAGCAATAACCGAACTGGGCAAAGCACTCCAAAATCACCCTTTTCTTCTTGTCCGCAGACGCGGTTGCAGCTATGACCTTCAGACGCAAGTGGCAGGTGGTGACCTCGCTTTTAGGGCAAATGGCTCCAACTCAAAATTCAACTGACCACCAAGTCGGGCTTTTACATGCAAACTAAGATGAAATTAATGCAATATATTGGCCCAACTTCACTATAATATGAATCATAAGAGGAACACCAATAAAGTAAACATGATGAAAATTATCATAAATAAACATGATTAGGAGCTTGATCAAGTCACCATTCTTTCAAATTCCATCCTTTAATTCAAGTTCCTTATGTTCATAAACATAATACAACACATAAGCATGCTTTCATGCTGGTTTGGCATAGAACTAAAGATTAAAGTAGAAATCCTACACAACACTTACATGAGATCCCAAACAACTCATTGATGAGCACAACTTTTATAATCAAACATGAATCACACAATTCATTCTCCATTACAACCCTAATAATATACATATAAAACTATCAAACCCCTTCTCCACAATTGAAAGGAGAATTCTCATGTAACTAAATTTAACATACCTTGAGCTTTAAAAATCTCAAAGATCCTCCCTAATTCTAATCCCCACCCCTTCCTTGCTTGAACTTTTTCCCCTCTTTCCTTCTTTCTCTTATTTTGTTTTTTCCTAGGAGGCCACTTCTAAAATCCCTAACCCAAGTCAAGTGTTTTTAAAGAACATGAAAACATGAGATAAGATATATCTATAGTAATGAGACAAAATCCAATCGCTTAATCAT